>WHYT01017782.1:160244-233316 GCA_009806455.1 Tetrax tetrax | reverse complement strand
ATTGTTGGTAATGATGTTGTAAGTGTTGTAATATTTCATTATGCAATGTGTCTTAGTTTTTCCCTGAATACATGTATCTGTCGGCTTTTAGCTTACTCCACAATTCAAGCAGGATATCAATACATTTATTTAGCAAACAAGCTTGTAGGAGAAAGAGACCGTAACCTGTATATGTCTAAACAGGGAAGAAGATAGATGAAGCTTATAGAAACAATGTCTACTATTTATTCATTTTTCTTCTTTGGCCTCTGTATGAAACATGCTATAACATTTAACAATATAATAAAGGCCTTTGAAAAAAAATAGACAAAATAGTATCTCTGTTCTACCTATGACTGGAAAAGAGACTCCGAGAAGACTTGCTGCACATACCAGATGAGATACACCCTATTACCCTATCCATATTTCTTGTTTTCTGTGGACTAGCAATCCTACAGGAGGCAGGTTGTTTCAGAAGGATAAGGAAAGGGTTACTTCTGCAGGAAAACTTTAGACTTTGCCATTTCCTGATGGAATATGACAACTCAAAGCCAACTCTGCCAAAAATTTCCCTGCAGGCTCCAGGAGGGAGCTTCATGTGTACAAGTCAGGGTTTCAAGTAGATTTATATTGCTAGTCTGGAGCACAGTTTTCTCAAGATAAGCCTTTACCTGAGAGACAGAACAAGTACCGAGGAAGTGATTCCTGTCCACACATTGCAGTGAAGGTAGATGAGCTTCCTAGTCCAAAGTTACCTAAAGTTCTTTGTTAAATGAAGTACCTTCTCTGAATCCATATGTCAGTGACAAGACTAATAAGGAACCATGAACATCATTCTGAGAGCTGACAAGTAGTTAAGCTGCAATGGAGTTAGATAATGAGATTTTTTTTCAGGTGTTTTTACTCCCCTGAGGGAGTCTCAGGGGAATTTTTGAATTAATTAATGTGAAAAAAGGGCAGAGCTACATTTTGAAATTTCGATTTTCCAGGAATGTTTTTTTTGCATTGCAGTGCCAGTTTCCTGTTCCTCCTCAAAAGATGCCAGATCAATGGCTTTTTTTTTTCTTTTTTTTCAGAAATAAACAATAGAAAACAACAAAAATACCCCATCCTTAGGAAACTTCACCTCTGCTCCCTTCTCCACCACTGACACTGTGTTTGCAAAAGAGGGCAAGGTTCACATTGAAGCCATTGAGTTTACACAGTCACTTCCCTTTATGCAGATGTCATCTTATGATATAAAGAATCTGGAAGAGTAAAAGTTAAGAAAGTCCCTCTGAATTTACTTCCTTGAGTGTCCCTTACAACATACTCTACAAGAAAAGATGATCTCTAGAGAAACTGTAATTTCTTGGTGAAGTTCCCTGTTTGAGTTGTACAGTTTACAGATGGGCTCTCCATGAACTGCTCTAGGGCTTCACTTGAAATGGTGCCTAAAATGGTGCCCAAAATGCCTAAAAGAGCATTTGTCTTTGAATGTCTGACAGATTTAAATGTACTGATTGTACACTGGTGTAAAGCTGAGGTATGTTAGCTGAAGTCAATGGTCTAGCACTAATGTGATGTTATGGATTTTAAAGCCAAAAACTATCAGAAAATTCCAAATATAGGAGAGATTTTTCAGCTCCAATTTCTACTTTGTTGTTTATTCAGCTTCTCCCTACCTCTACAGGTTCAAGATTCCCTGCTCCCTTCATGCAACTGTAACTGCAGATGACTCAAGCTTGACATTTGGGGTTGGGCTTTTTTCCTCTGTGTAGACAAAGTTTGAGCTCTGAGTTACTTTCAGCTTTGGAGGAAGAGGTTGTGTTGGCCTTTCTGCTGCTCAGTAGCAACATCTGCTGGCTGTTGAGGACCAGCTGTACTGTGAAGGAAGTCCAGTTAAAGTCATCTGGATGGAGAATAGTTAGAACAGGCTTTTCTGCACAGAGATCTTGAGCAACATGTTGAGAGGAAACGAGGTGCTAGAAGTAATTACGGACCATGTATTGATTGACCTGGGGTAAATTACTTTGGAGCACAAAGGAGCCCAAGATTGCTGCAAAGGATGAGGTTCCTCCTCTGGCTGAGACCACAAGAAGAATAAAACATTCACCGTCATTTGCTCTTCACTATTACACCCTTTAGTGGAGCCAGAGCTTGCAACTGTGACAAACTGCTACAAGAAAAGAAATAGTTTCATTACTTTTAGATGGAAGAGTTTGTGAGGCAGAGGGGAGGCACAACTTGGGATCAACTCCCCTCACATCCCAGCTAGACCACAGTAGGTTATTCCAGGAGAAATGGAATGTTTCAGTGCCATCCTCTTACCTGAACGGCTTTTCTTGTAGTCACAACTCAGCACTTGCCCAACACACGTGGCACAACTCTCTAGGCTGTCACCTCTCTCGTTATGTCCTCCTGGCTTGAGACTCCATGGTTTTAGGAATCTCCTTTATTTTCAAGTCATTAGAGCCTGTGAAATTATAAAAGATGGAACCATACTGAACAGCGCCTATCTCCTTGCAGAAAAATCTAAACAAATAATCACACATGGGTATCTGAGACACTATAAAATTAAACTGAGTATTCCTGATGATAAATTATAGAACATCTGGAGGTGTTCAAGAAAAATTGAATATTAAATGCTTTATTGCAATTTTCTCCTACTCTGTGATGTTGGGTCAGGAAATAATGCTACATCACGCTAAGTCAAAAGTTGTTGAGTGTTACCATTAAGAGGGCACAATACCTATTCCTCTACTGTATGGACCAGTGGAAGAAGCAAGTGCTGCCTTTCTTAAGAAGCTGAAATAATTGTGAGTATCATCTTTCATACATGAAAAGAAGAGACACCCTCATGAAAAACAAAGGCAATATTTTTTGGGACATTTGAAGAAATGCTATTCCTCTCAGCATGGCATGCATTTGTTTTTCAAAAGTATGTTTCTACAGCTGCTGAATTTTGAATATTATTCATGTAAGCACAAATTTATTATTTAAAATTGTGATTATCATATATTTGAATATGTTAAAACATATTTTGGTGTTTTAAATCAGTTCATAAAATACTCACTCTCCACAATTGAAGTTAATGTCAATATGAAACCAAATCTCAGCAATAGCAATATTTTGTAGTTTACCTTAATGTATTTCAGCCTTGTTTGTACAAGGGAAATATTGTTTCATTAGCGCATGTGAGGTGAGAATAAGCACAGTATATTCCACAGACTTCAAGAAGATGAGATAACGAGAATTTGAAGATAAAATCATAGAATTATGAATGGTTAGAGTTGGAAGGGACCTTCAAAGGTCATCTAGTCCAACCCACCCCCCTGCAAGGAGCAGGGACATCTCCAACCAGATCAGGTTGCTCAGAGCCTCATCCAGCCTGGCCTTAAATGTTTCCAGGGATGGGGCATCCACCACCTCTCTACGCAACCTGTTCCAGTCTTCTACAACTCGCATTGAAAAAATTTTTTTCCTAATATCCAATCTAAATATACCTCCCTCTAATTTAAACCCATTACCCCTCATCCTATCACACAGGCCCTACTGAACAGCCTCTCCCCATCTTTCCTTTAGGCCCTCTTGAGGTACTGGAAGACCGCTATCAGGTCTCCCCAGAGCCTCCTCTTCTCCAGGCTGAACAGCCCCAACTCTCTCAGCCTGGCTTCATATAAAAGGTGCTCCAGCCCTCTGATCATCTTCATGGCCCCCCTCTGGACCTTCTCCAACTGGTCCATGTCCTTCTTATGTTGGGGGCTCCAGAACTGGACGCAGTACTCCAGGTGGGGTCTCACCAGGGCAGACTAGAGGGGGAGAATCACCTCCCTCGACCTGCTGGCCACGCTCCTCTTGATGCAGCCCAGAATGCGGTTGGCCTTTTGGGCCACAAGAGCGCATTGCCGGCTCATGTTGAGCTTCTTGTCCACCAGCACTCCCAAGTCCTTCTCCTCAGGGCTGCTCTCAATCCATTCTCCGTGCAGTATGTATTTGTGCCTGGGATTGCCATGACCCAGATGCAGGACCTTGCACTTGGCCTGGTTGAACTTCATGATGTTGGCACGGGCCCACCTCTCCAGCCTGTCCAGGTCCCTCTGGATGGCATCCCTCCCTTCCAGCGTGTCGACGGCACCACACAGCTTCGTGTCATCGGTGAACTTGCTGAGGGTGCACTCTATCCTACTGTCCATGTCGCCGCCAAAGATGTTGAACAGGGCTGGGCCCAACATGGACCCCTGAGCGACGCCACTCGTGACCAGTCTCCACTTGGACATCGAGCCGTTGACCACCACTCTCTGAGTGCGGCCATCCAGCCAACTCCTTATCCACCGAGTGGTCCATCCATCGAACCCATGCCTCTCTAGTTTGGAGAGAAGGATGTCACGCGGGACAGTGTCAAAAGCTTTGCACAAGTCCAGGTAGATGATATCTGTTTCTCGTTCCTTGTCCACCGATGCTGTCACCCCATCATAAAATATTGGATCATTTTCTAGTATTTATCCTCTGACGTGTGCACAAACACTCTGCTAAATATCTCCATATCTGATATTTCTTCTGATCCTAATAAGTCCTACTACAGTTGCAATTCTTAGCTCTCTAATAATGTTTAAAATAGTCCCAAAAGTTGGTATTCTTTCAAAAAAAGACTGAATCAAAGTAAGACAATTTTATATGTTGAAACTGAAAGTCAAATAAGATTGACTGCTATGGAGCAAAATCCCTTTCCTGTTCTTTTGCTTTGGCAGTACATGTTTTTAGGAGGGAGTTGCCTTAGTGACCACAGGCATTGCCAACAATGCTTACTTGTAACTTATCTTTGTACGAAAGAGTTATGTTATAAACAGTTCTTTGTTCTAACTTAAGAATTTATTTAAAAAATAACTTTTACCATAATGTAGAAGATCCTACAGAGAATTCAATCATTTTTTTTGATCTTCATTATACATTATTCTTACAGAGCTTAATGTTTCCAGCTGGAAAGTCTACTGTAAAAAAAAAAATAAATAATTAATGTTTAAAAAATATTTTAAGATTCTTTCACTACATGGATAAGCACCTGAGACTTGAGGGACTCAGAATTTACATAAATTCAAGACTGACAAAATGAAATGTTCCATATAGTTGTGATTTTTTTCCTGGTGGAGGAAGAAGACCAAAATATCAGCTAATGACCATGACCATAAAGATCAAGTGATAACTTATCTCTTGCATATTTTGTTGCATTATTTCAGCTACAAGCTGAGTGACTAGATGTAAGGAAATATTTGCACCTCTCTTTGGAAAAAAATTCTGCCCATTTGTTTCTATTAACTTGATGTATACCTCAAAGTTGGCATCAGCTTCTCACTGAGGATACTGATGAAAAAGCAATATGTTGCCAAAAGTACAACCTGTTTGTTTCATACTTTCAAATACATCTAAGGCAGCTTATTCTGTTTAGATAATGACCACAGAGTCAGTGAAATATTTTTCTTTTAGCTGTGCATAATAAATATCAAATAACCTTAATATGAGACAACAGTAACAGAGAAAAAAAATACACTCTTTTAATCAAGTCCATAATTGTTTTCTCAATGAAAGAGGAAAAAATGTGGTGTTGGTGTGACTCAAAGATCTATTTCTTCTAAGATGTGTTGTTTAACTGTGTGTGAATCTTGGAGAGCAACAGTATTTAATTTCCTGTCATGGTCAAGGATCTGTATGAAAGATGCATAAATGAAAAGTGATGTACTGCTGCTGCTTTTGCACCTTCTGCCCAGATTTTTATTTATTTCCATTTTTCTTAAGACCTAAAAACATTTTAAGCGTTTTCTTCTTATAAATCATACTGAAATTATTATTCAGGCCTTATGCTTTATAGTCCACCTCATGTAAATTGCAAATTCTACATAAGCTTCAGTAAATTTTATGTCAAATATTGTTGATTTTCCGGATTCATGCCAAATAAACTTGTTGCTCATCCTAGAGTAGATCCCTTCTTCTTAGAGACTGGATCTTGTTTTCCTTATTCAATGTTAAAATTGCAATTCTCTACAGAGATAAGTAACTAGCCACAGACACCATTTCAAATATTGCTAGCATCTAGCATATGATGAACTTAAGAAATAAAAACATCTCTACACATCAACATGTTAAGTAGGCAGAATAATCCTCAGCACAGCTCTTTAGTATATACAACTCTTTTCAGATTACAGTTACAGCTGAAGTAATTTCTGCATAAAATTTTGTGAAAGTTTTACAGCAGCAACTTGATGTGGCTGTTTTGGGATGAGATGTGTAAGACTCCATAAGAAAAAAAAAAAAAGAGGGGTTGGAGGAAAAAAAAGAGTCTTTAGAAGACTTAGCTCAGCTTGAGGGTGTGTAAGCACTCACAAAACTACACTTTATCTCCTACCTTGTTGCCTTCCTTAGCACAGGCTGTACAGTGCACCAGCAGAACTTTCACTCAAGTCCAGTGGGGCTTCCACCTTTTTCGAGGGACTTCTCCCCATCTTCATCATCTTTGTTGAATAAGGACATGTTAGAGCAGTTCTGCCCCTACTGTCTAGGAGCCCATGTCTCTTCCATACTCTGTCCCACAGATGTGAAGCTGTCCTTCTCTTGAAATCCTTCAGACTTCTCAGCAGCTCCAATGCAGGAAGACGGTTTGGCAAAGTTTCCTGTGAACTGGATAGCTTCTCTGTGCTCCCTCAAACACTTCCAGGAAGCTTGATTAAAGCCCATGTTTGGAAGACGATCAGCCCTACAGGAGGGCTCTTTGCTTCAGGACCCTGGTCTGCAGTCACCATTCACTGAGCTTTTGCAAGAAAACATGTTGCTACTCCTACAGTGGTTGCTACATATTCATCAACACCTCTTTCCAGAAGTTTCCTTTCTTACCTCTCCTTTTCTTACACAATGTAGAGGCACAAAACCAGACGGCCAGGTTAAAACCATTTTTTAACAGGCAAAGTCTCACATACAAACCTACATTCATGATTTTCATTTCAGTTGTGTAATTTAGTGCAGTCTTAGGACATGGCAAAAGAAAAACCATTTTTGCTCCCTGCTTTGTGGTAAGATTTTTGTTACAAGACTGTGACTTTAGGCTAAAATCTACACTGAAAAATTAGGTTTAATCAATGGTTATATTGTTTAATGTTATTCTGCAAAAGCTGGAGTGATTGATTCACCCTTCTTGCTACTGGTGTAACACATCCAAGAAACAACAGCTAGTCTCTTCCAATGGCCGGCAGGTGGGATGCTACGTGTCAGCTCTGTTCTTCTGCAAGCCTGGAGCTCATCTTCTCTTACCCAGCTCCAGCACAGAGCAAGGGAAAGAGGGAAACACTTTTCCTTCGCTTCTGTTACTCACCCGGCTGAAAGGGGCACAGCCCATCACTGAAACAATTCAGTGCAAATCAACAATTCAAAGCAAAACAAAATACTCACAAGAATCAAAACTCTTCAGAATGAATGTCCAAGCACATTTTTCACAGTGCTGTCTGGGACAAGTTCCCAAAGTAAATTTAACAACAAAATCCTTTGTTGCCAAATTAAGCCCTCACACAAATATGTTTTTACTTTAGAAAAGTTCAAGCGAGGCTGAGAGGGAGGGTGGAGAGAGTTTGAAAGAATCCCAGCCAGGTTGCATACAAAGGGAAGGAGGGTCTAAGTATTTTGAACAGAAGTTTGGTGCAGGGGAAAGACCAACATGAGAGCTGGTTAACGACTCCAGTATGAGTCCTCTGGAGCAGTCTTGTATGGATCAAGTGAGATCCATCATCTGGTGGGGATGTACCAAATGTCAGTGTGACATCTAGCATGCCATTGAAATCCTGAATACTCTCGTCTGCCAGTTTTCTGGTCTGTCTTGGGCTTGTTGCAGTAATGCTCAGGAGCTGGTCTGATACTAACTCTTTAAGACTGGATGCCCGGAGTGGGTCAATGAAGACCACAAGACGTTTATAAGTAAGTAATAGAAGTTCATGGCAGGGTAGATCCTGCAGAGCTTCCAGCAGTGCCTCAGAATAAAACCTCTTCTTCCTTCACAGGCACGTTATTGCTAGATAAACCACCCACCTCTGCAGCTCCGCAAGTTCACCGGTTTCTTCTTAAAATGCCTGGGGTTTTGATTGTTGCAGCAAGCAGTTCCTTTTTCATTCTTTTGCTGATTACACCATATTATACTGCAGCAAGGAAGTTAAGTGATAAAGCCACATTTCTGCTAGTGTGAAGTATGCCAATTTTAGTCCCTGGTCTTTCTGTTAATTGTAAACTTTTAGGTTGAAAATATTTCTGGTAGTCACCTCGGGTTAAAGAGCTTCTGTGTTTGGTCATTTGTCTGATGAAAGGTACCAGTCTGCAACTATGTCTGTCTCAGGTGTATCAACTACTGCTTTTGCTGTCCTTTGTGGTGAAGGAATGTTTGGGAAAAGGAAACAAGTTGTGATTTAATTCTCTCAGATAAATGCCGGCAACACAACTAACACTGAGTACTGTTCATTGAAAGAATAAAGCTTTTGGGAAGGTGGGTGGGAAAAATGAGATAGGTTCGCAGCTGTTGTAATCCTGGTTTATGGTTGCTCTTAACAGGTACATTCAATACCAGTTTGCCAGCCATCTTTCAAGCTTCATTCATGTATGATTTGACCCAGTTCCTTCTGCTGGTCTACATTTCAGCTCCAGTGCCTGCTACACTCCCAGCAATGGAGGCAAGGCTTTGATGTGAGTCTGCTCCCCTGCCCTTCCTTGGCATGCCTTCTTCAGCCACCATTGGGGTCTCATGTTGCTGCCCGCGGATGCTCCTGCAGTCCCCCCGGGCCACACCAGCACTCTTTGAGTGAAGACAAAACGCTCTGCTGTCCCTGCGAGCTCAGGCTGGGGATGCCTGGGAAAGGAGAGTCTGCCTCTGACCCCTGGGGCTGCTCCCTTGCCTCCCTCCTCAGGGGATGATGGCTTCCACAGAGGTGACCACAATACATAGCTGTCACAGCAGCCCATTCTTCTTGAAATTTTGTGAGAGATGCCCTTAATTTTCCAGCAATAACTCACTCTCCTGGCCACTGTCTTGAAGGTCATAAAATCCTATGCTTTCTGGAGTGTCCATCTTCTCTATTGTGAGAAGCGAGTTTCTCTCCTAGTGCAGCCTGTGGTAGAGAAAAGCATAATGCGTATTTAACCACATAACAAAACCTCCCTGAGCGTTCTTCCTGTATGAGTATAAATATGGTGTTTGTATTACCACAAGTTGAATATAACCTGCAGAGATAATGTACTCTTTATCTCATCCAGTCCTGGTGGCACCCCGCTGGACCTACCTCCAGCTCAGGACATCACCATTTCTGGTTACTTGCTGTTACCCTCACCCAGTCGATCCCTAGCTTTTGATGTTTTTATTTAAGCTGGAATTAATTTAAATTTCCCTTTTGCAGGGTAATTTTATGGGACAAGGTATCAAATGGCTTAAGAAAATGTATCCATTGTACCACATTCCTTCCATCGTAATTAAATTTTAAAAACAATCAGCTCTGCCAGGTATAATTGCATTTCTGGAAACCTACTCAGGGAGGAGTGTGGTCTGGGATGAGCCTTCAGTGAGGTACCAGTAACTCTTACATGCTAATACCTGTTCTTGCAAGTCCCTCAGCTTCCCTACCTCTCTTTTCCTAAATGTGGAGAAAGAAGAATTAAACTGTAAAATGAGAATTACTATGTTTAATTATTTCTCAAAGGTGCTAACGATCGATTAACATCCAAGAAATATGCAACACTGTTATTTTACTTCCCCAGCTTCTGTCGAAGTCAAGGCCCTTAATCTAGTGAATGCGTTCATGCTTAAATCCCAGTCTTTAATAGTGTGAAAAATTTCAGATCCTGGTCCTTTCATCATTCTTGTCCATACAAAATCCATACTACATTGGTGAGAAGACCATTACCAACCTCACTACTTTTTCCTTTAAAAGCAATCCTAATTCCCACTTAAACTTCTATTTGTAGTTCAAGATCTCTTTGACTCTGCGTACATATTTACCCAATGTTCAGCGCAAGTTCACCAGATTGCCTTAAACTTTGGAAACATTTTATCTTACCTCACTGACCTGTGTATCTATATTTTTTCCTGGTGTTCCTACAACTGTTTTTTTTTCTTCATAGTTGCATAGATAATTGTCTACCTAAAAGTTGCTGGGGTGACAACACAGCAGTGCACAAGAAATTCAGGAGTTTTCTGGGGTGCATTGATGAAAACTTTCTGACACAAGTGATTGAGTATCTGACAAGGGGAGATGGACCTTGTACCTACAAACAAGAAAGAAATGGACAGGGATATGAAGGTTTGGGGCAGCCTTGACTTCAGTGATTATGGGATGGTGCAGTTTAAGACAAAATGCAGGATCATTACCCCGGGCTTCAGGAGAACAGACTTTGGCCTCTTCAGAATCCCACGAATGACAGCCTTGGAGAGAAGGGGGGTCCAGGAGATCTGGTTGATTTTCAAGAATCATCTCCTCCAGGCTCAGGAATGGTCTGCGGCAACGTGCAGGAAATCAAGCAAACATGGCAGGAGGCATGCATGGATGACCAGGGAGCTCCTGGCAAAACTCAGACACAAAAGGACGTGTACAAGAGGTAGAAGCAGGATCAGGTGATTCAGCAGGAGTACAGAAACATGGCACGCAGAGATGGGGATAGAAAAGCCAAAGACCATCTAGAGTTGAATCTGATGAAGACATGAAACATTAATAGGACAGGCTTCTGCAGATACATTGGCAGCAAAAGGAAGAGGCCAATGTAGCAAAACTCCTTTTGTTACAGTTAGTGTAGTCAAACTCTGGTACAGGTGGCCCAGAGAGGTTGTGCAGTCTCCATCTTTGGAGACAGTAAAAAAGTGACTGGATGGAGTCCTGGCCATCTTACTCTAACTGTCCCTGTTTGGAGCAGCAGGTTGGGCTAGGCAGTTTCCAGGAGTCCCTTCCCACTTCAGCTGTTCTGGGTGATTCTGTGAAATGAATCTGTAGGGTTCATCCACATGAGCTATTGCAAAGTGACAAAGGAAGTCTTTTACTTAGCAGCCACTTCTATCTTCTATGGCCACTAGTCTCCAACTCTGTCTTTAGTATCCCAGTCTTCCTTGTGCCAAATGTGGACATCCAAAGAGCTTTGATCACCTGCAAAGTCTTGGCTCCAGTAAGTCATTTATCCTCAATGGCCTTAAAGGAAAGAGGTTTCTTTGGATTTTATAGGACAAAATCCAAAGGACTTCTAATGCTGACAAATTTCTAGTTTGCTCTTGTCATTCACATATTTGCAAAAAAAAAAAACCCAGTTCAATTTATGGAAAAATTTTAATTTATTTTAGTTGTGTTCCTTATGTCAGTTTGTGTCCCTAGCAGCCCAAGAGACCCCCTGTGGAGTGTGCTGTTGCTGGTGCTCTCTGACTCCTCTAATGCTTGACACAGCTTTGGAAGGTTAGCAAGGAAACACAGAATCCCCTGCCTTCAATATACTGCATCCTATACTCAGCTGAACAAACTGATGTAGTGGAACAAATGACCCAGTTAGTGCCAGGTTAAATGCCACAAGTCCGCAGCTGTGAGCTTGTGCGTAGCAAGCTGAGACCTGCCTTGTCTTCACACATGCCTTCTGGGGCCAGGAAACTTAATAAATGCTTTGTGATGTTCCCCTTGCACTCTGCTTAGGAAGTGAGGTTAGAGATCGTCATTGTGAAACAGGACAGCCAGGCCCCATCATGTGTGGCTGGAAAGTTGATGGCCATCAGGGTGTGTGTATACTAGGTGGAGGGAAGGTAGATTTTGCTTCTTTGATGTTCTGAAAACCAGTCAAGGAGTTCCTGTAGGATCTGAGAGACCTAGAATGGAGTTTCAGCTCTGCCGTAAATTTTTCTAGTCAGGCTGGTGCCAGAGCTCCATGGAAAATTCAGACTGAACCCGAACGCTGTGAAAATCGTGCACACGTCCCCACTCCCCCCTTCCATTGTATGCTATGCCATCCGTTCTCCCCTCTATGCTTCCTGCTGGAGCTCAGGGTTTTGCAAGCACTGGAATCCAAGAGAGGACAGGGGGAAATCAGCTCCTGTTGTGTCACTGGCTGCTGCCCATTTCCTTCAGTGGCTTTCAGCTGTGTGCTGGTTCTCGTTTGGCATGCGGGACACTTTCCACTCCCTGGTATTGTTTGACTCATGGGCTTAAGTTTTGGAAATAACTTTTGAAATGTGCTGATATGTTTTATGAAGCATATCAGTATTACACATTTAAAAAATGCCTGCGAGGGATCTTATGCTGCTTTCCTTTGACAGGGTGGTGAGACAGAGAACAGCCACAGACTCGTTGCAGCACAGCCAGATGTGCTGTAGGGAGCCAAGAGAAGGGCAGGATGCCTCTCCAAGTGGCAAAGATGAAGTGCATACCTGCATTACCAAGGGATGAAACATCATTGCCGTAGCCTGCATGAGTAACTGTAACTTTGACAGCAAAAAGCAAATAAACCCCCTGAAGAAATATACATGGTTTGCAAAAGCCATCGCTTCCTCTTGAGTAAGATGCAGCCCCTAAACTCCGTTGTGACTTGCCAGGATTAGGTAAATGACATAGGTGGGCTTGGCACTGGTTTAATTTTGTTCACTGTTCTTTCCAGGGTAGCTCTAAGGCTGTGTAGCGGGAAGGCAGCTGCAGGAATGAGGGCTGTGCCCATCCCAGCTGCAGTCAGAGAGAGGAGCAGAGGGTGCAAAGACAATTGTCATGGCTGAAAAAAAACTGTGAGGAGTAGCTGGAGCAATATCTCCGCTGGTGCCCTTTTCTCTTGTCTCTGCATGACTAGTGCATGCCTTTCTTGTCTTGACTGGTACTTCTTAGAGGCTGCTCCTACCACCAGTGCCTTTTGAAGAAGAAGGCCTGTTCAGTGACTGGAAGGCTAACAGAAGCTCGTGGTGATGTGACAATCTGGGAAGAGGCTGCTGGTTCTTTGCAGTGGCTAGCAGCTAGCTGAACATTTTAAGTTTTCAGGTTCTTTTCAGATGTGTGCATCTCTGGGTATGTCTGAAAGTTGCCTCTCTGTCCAGCCCCGAAGACATGACAGCAAATGGAGACTAGCCAGTATTCCTTCCTATGTTTGTTGCTCAACATACAGCCATGGGTCTTATATAGCTGATGACACATCAACCTTGGTTTGAATATACAGAAATTGGCCCTCTTCTGGGCTTTGCAAACTGCATTACCCAAGCACTTCACAAGTATTGGTGACCTCTGCACAACAGCACAGCTGGGGAAATGAGAATCACAAAAAACTAAGAACAACATTTCTGAAGTATCCACTCTTTTTTGATACTCAATTTAAGACAGCTGGGATTCAGCTGGTGAAGTGTGTAGAGCTGTGTTGTCTGCAACTCAACCAGGCACCTACTTTCTAGCCTGGACACTGCAAGAGTGGTAGTGCAACTCACCTCTTCCTAAAGGAGGTGTCTAAAGGACATTAGGTGAGTCATTCTGTAGAAATGCATGTTCCCTCCTTTGACTGTAAAAGGAGTGACTGTTCTTGGAGGAAGATGGGATGTCTGGAGTGAGGTGACACGAATCCCACTTGCAAGGTCAAAGCACAGCACGGTGCTTTGCAAACACAGACTGCAGCTCACACCCAGCCATGCTCTTCCTGAAGGAGATGCCCAGGAGATGCTCAGGTCTCTGCCAGAGAACAAGGAGCAGACAGGTGGTGATCCCTGTGGTTATTTGGGTGTCAAGGCTCTTAGCAGGGCAGTAATTGGCTTTCCTGTTGTGGTGGCTGAAATGGAGCTGCCTGTTGACTAATAGGGGAGACTGGCTGTGCTAACTGTGGTCCCTAGGTGGGCATGAGGGTGTGTGATGCCAGCTGGGACATGGGGGTCCACAGAGCAGGTCTGAGCTCCTCCATTTGTCCTCTGCCTTGTGTGGCATTTTTAACAGGACAAGGATGTGCCTGCTGCTGGCTTCCTGAGAAGGGAGCCCGAACTGCTCCTTTTTGCAGCAGCATGTTGCATCTGTGCAATACTCTGGATAGAGTAGGTGCATCTACAGGTTATCGCTGTACACCCTTTCCTGTGTAGTCGATGCTCCTGCACAAGCCCCTGTGCAGAGCTTGTGGGATTGGAGAACGTCTGCCTCCAGCAAAGGCCTCGGGTATGCGCCGGGGATCTTGGCTTGTGGCAGAGAGAGGGAATGGGAAAGGAGCTGTGGTCTGCTAAGGCCCTGAGGATAAACAGACTGTTTTTCCATTACCACACTGTTTGTGTTGTGGAAGTACCAGAGGACACATTTCCAGTCCTCGGCCCTGTCTGTTTACTGGCTGTGAAGGGGCTTGAAGGGGGAGCAAAAGCAGCATGACCTGGTGATCTAATGGGTTAACTGCTGTCATTAACTTGTACCTTATCAGCTCCCAGAAGGAGGTGTGAACCCTGGGGGGCCCTAAAAGGGCCCTGGAGCTGGGCAGAGGAACACCCCAGCTCCCACAGTATTTCCCGACAGGCTAGCTTCTCTGGTAGACCTTTTGCTTAACACTTAGCTCACTGATGAATGCAAATGCCAACATTTATGGCCTGACTTGTCTTCTTGTGTGATTGTTTTCCTCATAAAAGTAGACTACAGAGCCTATCCGCTTTATTATTCTCCTCCTGTGCTTTTTTCCTCCTCCTTTTGATATCATCGCCCCCCCATCTATTCTTTCTCCCCCTTCCTTTCCTTGCTTCTTCTCCATTAAAACCAGAAGAGACCCTTACCAACAAAGGCATGAGTCCCCCCTCTTCCCCTGTGGTGCAGGAGCAGGGAGCACTGACGGCAGCGGGGGCTCCCTTGTCAGCCACGGCCTGGACCACACGTGTGCCAAAGAGACATCCGTGTCTTCACTCCTCTCTCTGCCACCGTGGAAGTGGCTGTGGGGACCCAGGAAGAGGCTGGACCAGGCAAGACATGTTTTGTGTAGATCCAGATTTTCACGAATGACAGCTGACTTCAGTTAAAAAAAAAAAAAAAAAAGAGTAAAAATGATGCTCTTTAAGGCAAATACCAAATCCTACAACTTAATAGAGCTTCCCAGGCCAGTTAGGAAGCTTTTATTGCTGTTATTCAGTTTGCTGTATTAAATTGTTGCTTTTACTAGATACCTCTGATGTGGGATGGGGAAAGAAAGTGTTTGCAATGTAAGTAGCTAGTGGGAATGAGTAAATAAATGTCAGAAAGGCCCAATAATAAGTTTCTCCCAAATCACAGACTTCCCTTTTATTACAGATGCTTATAAATTAGGGAAATAATTTCTTAGCTTTTACTTATTATTGAGTTTGTGTCCCTTAGGTGGGAGACACGGATCTGAGGGAGGTAAAGGACACCAGAGAATCCAAATGTGCAATGATAAATGCACTAACATGTTAAATAATAATGCACCAAATGTTAAAGTGTGCATTAATACCAATTTCCAGTGGTTAAATTGCTAAAGATTTGAGGTCAATTTGCTTTGGTTTCTTTTGGTCTTTAAAAGAGGCATTACTTTGACTTGACCTTCCAGAAAATCCGACCTTGGGCTGGAAGTTTTGAAGGAGACAATCTCTGGAAGCACTCTCTGTGGTGATTCCTTCTAGTCTGGAGGAGGTGTTGTAAGAACAATCTTTCCCTCAGCATCCTCAGGCAGTTCTTAGCACTGAAAAGGGGAGCCAGGAGTACAGTGTCAAACGAGTGCAAGGTGAAGTTTGGGAAGACGCAGATAGTCAGGGAGAGAAAAAAAAGAAAAATCTTCTAGCTGTTGACAAACACTTGAACTGTTTCTGTCAACAGCCAGTAGGTTTGGGTTGTTTTTTTTTTTTTCCTGTCTCTCCCTCAAATGGGCTAGGCTGAAGTCTGGGAAAGGAAACTCCCATTGTTTTTTGTTACCAAAAATGTCTCCATTAAAGTCATGCTCAGGTGCAACTGGAGGTACAAAGGAAACTATGCTGTGTCTGGTCACAGACAGAGAGGTTTCACTGGACTTTTAAGGATCAGATGGTGCCACAACTACTCTTGTGCTCTCAGAGTCACCAAGCCCTGGCCTCTGGCAGTGAGCTGTGATTGCATCTCGCGCTCGACTGAGTCTATAGGAGAGTGAACAGCATTTTTTTTTGTGCCATTTGCTCTCTGCAGACACTGAAGTGTCCCCACAGAGGCTTTTGGTCAGGGGAGTAGAGGGATGCAGAGTGGTACAAGAAGATCCTTCAGAAGGACACCTCTGTTACCTCCTACACACTCAACTGTGGATCATTCAACACTGGCCGGCGAACTCAGGATAAAAGTCACAGTGGAGCTCTCCCTTCCGGTTCACAATATCAGAGGAATAGTACAACTCTTCATAGCTTCCAGCACGTGCTTTGGGGGAGTTCACTGATTTGTAACATGCATACAAGATAAAGGTGTTGCAGCAGAGCAGAAGGAGATCCATGATCTAGCATGGTGGGAGACGGTATTTTTACACATAGAGTGCAATACCACATAGCATGAGCATCTTGTTTTGCAACAGCAGGATGGGCTGGGTTGTTGTCCTCCAGGTTAAGCATCCGTCCCTCTCACTCACGTGGCTTTCTGGCTTTTGGTTCTGGAGCAAACTCACTCAGAACTAGCTCGGGGATCATGACACTCAATTTGGTAGTGAAGACGTACCAATTTTCCATTCAGCTATCAGCAAAAATATATATATTGTTAATGGACTTAATGAAACCTCACATTTGCTTTTGTCAGAATTCTGCTTTTAATTTATAGTTGTTGGTTCTCTGTCACTTGATTATTAATAAAAAGTTGGTTTTATTTAGTTGGCAGGCTAAACCAGTCTTATTAAAACAAGGCTTGGATATAAACAATCGTTATAATCCATCTAAATACCAATTTATCATTAAAAACATATTCATTTTAGATTAACGCTTGTGTGGGACCCAGCCATGCAACTTCTTAGTCATACAGATAAAGGAACTCATACATGTAGTCTCAATTAATTCAAATGACTACTCATGTGAGTAAGGATTGCTCAAATGAGTAAGAGCTGAAGGATCTGGCCCTTAGGGAAATATATTTATGACTTTGTTGTTAATTCTCATGACTTATGTTTTCAATAAGCAAATGGTATTAATTCAACTCACAATAGCTTCTTAATTAACCTCCGTACATCAGAGGCATATTCAGGAATCTTAATTTAAAGCATTACTATCTAAGCATGTCATCATCCATCCCATTCCTCAGGGTAACAATTGACTCTGTACACATGGCAAATGCTAATGGTGGGTTGACACAGTTCAAAGAGCTTCACTTAATGAGAGTGGGAAAGACTTTGGGATAGTCTGCGTGGAGGTATTGTATCAAACTGCTTACTTTTCTTAAAAATATCCTATGTCCACGCAGAACACTTGTTAAAGCAAATGATTTGTCATCACAAATTGCAGTAAGTACTTCTTTCTGGACAGGAATATGTCCAGTTTTAGGAAGTTTGTCAGCTTCAGTATTTGGGTAATCCCTTTTTTGGATTTTGGAACCCTTGGCTTCAGCTGTCTTGGGTGGGTGCTGTCCTACCCTTTAGACACAGGGAGAGTGTCCCCAGCATACTCCCAGATCATGACCCCACCCACCCCCCCCAGCCTGTCTTAACCTGATAGATGCCCAAGACCACATACAGGCCAGGGAGTCTGATCAGGAAGATTTATGAGAGCAAGAAAAAACTGTATGATCCATACGGGTACCCTGGAAAAGCAATCAATCCGTCTCCTCCTAAAACTGGCAATAAGAAAATGGCTAAATAATCTGAAAAGAAATAGAGACAGTTCAGTAAACACAAAGGCAAGTAATTGTTATTTGAAAAGAATAATCTGCACAAATACAAGATGAGATAAAACCTCTCTATAGCAAAAGACAGTACTACAGCATACTGCAAGCAAAAATAATTTGGTAGTGTCATACTTGTGTAAAAAGTAAATTTCTTAACAGGAGTAGACAGGAACAAGTATCACATCTGAGATACATTAAGACACACTTCCAATCTATCCAGGTCCCGACTAATACAGAGTCGCGTTTTGTGGATTTGGACTTCAAGGAAGATGTGAACCATCTAATAACAATCTAGAAAAAAACAAGGAGAACCTTGGACAAAACTGTTGTCTATCTGGAAAGATCAGGCAAAGTGAGGGGAAACTGCTCAGTAAGATTCAAGAAGTCACAGATATACAAGAAGCTGCCACAGAGGGAATAATTTGTGTTTTATAGCCCAACGGACAAAAGCAATGAGGGTAAATTGCAGAAAAGGTATTTGTACATAAAATTGGGCGAAAAAAATAACTATAAGGACAGAGAATCCCATCAAGCTATCATAAAGGTGGAGAAATATGCATATTTGAAAATATTGATTTATGACACTCAGAGTGGCTATGCATATTTATGCACAAGCAAGTCACACGTAATGCAATTTAATATCCATGAAGATAATATAGAGAAGAACAAGAGACAAGATTTTTTTTCCAGCTGGAGATGATGTGAAAGGACTTTCTAGCATAATTTCTTGTGAGTAATGGGGTCAATTCCATCAAACAAAATTGGTACCAAAGAGAAACAAGATGAAAAATGGCCATACTGCTTGAGATAATAACCTCAGCACCTAGGCTTATCCATCCAAAGATTCTCTCTTCATTTATGAAAGTACTTAGAAAAGTTCTTTTCAAAATAGAGGGGAAAACAGGAGCCAGAAGCAAATTATGTATTTGATATTTTTATTCTACAAGGCAATTTGCAAGTTGTATTGTGTTGATAATTGTATTAATCATCCCTCAAAGACCGGAGTCATCCTCACGTGTCTGGAATAATGAACTCGAACCCCTCTGAGTTCTCAGTCACTCACTCCCATGCAAAGCCCGTGGTTGCTGTGGCACAGTTTTCCCTTCCTGGCTGGCTGTCCCACAGTGTGCTAGGTACCACATAGAGAAAATGTACAGACTGCTCATCCTGTTGATGTGCGAGTTGTAACTGAGACGGGACTCGGCGAAAGGTGGCCACACACAATGCCATGAGAACAGAGCTTTCCAGGGAGTCAGGCAGGGCAGAATACTATTATCGGATCCCAGAGGCGCTCTTGGGTATTATGTTTGCCTTGCTCCATTAAATGTGTGATTTGAGAGGCAGATGGGGACACAAATGCTTGCCTACCTTGGTGTTACTTACACAGAGATGTGCTACAGCTCAGGAGCAGAAAATATGCCACGTGACTGATGTTATTTATCAACCCTATGAATTGCAAATATATTCAAATTGCAATTGACAGCTTGTAAACAATCTGCAAACCAAGAATTAGCCTCTCCAGGGCATCACATATCTTTCCGGGTAACATATAAATATGAATATTTTACAATCTGGATGAAACAATTCATGAGTAGTCGGAACAGTAACATGCATGAAAGCCATCAAATAATGATGTATTTATTTTTACTAATTATGTTTGTCTTTCCTACCAAACAAATTTTTTTTCTTGTCTTTTCTGGTTGTCTTCTCTGAAAAGAAAAAGAAAAAACAGAAACCCCGTTGGCCTTAAATGCCTCTTCAGGCCAGAGAAGAGAGCTCTGGCTACATTCAACTGACAGTGTCAAAAAAGACAAACCTCCTACAAAGATAGATTAGAAAGTGAGCCATAATGACAAATAGAAACAATAATCACACACAAAAAAAAAGAAGAATCCCAGGCTCCCATCATACCAAACAATAACTGAGTATTATTTTATTTGTTTGCATACAAGCTGTGCCCACTGAGCTAATAGAAATGTTCAGAAAATGCCAGTAAAATCTGGTAGGGCGCAGACCCAGAGCCTTGAGAGTGTTCTCGCTCCCATCATCACATAATTAATCGATCCTCTCCTCAGACTAACAGACACACACATGCACACACTCACCAGCCTTGTGTGCAAATGAAAGGAGCAGAAGGAGAGTCAGATTGCTGTCTGTTTCTCGTAGCCCTCTTTGCCCAGGGAAGAGGAGGGCTGGAGCTGCTGGCAGGGCTGTTAGGGCTCATGGTGCCGGAGAGTATCGCTGGGTTACACGGGGGCTGCAGCTCTAACATGGCTGCTGCTGAGCCCAAGGGATCTCAGGCCATGGCCCTGCGGCGACCCCACTGCACTCCACCAATGCGTTGCAGTCGACACTAGCCATTCTGGCCTGGTAGAGCAAAGCAAAAAGGCAGAAGTGTTGGGAAAGCACATTTATGACTGCGTAAGGCTACAGCATAAAGAGGATATCGGGGGATGGAGCTTCAAAGGAGGTGGTTAGTGGAAGGTGCATTTTTCATGCAATAGAAATGAAGCTCTGTGAAGTAGAATACTCACATCAGCTTCTGAGATGCTATTTCTGGTGCGTCCTCATCTGACACTCCCATCAGAGGTCTCTAAGGACACACTGGCAGCCTGTGCCTGCTGGCGAGGTCCACGCCCAGTACAGGCATCAGCTTTGGACATTTGCATGAAGAATATGCCAGAGAGAAATACCACCATAGGTGTGCAGTGGTCCACAGAGGTAACTCAAACCATCTGGCAACAGCTGCTTCTGATAAGCATCCTTAGTCAAAACACAACGCAAACGTGATCTGTGGACATGCCCACTGCACGTATCACTGTACCTTCTGGCTCAGACCTCGGCTCAGATTCAGAGCAATCCCTGGAGCCAGGCTGAACCTGGTGCCCCTGAGGCAGGAAAGGGCTCAGCTGAGTCTTCTGTAAAGTATAGGCTCTGCAGGGAGTCAGAAATTCCCATTGCAGCTTTCCACCAGCACAGGGACTTAATCCAGATTTCCCCAGAGAAAAAAATATTCCTGTTCCTCCTTCTTTATTGTCAGGTATGGCATACTTGTTGGCCTAGGAAATGCTGCACATGCTGTAGCTGTAAGTGCCATGCAACAGTGAAAGCTGCTTTTTCATGACAGAAAACTTGTATATATTTTTCTTTGTCTCCTTCCCTCCTTCCTTCCTTCCTTCTTTCCATCCATTCATCCACTCATCCACCCATCCATCCCTGCCTCTCTTTCCCCCCTTTTCCCTCTCTCCCTCATTGCAATGATGTTAACTGTCAATACACCATTTAGGGACTTAGAATCATAGAATCGTAGAACGGTTAGGGTTGGAAGGGACCTTTAAAGGTCATCTAGTCCAACCCCCCTGCAAGGAGCAGGGACATCTCCAACCAGATCAGGTTGCTCAGAGCCTCATCCAACCTGGCCTTGAACGTTTCCAGGGATGGGGCAGCCACCACCTCTCTGGGCAACCTGTTCCAGTGCTCTACAACCGTCATGGTAAAATTTTTTTTCCTAATATCTAATCTAAACCTACCTCCCTCTGTTTTGAAACCACTATCCCTAGTCCTGTCACAACAGGCCCTACTGAACAGTCTCTCCCCAGTAATCTCTCTTCTGGAGAGATTACTGGCCATTAGCACTTATCCACAGCCATTAGTGTCCATTCTTACCTCCACAATGGTCATTTGCCTCCAGAGAAGAGGACATGTCTTGGTTAGCACGATTATCTCCCAGGTGCACCCTTTACTCTTCACCCAGCTAAGAGAAGAACAGGAATGGCAGTAGCTGGCCTGACCCATGGAGACGGATGGTCTCTCCAGTCATCCCTCATCCCTCCTACTCCCTCTGGCTGCCCTCAGTTTCCTGGTGGCTCCTGGGGCTGGTGTAGCCACAGACACACACACAATTTGGGGCAGTTCTGCCTCACCTTGGGAAGCTGGAGAGCATCCTACACCCCCAGCCTGGAGCCAGTAGTGGAGAGCACAGACACTGGGCTTTGCCCCTGGCCTGTTGAATGCACACTTGTACCTGCTCTGAGTTGCAGTTAGCGTCCACTTGGCCAGAGGTCAGGGAGAGGCTAGTTTTTCCCTTCACGTATCCGATGAGAGCAGAGAGTTTGGCAGCAGTGACCTTGGGTGGAGGAGCTTAGGAAAGGCGAGGCGCGGCGTGCCCTCCTACATCCTCACTGCCGGGTACTGCACCTGGAAATGGAAATCCAGTCTGTCGCAGGAAGCCTTTCCCTCTCGTTTCACAGGGCTCAGCAACATGTGAAGGACACTGCTTGTCACTGCAAGAGCTGATGGTGGGTGGGGAATCACGGGTCAGGCAAAGGAAGGGAGTTGATAGTTATCTGACCTGATCTCAATCTGGAAATAGAATCTTCTCTTTTATTCCTTTTCATAAGCTGCCCAAAAGGGATTGCCTAACGTGAAACACTTGCAGGCTCCCTTAATTTCAGATGTTTAATGAGAAAATGAGCTAAAATATAAAAAAAATGCAGCATCCTCAGGTATGTGTCTGAATTGATATATCACACACTGTGGTGCCATATGGCAGAAGCTGTGGGCAGCTGTTCTCTTCTTGCAGACTTGGATCTTGACTCAATCTACAGTTTAGCTCAGTGCCATAATCTCTCTCTGCCGTGAAGATGTTGCAGACCAGATCTTTTCTACTCTGCAGAATGTTAATGCAGACTGGGGCAATGGCCTTACATGAAGAGTTGTATAACACAATGGATAACCCTATGGGCTTCAGAGCATCCAAAAGGGCTTTGAAGCATGGGCTTCATGCACAGAAGAATGTCATGGGCTCCATTAGGACTATGGAGCTTCAAGGTGTTCCTGTAAACAGGGCCTGGGACTTCACAGCCACAGTCTCCATGTACTTCTGTGCAAGAATAGCAATGGCAGTAGGACACTCTACAGCCCTTTTGCAGTAACTGTGCAAGGGGAAAAGGGCTGCCATGGCTCTGCCCTGTCTTTTCCCCTCGGCCACCGAGCACCCTGAAGCTGCAGTTCATGTACTCCCCTGATCATGGGTATAGTGACAACCCACACAGCACCTGCAGTGGATGGCAGGAGAGAAGCTTGAGTGTCATGTGCGTATTTCATGGGGGACGCCTTTACTATTCCCTTTCTCGATCCAAACTGGCATATGCATGGATGGATGAGACACCATCATAAGCCTTCTCTGTTTAGATGAGGGCTGCACCAGACCTGAAACTGCAGAATGTCATTTCTACAGAAGGAAACTAAATTCAGGGACCTGAACCTCAGTCCATTAGGGTAACAGGCAGAAGCCCCCATATCTGGTGCAGACTCAATACTTTTCTTTTCTTTGTACAATACAAGCACATAATCCAAATGCCAGTCCTTAAAGAGGTTCGGACAAGAAGACCCGACTCCAGGCCATCATGCTGAGCCCCAGCTAGAGTTGGGCACCCTCAGCCAGAACAATTCCCATCCCTGCCGCCTGCCCCAGGGCACCTTTCTCTGCGGAGACCGCCCTGTTCACAAAGTTTATTCTTACATGTTGGGGTTTGGACTGGGTAACAAAGAGCCTGTGTGTGCATCTTTTTATGTTTTTTTACTTATTTATTTTCTGAGATGGGTGTTTGGTGCTCAGGCCAACAACATTCAAGGTCCGGGCTGACCTCTCCACCCTATTAGGGGCTATCTCCTTGTGTGATCCCTGCCTGCCGAGGCGCACGGCAGGGCTCCTCATCAGCTGAGAAACCACTCCGCAGGATCATTGTTAGGCTCCAGGACCCCTCACAGAACTGGGGAAGGGACAACGTTCACAGTGAAGGAGTATATGAGGCAAGAGGTTTTTTTTTTTTTTTGTGCGGAAGATGCCAAATTAAATCTGAGCCATTTGGAAAACCACAAAAATACTCCAAGGCCATGAACATTATTCCTGCTATACAACAAGAAAAACAGAAGATTCAGCAGACCATAAAATGAAGGGGAAAATCATGTTTTCTTGCCTCAGGAGGGTTTGAAAATTCAGTGCTGCTGCTGCTGCTGCTGCTACCACCACCATTAAGGATTTTTCATTGATGTCATTTCAGGGGCAAAGCTTAGGTGAACGACGGCTCAAGGGCATTTAACCCTCCAAGTGCTTCACAAACATTAATTAATAGAGCCGGGCAAATAATTTGCAGCAGATTATCCAATGAATTCGGCACCTGTCTCTGCTTGCAGAGAGCTAGTTTGTGCCCTGGTTTTGCTCTGCTGAGCAGAAAAATAAGTCTCCTCTCCTCTTCTCAGCAGTGCTCAGTCTACATGGTATTTGGGGTTTGGTGAGGAGGGCAGACCATTCGCTCAGGTGTTTGACCTGTACAGGTGAGGAAAGCAAGGGCAAAGATGTTGTTCTGCTCCTCTCTCTTCTAAGGTGAAGCCGGGAGCTAAGGTAAAAGGACAGCCTCTCTTGGCATGCAGGCCAAGGGAGGGACTTGGTTGTGCTCCAAGGGACGCCCACTGCTGGGATTCTCCTGGGGCAGAGCTTTTTTGTGTGTGCATACAGGTATGTGTGAGCCCCTTGGTAGTCTGTGAAGCCACTGCTCTACTGGAACAAAATTTATCAGAGAGATGAAAATGACAAAGGTGACCATGACAACAAATTTCATCTGCATTTCAGGAGGGCGGTGTACAGCCCAAAGGAGACCCAGTATGTGACTCCCACAAGTGATCTGATGGAGAGAAAAGCCATAACGTGAGCTCAGGTCTCAGCAGGCTTCAGAGAAGCCATGAGAATGAGCAGAAGCGGGAGGCTCCAGCCTGCAGGAGAGCAAAAGCAAGTCACATTCTGCAGCGGCTGCCTTTCTCCTTGCTTTCTGAATGAAGCTGGAGTGTGCCACAGCAAAGGTAATTTCTCCATAGTGGCCTGGCACTGTTCCTAAATCCAAGCTGGAAGAATTCTGCTGGGAGAAATTCAAGTCCCTAAATAATGCTCTTTATAATCTCAAAAATTCTACTTGCTTGTTGATCTCATTATTACTTACCCAGAAATATCCTATATTAATTACAAGACCAAATATGTGTAGAAAATCCATCTTGTCCATGTTTTTTAGTATCATCTAGTATGTGGGATCATATACTCTATATGTTCAGGCTGGGGAAATCATAGGGCACAGCAAAGCAAGAAACTTAGAAAGGATAGTTGGGGATGTTCAACCTGGAGAAGAGAAGGCTCCAGGAAGACCTTATAGTGTCCTTCCAGTACCTAATGGGGGCTTATAAGAAAGAAGAGCAGAAACTTTTTAGCCGAGTGTTGTGGTAAGACAAGGGCTAACGGTTTTAAAATAGAGGGAAGTAGATTTAGACTAGATAGAAGGAAGAAATTTTTTACACTAAGAGTGGTGGAACACTGGCACAGGTTGCCCAGAGAGGTGGTGGCTGCCCCATCCCTGGAAACATTCAAGGCCAGGTTGGACGGGGCTCTGAGCAACCTGATCTGGTTGGAGATGTCCCTGCTCCTGGCAGGGGTCTTGGACCAGATGACCTTTAAAGGTCCCTTCCAACTCAAATGATTCTATCATTCTATGATAGTTATAGTCATTTCAATAATAAGAAGCAATCTGCAGACAAAATGGGGTTCTGTGGGTCAGCCAGCACACCCCATTCCTGCTGAACTCAATCAGTAATAGGATGTAACTGCCAAAAAAAGGGAAAACTAGCCATGAAAGATCAGACCGTTGGAAGGAAAAGCCGAGTTGAATGGTACGTAGATTAAATCTTCAAAGGTAACAACAGCATTTGTAACATTTACCATGCAAAATAGTCTTCACACTGAAAACTCACTGTCAGTCTGGATTAATTAGATGTGCATTATTACAGGAAATAATCATAGAAACCCCTTCTCTGTTACGTGTACCCCATAATGACTTGATGGTATTTACAGCAGACTATAGCAACATCTGTGGTTCGTAGCTAGCATCTACCTTGGTTAAAAGAAAAGAAAAGAACTCACAAAAAAGGGTACTGGCTTGTAAACTTTCAATATAATGTGCAAAGACCTCTAGGGAATCATGTACGACTTCCAAGGGGTCAGAGAAAATTGTAATGCAGAACTGAGAAAGAACAATAAACCCGGCTTTATTACAGACCACAGGACAAAGACTCTGTCCTCAAGGAATGTAAATAAGTTGGAGGTAGAGCGGTTTTGGGGGACAGGGAAAGGGACTTGGGCAGGCGCGGGGGCTGGGGTGCACAGGGCTGGCTGCCATCTGTTGTGACCAGCCCTGCGGCCCAAGTGGCATCAAGGAAAGCATGCACAACTGGTGTGATCCCAGTATATCAAGCTGCAGGGAGGTATCTGTCAAGGGACTGCAATTGCACGGATCTTTTTGACGGCAAGTTTTGAGGTTTGATCTGGAACACACAAAAATCAATGAGAGACTTCGCCTTGGTTTGAATGAACTTCGGATCTTTATTCAAATCATCTGTTAATTACCCATGGAATTAGTTAATGACACGTTAAGAAACATACAGATGATGCCTAACTGGAAGAGATACAAAACCTGGTGACAACAGGGAAACTACAAGGATTTAGAAAGCTGAAAACTGTGGGCAGAAAGGAAAAGCATAAGATAAATGCATTTTAAAAGATAATTAACTGTTTAGTAATACTGGAGCAGGGAATATAGAGATCTTGTGTTCTGGGATTAGAACAAACTGCAAATTAAATAGCTCACCAGGTACTTTCACATGGCAGGTTTATTTTTTATTGTAAAAATACTTGATTTCAAAACTGTATGTCTATTCGTATTACTGCACTTCACTTGGGAATGGAATATTTAATGCGCTTCTAGAAAATGATCCTCTTTCTTATCTTGTTCCTCATTGCAGGCAGATAATTGCCATTGGCATTTCCCTTTGCCTAAGGAAATGAGGTTGCTTTATACTTTGCCGTCTGTATTGAGCTTCATATGCTTCTCCAATGAAGACCAGAATCCTGAGGCCATATGAAGTATCTCTGCTTTCACCGGTGGTACAGCGCTGGCGGCTCCCAGTTAGGATCTAGTTCCAGAAGCCTTTTGGGTTTGGTGGTGCTTTGGAGGTATTTTACCATTTGTAGTGGCTGGAAGTGAGTTAGCTCCTGCAAACATCTCATAAAGCAGCAAGCAATATTTGGAACTGCCTGTCTTTTAACATGGAACAAAGAACTTTATGAAAAAGGGATAATCATAAAACTTTCTCTCTTTTATCTCTGAGTTCTTAAGTTGGACTTCCTTGAGATCTCCTTGCCTAGCTATATGCTCTAAAACTGGAAAAAATGCAGAAAATATTGGAAGGAGTGGAAATAAAATTGAAGGGGGAAAACTTAGATACAAATCCAGAAAGAGCGATCATTATATTTTTTACTGTATCAGGCAATCTTCCCAAAGGAGACTCTGATTAACCTCTAGGTGGTTAGACGTAGGCTGGTCATGGAAGTATTACATCAGACAAAGGAATATCAGTCCAATTAACAGACTGAGTGGTCAGCTCTTATTTTCCTAACATCCGTGACACTAGGGCAGTGGCAAGAGATCTCCTAAAATCTTAGTTGTCATATTAAAGTCTTTGGTTCACATGTAATGAGAAGGATCCAGGAGTATAGTTAAATTTATATATCCAAGACATTCAGAAAAAAAAAAAAGACAAAATAAAGGAAATAAAATTTTGTATGGGACTGCTGGAGGGTCAACTTGTGTCTCGGTTAGGGCAAATTGACTCCCTTGTTATTAGAAGGGCAGAAACAAACAGGAACATCTTACTGCAGCAGACATTACTAAGAGCACTGAGTGAGGATGGGTAGGACTTTCTCTTTTTATTGCCTTCAGGAACTAGTGAGGACACTTGTGTACATAGAGTCAAGCGTGTGGATTTCCTCACTGATAACACGGGCATCCTGCTGCGTAAGTGCTGCCGGATCAGGGCTCTGGGCGGCTCCTCCCATGGGCAACTCTTGTGATTAATGAGTTATTTTCAGAGGGACATCTGTCAGCAGCTCACACTGGTGTTATTATTGTTATTAATATTATTCCAGCTTTTCTGCCAGAAGCCACTGACTAAGACTTCGTAACGGAGTGGTCACAAATCAGTGGGTGCAGATGTCAGCGTCATGCACTGTGGTGCAGACCATGTCCTTCCCGCTTCAGAGGCACTGATGGGCTGAGGACATTGTGCTCGCCCAAGGCTGCTGCAGAGGGGGAGGAAAAGCTTTGCTGAGGCAGCTTGCAGAGTTGGACTTGTAACCAGGTCACTTCCCTTCTGAAAGCTTATAAAAGTGCCAGCGGAAGTCCGGAGTGTACGCTGATGTGAGGTGGAGGGAGAAACAGGGGTGGGAGAGGACAACTGAAATGTGCACACACACACAAAGAGGAAAAAAAGGAAGAACTCTAATAATTAAATGCGTAAGACCTCTTCATATTAGGGAGTGACGAAGTCATTTCAAATTTGGGTCAGAAAGCAAGCACCTGTCAGCAGTGCTGAACTGTGTTACTATTTTCTGCAGCTTTGCAGCCGCTGTATCCTGTTGCCTGACCTTGCATCTTAAAGTCTCTGAATACTGAGGATCACAAACTCATGGGAGGCTATGGCAACAAATTCACGCTGAGGTCTGCAGGAAGCAGGGTAGGGCCCTCGAGTTGGGAAGAAATTAGCTAAAGATTGGACTTCTCAGGGGCTGAGGAAGGTGGAAGGTGTTGGTTAGCATGGCATGTATGCATGTGAAAGGGGCAAACATGGGCAGAGGTGACATCTGGCTGCATCTGCTGTTTTAGCTCAGTGGAGGGCGTGTAACTCTTGCCATATTGGAGCACTGCCATGTCCACCGGTGGCCAGCATCCTGTCGCTGACCAGAGCTGGTGCCGGATGCTTCGGAGGAAGGTGACGCCTTCCCCTCTCACCTCAGATGATGAACGTGGCGGATGATTGCACAATCCTCCACAGGGCTCAGGGAGGCCAGACAGTGACTTCAGGCCATGATGAGCTTCCAGCCTGGAACATGGAGATTAATGGCTATTGCAGTATCTGTCCCAGTAAGCATGACTGTAAAACATCTCTGTCAGAATATTTAACCTTTTCCTGGATCCTGTCACACTTTTTATCTCAAGAGGACAAATAGGAGCTAGGCTGTCTTTGCCTCCTGCCTCCAACAAGTCAGGGACTCAGCAAGGATGTATGGTGGCAGAATTACCAGATCCTGGCACTTTGTGCTGGCCAGCCAGAGCTGCAGGCAGTTCTAGCCCCTGTGCTCAAGTTTTTAACACTTTGTACTGGTGGCTGAGGAATAAGCAGGAGGGAGCAGGAGAAGAGAAGGAGCAATACTGGTGTGATTTAAGGAATGAGAGGCATTATGGGCTCTATCCTACAGCGGCGTGTAGCTTTCTTCTGTTTCTAGTTCAGCACCTTGTGCTATTGACTTAAAAATACAAAGAAAATACTGAACTGGGCAACGTAGTTTCCAGCGCAATGGTTATCTTCTTCCCTCTTTTAGGAGGACAAGAAATCAATAGGCAGCATCTTTTCTGCTTACTTGTTTTCAAATGACAGTTATTTGCTTTTCTTCTGAACAGTAAAAATGAGAAACATAAGTACTAGGCAACCGGGGCTGCACCCAGAACAGTTTATCATTTACTCACAGCAGGTTACACATTGTAAAATGATGGAACTGAGCCCCAGGTTAATGCTTAACTAGATGTTAACTCCACCCTGGCAGCACTTGGATATCACCACCTGGACAGATCTGCAGGTGCATTGCACTGCTGAACAGCTCTGGTATTTCCACTGCAGAGCGCACATATCCCGGAGGAGAAGGGGGTTATGCCCTCCTATGCAATGTATAGGATTAAGTGCTGAAAAAAATATATCACCACCACTTCCAAAGAGCATTTTCAACACTAAATATTAATGCTAATAGTATACCTGACAGGAATAAGCCTGCTAGCTTTCAAAGAAGTTTCGTATTAATACGGTACGCAATAGAAACTTCCATTCCAGAAATACTGTCCAGCTGGGGCAGGATGAGGAGGGCTGGGGAGGGGCTCATGGGGCACTGCCCAGGGGATTGAGGAGGAGGAGGAGGAGAGGTGCGACCGTGTGGGAGAAAAGCAGGAGTGGCAGCGGTGGTGTCGTAGCTTGCTGAGGGCAGATTTTAACAGGTCTTTTAGAAACCAGTTGTGCTTTCAACAGCTGCCCTGAAACTAGCCAGCTTTTTTTTTTCCTGAGGCATGCAAAAAGCTCTGCAGCTTCAGCTCAACGGGATGCAGTGAGTGGATTTATACCAAACATGTCCAGGAGGTAAATGCTCTGCAGAGATGCAGATCTCCTCCCTCACCCCTATGCAGGGGGCTGGGGGCAGACGGCAGCCCAGCAGAGAGACAGCTCTCTCTCCCAGTGTGATACCTCTTTATTGGTGCCAGCTGAGTCCTGAAATCTCTGCTTTGGAGAGATGAAACACAGGCTCGTATATTGAGATGGGACAGCTCTAGGGCACAGCCACACTTAGCTCTGTTTATTTCATTATCTTTCATTTATTCTTTGGTGTTCATCCTACCAGAAATATAATAATAATCAGACAGATAGATTAAACAAACCAGAATCTCTACCTAAAGATTCAATAAAAATTGAGCTTAACTGTTTAGTAAGATCAAACAAACAAAAAATCTCTTAATTAATTTTCCTTTCTGTCTTCCCTTCTATTTAATTTAATTAAAAATATTCTGGGTCCAGAAGAAGAGCTATCAAAATCCTTTGGGAAAGATATCCATTTGCAGCTCAACCAGAAAGAAGTTTGCACGGAGTCTTATGTGGGGACTCGTATTTTTATGGCTTGCAGCCTGTTTTTGCAATTACAAAGAGATATCCGTATCTCAGCACTGCAAGTGCCTATATTGGCAGAATTTCTGAAGCTCTCTCTATAAGTTTATCTGTTACTGCAGGGTTTTTTTTTTTTTGGTTAAAAATGATAGTACAAACCCCCAAAACCCAACAAAATGAAACAATGGAAAAAGAAGTGACTGAGTGACCCCCCCAGGCAGGAGCCAGGAGTCCCCTGAGCCCCTGAGCCCCGGCACATCCCGGCATGCCAAGCTGCTGTTGGACTCTGCACCCATTCCTGTCAAATGCATTCGTTTAACAAATCTCCATCCCTGCAGGAGCATATCTTAAAGCAAATTTATTTTGATCACAATCACTGCAAAAACAGACCAACCTGCCAACAAATAGCAGCATTGTTTAGTAAAATTCACTTGGTCCTGTGGCTTCCTCAACACAAAGTCAGAAATCAATGGTCAGAGGACAGCTAGAGCGATGGCATGTTTTCTCAGCATGATGTACCTATGCCATCCATGTCATTTGAGCCACCTGGACATCCCAGTCTTTCCTTTCTGGAAACACTGTTGTCCTTCAGGAAGGTGGCAGTCGGGGGATGATGTGACAAGGCAGGACTGCGGGCAGTGCAAGGCCTTCTTGTCCCCATCCACCACTGTTTAAATCTTGTTGTTGTAGCTGTTATAATTAAGTCAAATAAAAACCTTAACTGCTCAAAGCTGTATTCACATTTTCCATCGCTAAAGCTCTACAGGCCAGTGAAAGGCATTTCTAGGAAAGCGATACCCCAGGATATCTCTAGGCAATAAATTATCCTTTCCCCACTTCCCCTCCCCACTCATTTCATTTAAAAGTGAAGGGTGCTGAGTTTTATTGGGCCCCCTCTTGTCATCACAGCCCTTGATTTGCAGTCCCAGGGCCAGACTTCTCTTCCCTTTTTTCTCCAAAGCGCCGTGAGATCGCGTTACATTAGCTGGCAAGGTCTGCCAGGTCACAGCCCCGGTCGCTGTCACCCACTTCCCATTTCCTGCAAAATCCATACATGGGAACATTTTCCCTTCATCTTCGTGGAAAAAAAAGAAAAAAAAAGGCCTGAGGGTTTGTCTGTGCAAAGGCTAGCAAACAAAGACTCTTGCTGTATTTGTGTGTGTGCATATTGATGTACACAGCTCTACCTGTGAGCCAGATGGAAAGAAAACCTGAAACAGAAAGGAGGGAAAGTGGTTAAATTTGAGTATCTGGAAAACACATTTCCCACTCTGGTACCACTTGTCACCGCCTTTCAAGCAAGCCGTCAGCCTGACAGCAATGTACCGCTGCTCAGCGGCATCCCCCTCACAGCCTGGGAGCACGACAAGTTGGTCCAGCTGCCGTTTCAGGATTTGCTAGTTATTAAACTCAAAGCAAGGTAAAACAAACACTGACACAAGTATCAGTGACAGCAAGGGAGCAGAGTATGTGCTTTCTAAAAACATTCGTGATGTGAGACCTGTGGGGACCCAGAAGGATGCTCAGAGAGTAACATTTATGTTCACGTGCTTGCAAGCATAGGTACAAATTAATATTGTATTTTGTTTGTCAAATGGCGCATACGGCCTAACCTTGGACCTGTGCACACCACCATAGCTGGGCAGACAAAGCGCCAGAGGCCACCCTGGCCTGCAGACCTGTCCAAAGGGGAGCATCGTGAGGTGCCGGTGGAGGGACGAACCAGGGTCTCCACCTTCTTCCCTGGGCAAACAACTATGGCTGTGGGAATACTGGCGAATGACAAAAAAAGACCTTAGGACTGACCAGGAGAATCTGAAATCTTAGATGCTTTTGCTACCCAGCAAGTTATGAATGACAATCACTGCAAGGGGGATCATCAACGGTATCATTGCAGTCTCAGTACTGGAAAACAAAGACGGTTCCCCTCAGGGGAGTGGGAGAAACAAATAATTTTATTTCTTCCGTGTCTTTTGCATTAAACCTGGTGAACTGCCTGTCTTCTGCACTAACATAGCCCACAGTCAGAAATGAAATAGAGGGCTGACTTTATCAGACTCTACAGGTTAGTTCATTCTCCTTTATGGAATCAGTAACAGGAAGGAATTTTCTTTCTTATCTAGGAAGTGAACCAAAAATTGCTTTTCCTCAGGCTTTTGGTGTAATTGAATGATATTTGCCATTAAGAAACAGCAATTGTTAGCTGTAGCAGGGTGGGGGCCCTTTACCTGGGAGGGCAACGGAGATGGCTGTGCTAGCATCTGTATTGAAGTGAAGCACAGCAATATTTCTCTTATGAATTATTAGCAGCCCAAAGCAGGTATGCAGTGGAAGTTTAACCACGTGCTTACCCAACATCTGAGGCAAAAACAAAATAATGTGGGCCTTCAATATAGAAAAACTGTGATTTTGAATGTTTGGCATTTACAGTGTAAGTCGTACCATATTCTGTGTTTTCCTTAAAGGTTCACCTTCCCTGAGGGTCCCTCTCCTGAAGCAATACTAACAAGTACGGATACTAAACTTCTTTTTGAAGGTAAGCTTCTGAGCCTTAAGACTAAAAAGAAATTTAAATACCTTAATATTGAAGGCTCTTTAAATATATTAGGTGTAGAAGAGTATACTGCGCATGAGTACAGCTGTGACAAATCACCCTAAGGTATTCAAACAGGACAAGGAACGAGACAAAGCAAAAGCAAGGAAGTTGTCAGCAGGGAAGCTGTGTGGAGCTTCAAAGAGAAAGGCAAAAGAGACTTGACCTTACCCTAGGGTGCCAGTGAGAGTCTGGGAGATTCTCATTGGGAGTGATATGTCTGAGGAGAAGGGAAAGATGGTACTTGTAGAGACAGTCTGTGTGAAGTCCTTCCAGAGCAGAGAGGAGACTGTCAAAGAGCAAAGCAAGAGTTAATCGATGCCAGGGCTAGTGACATCACAGTAAGCACAGGAAGGAAAACAAATAAAATGCTGGAAAGGAAGAAAATACTCAACAGTTTCCAGTAACAAGCCAGGATGATGAAAAGGGAGGGGAGAGAGGAATAAAATCCAACAGTGAGGATACAAAAGGAGGTGACAGAGAAGTTAACATCAGTGATAGAGGCAAGCGGAGCATTGCAAAGGAGAGCATTTAGTGCTCTGCATAGCCAGATAGGAGGGCGAAGGAACTGGCAGAAATGTTGAGTGCAATACCAATAGAGAAACCAAGACAGAGAGGCAAGTTGGTCAACACAGGGTTGCTTCTGCAGTCCAAGGTGTAACTGAAGTCACCTTATAGAAGGCAGAGAAATAAAAAGAGGATCAAAAGCCAAGTTGACAATAAACTCAAAAAGCAGAAGCAAAGATGGTTCCTGCCAAAAAGCAGCAAGAGGAAGAGGAGATCCAGAGAATGTGAAGATCTCAGGAGGTGAAACTCTTGTATCCTAAAATGAAATACTGAGATGAATAGCCAAAAAGGGGGTTTCTCCCAGCCAAATCTGCCTCACAGTAGCAGAGCAGTCTCCCTTCACTACAGGCATGCTCAAAAAACCAAGGAGTTTGACTTTAATGGGAAACCATTGGAGTGTCGCTCTAAAATTAACTGCAGACAAAAAAAAAAAAAAAAAATTGATGGAAGCATCCTGTCCTAGGACTCAGATGACTAGAAGGACTGCTTGGCATACTACAGGTTGGTAGAGGGAGGAAATTGTAGCCCTTCTCATCACGGGTGTGAAAAGGGAGATAAATATGTGCCTGACCTCTACCTGGAAGAGCAGAACCTCTGTCAGCAGGGCAGTCATATTTGCAAGGAGTCTTGGATCTCAAAACACAGTATGGCAGGTCGAAAAAACAAAGGTGGCCCAAGCAGACACTGAAGAAGCACAGTAACACTTTAGATCGTGTGGCACTGTTGAGGAACAGCAGAGCTTTATACGGCGTGTTAGCTTTTAAACCTGTCTACCCATGGTGAGTCACTTGCACGTCTCACCAAGTACCATACAGTGTCTTGACAGGAGACTTAACCTGGACCCTCTCTGATGAAGAGCCACCGGGTCTGGCACATTTCTAACTAGGGCAGATGCAGGAGAAGGAGGCAATGCTTCGCCTCAGCAGGCTTGCCCTTACCAGCCCTGCACTATCAGCAAGAGGGTTTCCAGCCTACTTTATTGTGTGGGCTTCTTTCACTCTTCAACTTCTCTCTCCTCTGGTGTCTCAGCTCCTTCTCCTCCCACCTGAACCTGACCCCCAGGGAACCGCTGGCAAGCAGCAGCAGAGGCTGGTCAGGGTAACAAGAGGTTTGGTCTGGTGGGTCAGGGCAGAGCAGCAGTCTCAAATACCATACTGCATTGCTCAAGGGGTTTAAAGTTTTCTGGGAAGCGTCTCTGCGAGCTACTGCCACCATGTTGATGATGGGAAGAGAAGTGATGTCTGTGGCAGGAGGCATTGCACCATGGGGCACCAGCATTGTGACAGCGGCATGGGTGGTGGCTTTGCCTTGCTCTTTGCCATGGCATTGCGAAGCCAGCTTGCAGTGAGACATGGCTGTCAGAGAGGAGGATTGATTCCAGGGTTTTTTTTCCCTTTTCTGCTCCAAGTGTAAGAAGCATTAGAAGTGAGTCTGATTTCTCTGGCAGTCCCAAGGGGAATGAGGGGAAGCCTCAAGCAGAGGCAGAAAATTGAAGATTTAATGACTTATAGATGCTCTGCTCAGCCCCCTGCTCTCCCGTAAGATTAAAAGCTTGACCTGCTTCCTACGTATCTCACGGCTGGATTTTTGTTTTATTTGAACAGAGCAATGCTGGGCCTGTAAGGCCTGCTACTCCGTTTCTTCTGAGGGGAAATGCGCCGTAGGGGGCAAGGGTTCGTGAGTCAGACCCCTCCACGGGTCAGAGGGCAAACAAATGGGGACAAAATACTTTTAAAAGTAGACTTCAGAGCGACACATGAAGCATTAGAATCTGATTGAAAACTGTGTGCAGCTGTGAATTTGTCTCCTTTTCTGCATAAGTGAACGCTCCTGAGTCTCCAAAAAGTAGGGCATTTGGGGAAGAGTTCAGGCTGTTAAATTAGCAGCAGAGATATTTCTAAACAAATTGCCTGAGAATCCCTGCTAGGCTGGGGTGCCACCAACTTTTTAGGACACCTGTTTTCCCTCTTATAATTAATTTCTTGAGTTTTAACTCCCCTTTCTTTCTTTCCATTGGCCCGTGAATGGCAACGGTATTATCTGAAAGAACCAGATTAAAATTTCTGGGTGAGCATTTGGGTTTAGGTTCCATAGTCTAGAATTCACATGAAATACTAGCATAACTGAAGCTGGTGAAATTTCTGGTCTGAAAACACGCAACTGTCTGACAGACCACTCCCAAACCTACTGTGTGCCTTTCAGACTGGCTGTGGACATCCTCCTGTCTCACGCCAAGGCTCCTTATTGTGGCTTTAACATTCATATTGGGAATACCGTCTTCTTACTCCCATTCTGTCAAGTAAGTGAGGTCTAAACTCCTCTGCATATAATTACCTCTGAAGTGAAAGACACATTTATAAAATCATAGCAGAGCAAGCTTTATAAAAGCTTGTAAATAGATGAGTATTTAAAAGCCTGTCACAAAGGCTTCTAAAAACTCTTTCTTGAAAGTGTTCTTTTCTCCTCCTGAAATTAAATTTGAGTTTCTCACAGCAAATTGGGCAACATTTTGCCACAAGGATGGAGTTTTGCTTGGTGTAGGCTTTTACCCCAGATCAAACTGGGTTCATAAACTTCTGAAACATGTAATGGATCTGTCCCCTATTTACAATTTATATTGTTACCTAACACTGGCAAAATTAAACCTGTCTTTGTTGTGAAAGGTAGCCCAAGGTTTGATTTTTGAGCTCACAAGGCAGCAATAGGCAGTAAAGTTGATGATATTACATGGAAACTGAGCCCCATGCTTGTGATTTGAAACTAGCTGGGCCATTCATCTCCAAAGCACCAAAGCACTTCTGCTGCTTTGGTACTTAAGGAGCATAAAAATAGCACCACAGAGACCACAAACAGGTTTAAAATTACACACGGTTTAGTCCACTGCTGCATCTAGATACAACTAAGCATGCCACTGTATGAAATCCAACCATGGAAGAGCTCTATGAACATCTCAGCATCCTCTATCTGTCTACTACACTGACATTTGAAATGTTCAGGTACAGATATATATGAAAGAATTAGAAAACATTCCTGTTTCCATTTAGCCTGAATCTAGTGACAGCTTGTGTTTCATCTCAAGAAGCCCACAGAGAAATTTTTAATCTTTTCCACTCCGAAAACACTGTCCTGGTACTAGAGATAGAATAGCCTTAGGTTCTCACAAGGTCTCTTGGTTCCCTGACCCAACAAGCCACAAAAGGGTCTCTAACATTTATCTTTTGCACTAGGAACTGGTGAACAGGTGATTGATCTGCCCCAGCTCTTTCCTCTCTGTGGCTGAGAACAAGCAACTGGAGCCAGGGTATAAATGAGGATGTGATGCTGAGTGACTGGCAGGGCTGTAAGTGTTTGAAGTGTCTGTAGCTGTGAGAGGAGGGGAGGGCAAAGCTGTTTACACGTGTGGTTTAGGCAAAAGTTAAAGCAGAACTGTAAAAATTATTCAGCTCCATGCAGACTTTTAAGGTGAGAGATCATTCAGGCATGTTAAGCAGCAAGCAGAAAGGTTTTTTGGCACTAATGTCTGAAGTTGTGAAAATGGGACATTTTTCCCAACAGTGCTGCAATAATCCACTGTGCAAGGCAGGGCTAAATTTTCTCTTTCATCGCATGCCAGTCACTCCAAGTGTTGCTAATGTCTGAAATAAAATCTGAGTGTCTCCCTTGCTCGTGTGATGCTCTGGGCCTCTTTTTTCTCTTTGCATCCCCATCCCCCTGAACCTGTCATCACGTTAAATATGTATTATTTAAGTTGGCCTCTGGGAGAAGCTGTGACTGTGTCATGTACCAATGGCCTCGTTTTTAGGAGGAATACCTCCCAGGGCTGTATTTGGCCACTGGCATATTGCCTGAGAGCATAACCATAATGAGCAGATTTGCACCCAAATCTGTAAAATTTTATTACTCATCTGCTATTTTTATTTACTCTCCTTAATCCCCTCTGCCCTTCCCCCTTTTACTGCAGAACGCTCTGAGGCTCCAGGGAAGCCCACTGACCTCCGCTTTATGACTCCAATGCATGCATGTACACAGAAAGTGGGACCAATCTCCCCACTACAAAAAAGGCTGAGAAATAACAACATCTCAGTTTTCTTCCTCCAGGACGCAGGCCTTAAAAGGGCCCTGATATGCCTCAGTGGCATTTTTACATTAATCTATAAGCAGGACCCAGACTTGGATAAAAGATCGCCTTTGGGACTGTTCTCAGCTGGGGTTATTTGTGCCTTAAAAGCCTGAGGAAGGCATAGATAAATATTTGCTTTAGAGTAATCCCAAGCAGACAGAGGGAGAGGTAGGCTGGTCAGACACTATATGGTCAGAAGTGTCCCAGCAGTGGTGGGACCACAGACCCCAGGGAGCTCAACTCTATGTCTTTGGAATAGGACGTGTGCTGTTTTGTTTCATTATAGCAATGCTTCCTACTGCTGTGCTCTATGGACATAGTCAAACCAAAGAATGATACAGGTTCAGATTCTTTTTCCCTCACAAGATTTGGAAGACCCCACCCCATTTGTCTGATGCCTACTACTTTTGCAAAAGCACTAGACAGAAAACTTGCATCTCCCAGAACAACAGAACAGAATTTCTCAGGCTTTGGCTAAGATTTGAGAAGATGCGTGCTATCTACAAACTGGTGCAGTTTACAGAAATACCCATTAACCTCAAAAGGACCAACTAATGAACACAAATTACAATATATCACCCAAAAGATGTCTGCCTGATGATCCATTGGGAACTACTTTACTGCTAAACCTGTGAAAGAACAGTATGTTTCCACTGTGAACTCACATCATCTTGCTATAACATTTCATCAAAGCAAATGAGTTCTTAAGCTTGTTCCACCATTTTCTCAAAATTCTGACAAAGTTCTAGCTTCTGTTCCCAGGTCTTCCAAACCCTTCTTTGAACAGCTCTCACATTGCTGTGAATATCTGTGATACTGAAAGGGTTTGCTCTAAATAGGGAGGCTGAAGTGGCAGAGTCCACATCCTCACTTTGTCAGTTCAAGTATGGACATAGCTGGCTGTCACTGAGTCAGTGGCTCCAGGGTCTGATGGCCTTCTGGTGAGGATATGGGTATGAGGACAGGGAGAGATAGAAGTGTGGGGCAAGGGTCAAGGGCAGAGAAACACATCCAGACGGTAATAAGGTGCTTAGGCATCATCATCCTCCTACCATTCCAGGGGTGTAAAGAAGGCCACATGGAGCAAGAGGACTTACCTTCATCCACTCTCTTGAGTGTTCAGGATCAATTCATAGCCATCTAACTCCAAGCATCACTTCACCTTCTGAGTTCCACCATCTGCTGCAATGTTTCTGGTGGGTGAGATATTTTCCCACCCAAGAGTAACACATCCCAACTCAGCTTATATTTTGGAGACTCTTGGAAGTCAGCAGAAATGGAGCCAGTAATCTCATTTGAAAGTTTGTCCTTCTGTCCTTAGTAAACTATAACCAATGAGATTAGCAAAAGTGCCCCTATGTTGTCTTTTTTTATTATTAACTTCTCTTAAAAGTCAATATTCAACTCAAGGCAACAAAAGGCTGGAAACAATGGTCAGATATGAAAATGACAGATATTTCCTTAGGAGGCAGGACTGTGGGGAGGGAAATAGGGGCTAGTGGAGAGAGAAAGAATTTTTGCAGAAAAAGCCTTGGATAGAGGGAAGTCTAATCTATGAAGAGGTGTTTCAGATCTCAAAATGCAAAGTAAATAAAAAGTCAGATCTTTGCAAAATTGTACAGTTGCATCTAGTAAGGTCTGTTACTTAATTCTTAATCCAATTCCAAGGACTTGCTGTCACTTGAAGTCTTCTATTGAAATGCATCTGATTTTTGTTGCAGTCTCTGAAATTTGAGAAGACACTTAAAAGACAACCTGAAAACTCTGCAATAAATTAAAGAATTTTTTACATTTTTGCCTTTGTAACTGGAGAAACTAGGATTGATAGAGTAAGACCAGTGCTCATAGAACTCAATGCAGGGCACTCACAGTAAATCTAAATCAGTAAATAAATATGGGTCATTTCCAAGAGTTCCCATTAATATGATAGATTAATGCAAAATACAACAGCAGGTTGAAGAAGCTGAAGCGAGAGTATTCCAAGAAGCAAAGGGCAGGTCCATTTTGATCTTACTAATCAAAAATTAGTAAAAAGGAAGAAAGAATCAGGGAAAGACACTGACAAGAAGGAAGTTAAGAAGCCAAGAGTAAAGAGCTAGGATATCGCATCCCCATATTATTTATAGAGGGTAAGACTTACGAATCACAAAGAAGGACAGCAGTAGGCCATTTACAGACAAAATTAAACAAAGGTCATTGCTTTCCCAGAGAACTGCCAGTCCAATCCCAACTACTGAAAATGATGAAAACCAGAATGATTAATGTGACAAGAAAGATGGACATTTCCCGTTCCTCTGGTGAACAGCCTTATGAAATCAAAGAAAGGCTAAACTGCACCATCCAAAGCATATCCAGAGTGTTCAATGTTTTTATCTGGATAAAACAGGCACAGAAACAAAAGGGGAAAAGCAATCTTGAACATAACCTCATCACCACACCTCCTAATTAGTAACCACGTACCAAAACATTTTGACTACTTTTCTGGTCTTCTTTCTTTTCTAACTTCAAATGGTATAGAGCAAGATCACTGGAGGAGTTTGGGGTTCTGAATCGTTCACTGGTAATAGCCTATGCCTACCTCCAGCTTTCTCTGATCTTGAGGAATTGATTCTGGTCAGTACATATGGAGAGAGAAATGACATTTATTTACTCCAGATGGGTGTCAGGACCTGGAATAACTCTAGTGAGATGAGGGTGCTTCTGAACAGATATTGTGGATATAATTAAATACAATAGAAAATACCAACAATTATGGCAACATTGTCCAATGTTGGTGCTGATGATTAGCATTTTAATACATTAGTTAATAAAAAAAAATATTTAGACATTGAAGTCAATAGGCAATCGAAGTGCTCATCGCATTAGAATAAGAGACAATTTACTTGCCTCACCAGAGATAAGGACTTAAGTCTCTGTGTTTCAAAATGCTGGCCTTGGTTATGAGCCAAAGTGTGTTATACCTCCATTTGTAGCACAGGAAGATTCTGTGGTTGGCTCTGACTGCAAGACCCAGCAATTGTCTATGACTGTTGCTCTGTAACTTGGTGTCCTTACAAAAAAATAATTTTACAAGAAAGATGAAGAAATCAGCTATTTTTGCTTGGCAAAACAATGGCTGAGAGAGGATGTGACTGCTGAGTGTAAATACATCAAGGAGCAGTAAACCTGAGGGAGGTGAAAGGAGCTATTTAAGCTAAAAAGTAACCTTGGCACATGAACAAACAAATGTTGTTAACTGGTCATGAATAAAATTAGGAAAAGTAGAAGCAGGTTGCCAATGATCCAAACAATGAGGGAAGGGAGGACCTTTCCAAGAGCAAGCACAACACCAAAGTACTTCTAAGAAGGAGTTTAACCAGTTCCTGAAAGGAATAAAGGGATTCACTCAGTTGCTGTGGCTAAGCAGAGAGGCCTGGGATCACGTCCATGTCAGGATGATCTTATAGTGAATAATCTCTTTCTCCTGCCTCCTTGTATCCTGTTTTACATTAACAAGGAGTGTGAGTCCAGTAATAAAAGGCAAAGCAAGAAGGATGATGGCACAGTGTGCCTCAGTCAGGTCTCCCTCCCAGAAATTCAGGCAACAAAGAATTTAGTCAGTGCTACACAGTGAACCCTCATCTAGGTCCCCCTTATGATACAGGAGGACTGGAGTAACACGCTCAGAAAGTAACCTTTATGTTTCTCTCAGTTAATACTCCCTTATTGTCTATATTTACAAGATCTTTAGAGAAAAAATACCCCACACTTCATATACATAAAAGGCAAGACCTCGAAAGCACATTTTGTTATCACAAAGCCAGACACGCTGAGAAAGAGACAATTATTCCAACAGCTAAATAACTAATCTTTAATTAACTAAATTACTGTTGATCATTAAACTGAACACCTGACTGCAAACCTTACAAGGATCTGTAGGACCACGGGAGAGCTCTGATCCTTTGACTAGCACACGACTTTTCCTCTTTGAAGATGCCACATTACTGCTGAAGTGTTTGATCTGTTTCTCAACTTGATTTTTACCCTGTCACTGTAAAAGCTCCTTAATCACATATACTGGTTCATTGTATACAAAGAATGCAGCAAAAACTTCTACTGCGTCAGGTGAAATCACACCAGGTAAAATGAAAGATCTTCTAAAAAGTAGAGTTTGATTATTGATATTTAATGTGATGCATCCGTTATTCAGCTGCAGGCAATGTAACTTCACGCTTTCCAAAATGATGGACCTGCCTGCTTGTACTGATAAAATGATTAGATCTAAAGTGTGATGATCAAGTTAAATTTACAAAGCTATTTTCTAGCTTTTTCCAAAACCACTAGACAGACTACTAAGCCTCAAATATCTCGTATAGCACCATTTACTTTACCAGCAAACTTGTAGCCAAAAGTTGAAGTTTCTACCACGAGAATGTTCTCTGCAACGTTTTCGTGATGTTGTCATTTTGTTTGCCTTGTTTCTGTTCCTTGGCTGACCGACAAGCCAGTTTTGTATCGAACAATCCAAGGCTGAAGTCCTCATTCCTTGGAGGAGCAGTTCTCCCACCAACTTCAGACAAAGCCTTGTGGAGACAGTCACCCACCATATTGCTTGGGTACTGGTGGCCAGCCACTTGCCTCAGGAAACAAGCAGCAAAGACCCCAGTCTCACCATCATCATGAGGAGGATCTTTTTACTGTCCTTGTGAGCAGGTGTTGATTAACTTCATTTCCTGGGTGCAGAGTGTGCAGACAGCCTTTGTGTCCTGGGAAGTGATCCATGCACAACTCCCTCACTTCTCAGGACCATTATCATCAACTCTTCCTCCACTGATCCTTTGGAAAAGGGCTAATTTTTTTCCCAGGCTGTTCATTTCTGAACAAGAGGAGGAGGGGCAGGAACAGCATCTAGAGTTTGACAAATGACCCTTAGTAACAGATTAAACAAATGGTAAAAATTAGCTGTGCTACAAAGTCCCTTAACTCACTCTCCCTTCACTTCTGCACAAGTCTTTCTTCCCACCTGCATCCATATAATAGGCTGAAAGAGATCTTCTCAGGGTCCTTAATTAGCAGGAACACATTAGTGGAGAGGAAGGATGACCAAAGCACACACAATTAGTCACCGAATATAATTGTAATTCAGGACAGATTCAGTGACTAATTGATTCTCAAGTCCAGAATTGCCCAGGCACCAATAGGAATGCTCGGCATGGGAGCGCTCTGCCTCCAGTAACCACTTTCACACCAAAACCTGTGTCACAATGGCTTACATCAACAAAAACAACCAGTATATTTGCAGCTAAGTCAATTGTTAACTTACCCCACTCAAAGGACCTTCACTCTCCCTGGAAAAGAAGAGGTACAGAGCTGGTGCAGACCTTCTAGCTCCATTTGGAGTTGAGGAGGCAGCTAGAGTTTCAGCATGATCAGTCAGTTTAAGACCAAAGGAGTGGCAAAATTCCTCCTAACTCTGTCAGACATTTTTGAAAGACCTCCTCTTCACATATGTTCACACCTGGAAGCTTGAACACAAAAATAATGGCTCTGCATCTGGAAATATCTAAGGTGTAGATTAGTAGAGGCTGAGAAAGCAGACCTCTGACCTTCTCTGGTATGGTCATTCTTATGATTTGATGCTGGAGGCTGCACAGACATCCTTACCTGGTTGGGGTAACCTGGTGGGGTAACCTGTACCCCTAATATTTCTTTTCCCAGCATGGAGTCCTAATGGTACCCAGAGAGGCCTGAGGATTTTGGGGTGCAAAGGAAGGACCAGGATAGTGTCTGGCCTTCCATCACAGGCCACCCCCAACACCAGCACACCTCTAGAAATGGGATCAGCCTGAGGCACACTGTCCTAGGGGCCACTTGCCCTCTGTTCTTCACTGTCAAGTCAAGGAAGGAGGAAAGCTCAGTGAGATTTCCTTTCAGCTCATGGAAAGAGAGCTGTAGAGAGCCCATGCAATCATCTTGTAAATAACTACTCTACCTATTCCAAATGACACCTGATTTGGAAACTGAAACAACTGGATCTTTTAAAACTGATGCAGGCTTGACTCCTGACAAAAGCACAAAGGGAACATTTTGGGGTGAAGAGTGAAACTCTGCCAACTCACTTCAAGTGGAAACTCGGAAAGACGGACTTATCGGGCTGTCTGTGTAATCCAGTTGACTAATTTATTTTTTTATCCAGAGTCATAAAGTAGGATTTCCATAGACCACCTATCACCTTACCCTCCTGGATAAAGGCTTGATTTCTCATTTAAGGGAGAGCAAAGAGTTCCTTTCAATGTGAAGCTGTTCAAGGACCATTGCCGCTTACAGAGGGCTCTATTTTTCTATATACAGATGATTAAATAATCAGTTTTGTTTGCCATTAGCAATAAAAATAACAGTGTCTGGCTGAATCACTACTAACCCAACACTGTTTCAGGATATCTAGTGGAGCCTGTTGTGAGTGATTACCTGCATGTGATGCTAGTATACACCTCTATTGTCCCAGGACACTGAGCCATAGGGGAGATTGTTGGACTCATCACAGTGAGCCCTGGGAGCATTTCAGCCTACACAGCCTGCAGCAATCCAGAGGAGACTGCCTTTCTCAGGGCATGCCCTTTTCCCACATACATCAAGAGCGTCAAGCTAGTTTGGCACAATGGACCAAGTTCTCAGCTGTGTAAATCACTTTAGCCTCCCTTTGAGGCACTGGCTGTACCAATTAACTCCAGGGATGAGACATCCACCGCCTCTCTGCGCAACATGTTCCAGTGCTTCATTGTAAAAATTTTCTTCCTAATATCTAAAGGTCTAAATCTGACCTTTTCTAGTTTAAAACCATTAGTCCTTGTCCTATAGCACAGACCCTGCTAAAAAGTTTGTCCCCGTCTTACAGGGATGTTCATGAGTACAGAAAAGACTTTGAAGTGCTGCATGCAGGCTCTGGGTCCTGCGATCCCCTAAGTTGGACAGCATTCCTGTCCACACTTGGTTGATGTAATTGCTGAGTGCAAGGCAAGTTCTTCTAGTGTGAAGCCGGAGCTGTCACACCAGTTCCAGATAGCCAAGTAAGTTTGCTATAGTTGTGATCTGAGATTTCTGCTGCTCTTCAGAGGTTAGGTCCACCCTTAGTAAGGTGATCCAGGGAAAGGAAGTTATCAAGAGAAAACACATAGAATCATAGAACCATAGTCTAATTTAGGTTGGAGAAGACCCTTAAGATCATTGAGTCACACACCATCTTCTTTTCCTCTGAAGGGTTAAGCTGACACAAACACATTTGTTTCATTGAACTAGCACAAATTACAATCTTCTCTACTTGTGCAAGCCAGGAATCTCACAAGAATGTTTCCCAGTACGATTTCCAAAACTTTGCTCTTAGGTTTGAAATTTTGGGAGAACAACCTTTTTTTCCTGGCATTTTGGTGCTCTTTTTTTTTCTAGTCAAAAGCAGAAACATAGAGGGCTCAAAATGAGAGGGAAAGTTCCAGCAAAATGAGAGTCAAATGGGGACTTTCTAAAAGGCTTGATTTGGTATGAATTTGGTGATGAAATGGGCAGAATGAGCTTGTTCTTCACAGAACCCTATCCTAACTGGGTCTGTGTCCGTGCTGGTCCACATCCCATCAGCAAGGATGGCATACAGGGTTCAGTCCTGCCTGTTTGCAGAGGTCTCGTAGAGGCAGCCTCCTCCTTCTGCATGGAGCGAGCAGCTGTTAACAGCTTTGTTGAGATCTGACTTTCAGAGAGTTAACTCACAGCTCACCTCTGAATTTGACCCTGTGAACTGACACAACAGCATCCTTCAAATCCTTCTAATATCTCTTTGATGAAAATGTTTTAAAACAAGATATCAGAACAAAAGTACGGTAAAAACTAAGTGGTTTGCAGAGAGTTTTGTCTACCCCTGCAAAGCAAGAAACTCTAAGCAAATATTTACAGTCTGCTCACTAGGAGTTTAGATACAAACCTACTAGACCTATATACAGTCTGCTTCTTAGGAGTTTAGATACACACTAATATCAGCACTTGAGAATTAGTCACTCTTCCTTTTCCCCTTATGCAATGGATTCAAGAGAAAAGTTTTCTTCTCTGATGATTGCTGTGTGGAAGGTATATTTAACAATGGGGAGTAACTTGGTCCAAGATGCAGAGGTCCCACCAAGGAGGTCTCACCTCACTAGCATCCTAGGCAGTGTTATGTGAACAGTCTGAATCTTTCAAAGTGTCTGGCTGCAGGACATCCACAAACCCCAGCAAGATGCCTTGGTTCCCTTTTTATGGGGTTACTTCTTGAAGGCTGTTGAATCGAGAGTGATTTGACAATAGAAGAAACCAGTTGGAGGCCTTTCACATGGACACCAGCTCTGTCCAAGGCTGTGCTTTCCATGTCACCTGCGCGGGCACCAAATGCTCGCAGCTGCCCATTCTCCAGGCTGCTCGAGATCTGCAAAGAAACCAAGCAAGCAAACCAGAAGCCACAGGCAGGCTCTGTCTACCTATGTCCCAGAAACCAGTACCATGTATCACAGCTTGTACTTCACTCCTGCACATGGGCTCACAACTTCACAATCAACCCCTGCAGATTTTGCACGTGTTCTCCACGTGTACATTGGGAAAAAACCTTTGGGAAACACAGCTCTATAATAGAAAACATTCTGAAATATGGCTATGAAAACTTTTCTTTGCAGCATTATTAATATTCATCTTTAATATGGAAAAATGCTTCTACAGGAATCACTCTATTACAGGAAAAGAGCAAAGAGTGAGCTTGAAATGCAGCCCAAGCAGGTGCACGTTGCCCTCCCATATGCTATTTTCCTTCTTTCCAGCTCCCTTTTCCTTCAAAGTAGCTGGCAGGCCATTTTTTCAGCATAGCTGGAAAGCAAGCATGTTGTGGTCTGAAGCAGGATAATTTTGGGCAATCACGAGTTAAGAATTAGTTAATATTAGTTAAAGTAAACAGCACTATTAGTTTTCCCTTTCCAAAGTGTGATAATAAAACAATAATGTAAGTCACCAATTCCTGGCCTTTCTCCAGTATTCTGAAGTTTTGTTATGATTTACTGGATACAACAATGTCAGGCAAATCTATTATCTTTCAGATGACTGTTTATCTCAAGCCTGGTCTCCAGACCTGGCTTTTTTTTTTAAGGCATGCAGCTTTATCTTGAATTCACAGAGACTGACCTGTCTGACTCCTGCTAGAATATGCTATGGTTACTTTCCAAATTATACACAAATATATACATAGAAAGCAAAAAAAGAAGCATATGGTGACACCAGAATTTTAGCTACATTTTGTCTTGGGGCAACTTTTGATTTTATTTTATTTTTAATGTCTTTGGTGGAATGGAACCAGTGGCATAGAGTAGCATGCCTACATCAAAGCATTGGCAGATATATTGAGTGATAACATTTTAATCTCTGATTCCACTGACATAAACTCCAGCATGGATCTTCTCCTCTTCTTATTACTCATTACAAGTTCCACTTTGCTTTTAGTTTTGTTTGTTTTGTTGTTTTCTTTTTTTTTTTTTAGTCTGGGATTTGAATCTATTGCATTCAATGAAGTGAGACATCACTAAGATTAGCTTCAGGTCCCAATGTGTTAAAGGTGGGGTAATTGCAGTGTGAGATTACTTTACACAAGGTGCGCAATTACGGTGTGTGGATCCAGGCCTGGTTTAGATCTGTGTTCAGATGTCTAGCTGAAGAGGACTCAGAGCAAGGTCTGAAAATGTTTATCAGAGGCTATCTGTCTCCCAATCTTTCTATCAGATCCAGCTACTCAGCTAGCGTGCTTTCTCCTTCCCACCGCAGTGGCCTGATAAACCCTTTCTGTCCATCACACGTTGTTATTTCAACAAGTAGTTTATCACAGGGCTGGCTGTTCAGTAAAAAAACCATCACCCCGCAAGCCATAGCACGAGAGCACACCATTCTGGAAGAGTATTGTGTAGAGAAAGTACTTTTTGCATTCTGTGGTATAATTGCTTAGATATAAACATTTCCATAGTTAAACAAAAACATGGTATTAGATAGAAGTACACTTGAAATACTGGATTCATGTTATTCTTGGATGCCCAGCATATGGAGAGGATTTTTTATTACTTGCTAAGTATTGATTTGCTCTGTCAAAGGGCTGCCACTGCTTCCTGGAGCTCAGAGGAACCTTTTCTGCTTTCAGAACCAGAATTGCAATATCAAATGGGCACCAGAGGGCAATAACCCACCTGATTTCTTCCTGCTTTTTTTGCAACACCTCAGAAAACTTCTCTCTTCAGTCTGAAGCTGTGGCCCTACCTTTTCATTTCCTTCTATGCACCCCAGTAGCATTCATACACAAAAAACCCAAGCTATTACAAAATCGCAATTATATTTTTATTTCATGACAACACACTGGGAACTGAGGACAAGTCTTTGGCCATGGCAACCTAGTTGTATCATTCTTGACAGTGTAAATGTGGAGCAGGATGTTGAAAGGACATCTACTTTGGGTTTATATTTACAACACTACAACTGAGAGAGGAATTGTCCTGGAGAAGATCTTGTGCTGTCTCCATGTTACACTCACATGCAGAAGAAGAACCATGTCAACTATGAACCTTGAATGTACATGACGATTTCTTCTTCTCAGGCTCACAGCTGATTTCTTCTCAGAGAGCTACAGTAAACACAATGTTGATGAATTTTTAACTTGCTCCTCACAGAGAGATTTCAAACCAAGCTCAGTAGTTCGGAGGGAGCAGAGGGTTCCCACAGCAGCGGGAAGCATAGCCTTCCACTGACTGTAAGTACCTCTGTTGCTGGTGTTGCTCTTCTCAAGAACATCTGTCCCTCCCCAGCGCCTTCAGTGAGGCTTCCCCCGAGCTCTGACCTGGACAGTGAATGAGGAAATAGTCAGCCTGCAGCCACATTACCCAGCCATTTGTCTCACCATCCATATTAAGCAGGAAATGTGATGGAAAATGGCAATGGCACTGCCTATTTTGCTCACTAGGCTTGTCTGGCTTGAAAAAAGCAACTCATTAGACACCCCAGACTGAGGCAGAAGGCAGGAAGTGAAACCTTTATGTCTCTTTAACTACTTTGTCTGAGGCAAAGTTAAAATCATTGTTTCTTTGATAGAGTGAGGAAGCCATGACTAGGCTATATATACTCATGTCTGTATCCCCGATCAGGGAAGAATTTAACCACAGAGCTTGTGGGTAGTGTCCTGGGTACTCAGAGATGTCAAGCATTTGCTGTGTTATGTCCTGGCATTTTTATTTTTTTTTCTTTTTGTGCAATGTCTATGTTTTCTTTTGGAAAACATGTACTGGATGTGTTACATAGCATCTTTTATTTCTTCTTTTAAATCATCTTTTTTAATAGCAGCAGCTGCTGAGGTTTTATTTGTGATCTGAGTGAAATCCCAGTAGCCCCATCTTTTTGATCTGTTCCTAAAACTCAGGAAACAGGAATCTTTACAGAGGGCAGTGGCCGATTGTATTTTCATAATTACTATTTTACTATTAGCGAAAACTAGCAACAAGGCTATCCCTTCTGTGTGTACGAACTGCTGTGATGAGCTGTAGCTGCTCTCCTCCAGCAGCAGAGGAAAGGCTGGTGACCAAACCTGTCCTACACAACCAGCTTGCCAGGTGTAGGCATTTTCCAGCTGGATGTAGGTGAGGCATGTATTGACTAAAAGGTTTGGGGTGCCTGGGAAGCAGTTTGCACCATAGCTGCCGAGAAACAACAGCCTTGCTTTGTGGCTCTTACAGAGGATGAATGGTTTGATCCTGGTTCTGGAGATACTGAAAGGAGCTGACAGGGCTTTGCCAGAGGAGCTTTTCCCTTAGGTGCCTGGGGAAGCATGAATATATTGCACTAAACCCAGCAGTATATTCAAGACAAAGTATTAAAATGGTAGTGGGAAGGAATCACAAAGAGATTGCGTTAACCTTTCCATTGAGGCAGTCCTCCTACGGTTCCTGAGCCCTGATGCTAAGGCTAGTAGCCAGCCTGTCATGCTTGTGTTGGGGCTTTCTGGACAACGACACCAATTATTGCCTCTAGAAATGGAAAGGAGCCAAAAATGGTGCTTCTACACAGCTTGCTCTAAAATACTACTAGCAGATTCTAAATATAAAGCAGGAAAAAGCAAAATACTTGCCAGGCAATTAGGCTGCAGCTAAAAGTTACCCTCTCTTGTCATTACAAAGGTAATTTTCTCTAGCTTTCAATGAAGTCTCTGCTACCAACCTAGTAACTTCCCAGCTTGCCTGATAGATGCAAATGGCTGCCCTTGAACTCCTGTTTGACTGCCCGGGGTTGGATATCATGCTGCCATGTGCCTTGGCGAGGACATTGCCCCAGATTTGCATTCATGTCTAGCTTTGAATGCAGCGCTCCTGATCACAAGGTTCGAGGTAGATTCCTACTTCTGCTCCTTGAAGGACATTAAAGTCTGACCAGTTTACCCACAGAAATCTACACGTGGCTGAACTGCATTTGGTGTGTCTTATTCGATGGTTGTTTTTTTTTCAAAACTATGATTCTCTAAACAAGTCAACATCGTCTGGGAACGGCTGCAAACACCAACATTTTTTAATTATATGCACACATAATAGTGAACAAAGATTTGTCAGTGATCCTCCCATTGGCACATCTCTACTCAAAAGAAACGTCTGTCTTTTAACCATACCCCTCTAAGCCTTTCTTTTATGAGGCATCCTGTTATGCAAGACCTTGGCTGCGATCCAGACCATATTGGGCCCCTTTTAAGCATCCCTTTTACAACCTATCCTTTACAGTAACACACCAGTCCCTTGTTTCCCAACAACAACTTTCTGTACAGAAAGCTTTCAGCCCCAAAGAAGCCTTTAGACCCAGCAGTTGTGTGATTTTCACCATAAATAGCAGCTCTTATTAATCAGCAGCATTAATCTATAAAAGCATTATTCCAAAAACTATCAGCTTTTCAGAATTTGCTGAGAGTGTTACAAAAATGGTAACACCTAGAAAATACTTTGGATTTAATTAGTGTTGCATTTCTTTTAGGTTGTAAAGTTCAGAGTTGTTAAGATTCTCTCAGTCGTCACTTCGGTTGACCTAGAGGACACAGAGTAGATATTAGTCATCTACTGATCTCCAGAGAAATTCTCCTGAACTAATCACTGAGCCCATTGTGAGCTTATTTCACAAAGACTTAAGAACTGAGAATGTGGAGATCTCGGTATCCTGTTACACACCCGCCTCGCGCTGCCATCTGGTTAACAAGCCACTACTCAGGAAAGTGGTTCGTCTATCTGTAGGTCTCCATGAAGAAGGCAAAAGAACAAATTTCTGAGTGAAGTACAAAATCAGATGATTACTTAGGATATGGAAGAAATCAGAAAAAAAGAAGACACCATCCAAGACTCAAATCTCCTGCTGTAGATGGAAAAGTAAAATTTAGCAGCCTAGTTAAGAAACATTTCTGTCCTGTAGACAGAATACCACCTGTTCATTAGAGAGCCACCCACCTCCAAATACTGTGAATGAGTTTTAAACTGTTAATATTTTGATTTTTCAAGTCTTTAATTTAATTTTGTAAGCATAATGAAGTAATAGGTACATATGGACGCTTTCCTAGGGAAATTACAGTTGCTGTCTTGCAATTTATTACTCAAATATAGGCCTGGAGGAGAGGACATTTTGGGAGAAGGGTAAAATATCACTGGATGTTTTTGTTATCATTAAGTATAAAGGTCAAATGAGCAGATTTTATGCCTGGGCTGGTAAATTTTCAGGCCAATTTGAAAGCTGAATTACTGTACGTAGTACAGAAATTGCTTAGTGAACCGTACTAGCCACAGTCCCTGGTGGGAATTTGGAGGAGTCTGTGTTTGAAAGACTGGGAAATAAACCATAATGGATTATTAGCAGCAAATGGGTTACAATGACAAGCAGAATCACAATCTGCTACCACATTCTCAATCCTGTGACATAAAAAAAAAAATCCTTTGGTCTGACTTTTATTAGAGTTATGCCAGTAGAATTTGGAGATGATAAGTTGGATAGGAAAGCAGAATCAGAATCTAAACCTGACATTCCTGATGCATACATGGAGAGCTACAGAAGTAGGTTATGAATCACATCGATGCATGTACGTCCTTGCTGTATGTTCAGCGTTGTCCAGACCAGAATGTCTCCTAGGTTTGCTTTGCCTCACTGAACTTTAGACCTTTGTCTCTCACACTGGGCCAAAGGTAGTTGGTAAAGAGGAACCTCCGCTATCTTTAAAATGTACATCTCACTGCTAAGGGCTATTGATTCTGCTTTTGGGATAATCTCAGAATGAAACAAAGGAGTGAAACACAGCTCTGTGTAACAAGAAAAATTGGGCACTGTTTTTACCTGCATTGTGCAACTTCAGGACCTCTTGCGGTCTTCTCCAGACTCTCTCTCCAGCCTCCCCAGCAATGTGAAGTTTCATTAATTTGTAAGGCTAGTCTTGTCTGGCTAATGTATTTGTGAACGGTTTTCAAGCCAGATTATTAAATATATTTTTGGAAGAGAGTGGGACTAGAAAGAGGGGAAGGACATTTTTCCTATTAGTTCTTCACCTGAGGCTATCATTGTACAAACATGATTGGAAAAAAAACAAGAGTAAGTGAACACATTACTTCAGCGGGGCTTTAATTCCTTTGCTGTCAGGTATTAATTTAAGCCACAACTAAAACAATGGGCTGTTGGGCGCCATTGGTGCAGCTGAAAGCCTGGTGCACATGACTTTTCCACTGGAATGCTTTCAAGGTCTTTTTCCTCTTCCTATCCAAGCTGCGAAACCTTTATGCAAACGGTCTTAGTCACAATTAGATTACATCAAAGAATGTTTGTCTTGGTTTCAAGCCTGCTTGGGCTAAAACCAAGATAAATTGCAAATTGGCTAAAACCACTAACAAACACCCAGTTTTTCTGGTCATTACAGATGAGGAATGTACAGTGCCTTCAGGTCTTATATTTCCACCGCCCTATCCTGTCCTTAGTCAGCAATTTGTTAGGTAATTGGAAAACAAAGTTCAATAGACTGTCTCGGAGTGGGTGGGGATTTTTTCTTTCCCCTTTTGGTTTTTGTGCGTCACAGAGTATTTACAAAGGAATCAGCTCACAACTGGACCCGTGTAACCAGCCACATAGGAAGCACAAAGAGAGGAGGCAACCCTCATTTCATAATCCTCGAAGACAAGTAAAACTTAATATGACAAATGACAAGGGAGGGCAACCCTTTTCTGCCTCCTGCTCTCCCTCCATAGTTACAGCTGAGGAAAATAAAGAGATCCCAAGTGAGCTTGTCCTCCTCCCTTGCTAATGTAAAGCTGCCACCCTCAAAATTGTCTATAGGCTAGAAAATGTAGACAGGGATCATTTCAGCAGTCACTAAAATAGAGATGCCTCTGGAGGGACATGCCATGAGACAGGACAGGAATGCTCCAGGTGGGAGCCCCTGAAGGCTGGTGAGAGTGGAGTTAAAGACTCCACATCTGGTCAAGCAGGGACGTGAAGAATAGCTTTAGGTTAACACAACTGTTTTCCCCAGGCCTTGCTGTGACATGGGTAGTGAATTTGGGAGTCATGACTGACTTTGTGCCCCGTAGACTGGAAATGAATAGTCACTGATGGTGTAACTGTTTCTGGAGGCTGAAGGGGGCCGTGCAATCTCACCATGTTAGGGCTGTGCTGTTCAGCTTTCTCAGCACCATGCCAATTTTGCTATGTAAGTTTTAGATCTGTGTAGCTCAGTAGACACTCATGGAGTTATTCTGGACTTATAACATTACTTTTTAATAGAGGTGGCCAGAAAAAACAAATATGATCCACGAAAGAAGTTGAAAGTACAAAAATACTCTTGGCTAGATATTCACCATGAGGAATATTTACTCCTTGACATTTATATTGGCCAGTCAGCCCAAAATAGACTGTTTTCCCAGAAAACAATTCCATGAAGGTACAATTTTTGAGACATATTTTTCAGACTCTTTCCCTTCAGTATTCCTGCCAGGGCTCAAAGTGGCTGCCATGGTTGCTAACCCTGTGCTGAAACCTCTGTCATTTAATGGCTGGATGGCATAAAGGCTGCACAGAAAATTTTAACGGCTGGATGTTCAGGATGTCAGACAGTAGTTTCAGCTGTGTGCTGCCATATGCAGCCAATTAATATACTGCTCTGGAATGCAGAACAATCATAATTATCACTTAGTCCAAACTGAATGAGAAAAGTGTGGCCGATGGTCAGCTTCCCAGGTATCTGCAACTGTCTGCTTCCTCACCTTCCCTTTCCAAGCATTCTTCACCTCAGGTCCATGTCCTTCATGCCAGAAGTTCCCCTTGGTTTTCATTTTTCACCCACTGCCATTCTTTTAATAGCAGAAAGATTATTCTAAAGAATAATGCAATAATCCTCTGCAGTCAGAGCAGAGGTCTGACAACTGGTCCCTCAGTTAGGATGGAAATTACAGTTCTAAATGTGAAATAAAGAAATCCATCTTTCAGCAGATATATGTCTTACTACATTTTCATCTTGCATTAATAGTAACTGATAAGCTAAAAGTCACTTTGGACATTTCATGGTGGATTTTTTCTAAGCGGATCTGGTTTAGATGGTGAAGTGATGCTGAGTTCAATGTGGTAGAAAATGGCTCACACTGATCCCAGAAGTAACTCTTCTGATGATATTGGTATATGGCATGTCACAGAGACCAATAAAAAATGCAATATGTCAAAAAATCTCCCAAACCACTTTTTTGAACAAACCCATTAAATATAATTCCATCAGACTGACTGGACACATGAGTAGTGTACCGTGAGCATTGCACTAATCTGTATTGCCCCATTTAGAACCGCTGTTCAGCATGCAGCACAATGTGTCCTGGTGTCTTGGCCACCTCCAACTCTGCAGAGGCAACAGCAAAAGAAACCTGACAGAGGAGGATAGTTAGTGCTTTTTCAATGAGAAAAGAGTCATTAGGTGAGCTTGGTGCTGCCCCCAGGTTGGGAGACTGTCTCTGAGGTGTGAAAACACAGATGTAGTCTAGGGTATGGATACGTCTACTTGCTGTGATTTAAAAGTTAGATACAAGCTGATAGGTAACCAATCCCAGCGCATTATTTTCTGATGCAAGAAAAAGTTTTCAAATTAATTCGGTGCCTTTCATGACTTTGAAGGCCCTCGTAATTTACTAACCTTGTAGGCATTTTCTCCAAAAGCTTGCAGTCCTAGAAAAAGCAAAGTATCACTCTAAAAAATACAATTGACATTAAAGAAAACAATTGTTGCTATGATGAAGTGTTCTGTTTCTATGGAGGCTGGCAAATGCTTCTTCCCTGATGCTTTGATAACTAAGTAGAAATTCAGATTTTCAAAAAGTATGGGTGCTTGAGGGTGAGTTGCATCTGTGTGACAAATTCATGTCTAATTTTAGGCCTGATTTTTAGAAATGCTGAGAAATGCCCCTCTGAAATACAAGTTGTCTAACGCTGTTGAAAATCTCAACCAGAGTTCAGATCCAAATATAGTAACAAACTTCAGGAGTTATTAAGTCAGTGGTCTGGTTTTTATCCTTCACAATTATTGTGATGACTTACGAGGTTAGGATCTGGTTCCAGATTTCCCGAAAGTGTGTGACAGTTTTGATCTGGCATGTCCTAAGGCCATGTGCCCATTTAAATCACTTACTTGACTGAAAAGCATGGAATAAAATAACATACTATCTTTTAAAGAAAAAGGCATCGGAAAGCTACTGCAGCCTACGTACGTATACAATTGCCAACCAGCAAAATGTTTTCAGACTCACAGACAAGGCAATCTGAAGGGTTTGTCACGATAATTTAGTAAGAAATTTTACAGAGCTCCCCAGAGTGAAAATTTTTTACATTAATTTCTACATCGAACCCATAGCTTCTGTTGCACAAATGTTTTCTGATGGCAACGTGTCATCAAGTGATCTGGGGCCAGGACACAAGCCTCGTGGACAAGGGGTTTCTGGCTCTGTTGTGCTCTGCCTGCGCTTACCTTCTACGTGTGACATAGCAGGGTATGCCTTCCTTTCCCATATCTGCAGTGCACAGCAGTCTCGTTCTGTGATCATACGCTTATTTAGGGTGAAAGACAAAAAAATGCATGCCTGGAATTAACTAATGTTGTCAGATGCTAATGGGTGGTGCTGTTGATCTCATCCGATAGAACAGCTCGAGCCAGGTCACGTACAGCATTCCCCCATTTTGTAACTGTTCGGCTAACCTGCTTAAGGTTGGTGGGGCATAGGAAGCTTGTTGGTGGCTGGGTCTCCTGCTCATAGCAAGGACAGCTGCTCAGCTCTCCATTTCCTCCCTGTGACTCTGTCTGGCAGTTTCTGGATGGTACTCTTGTCTGGAAATGCCTTGATGAGGACATTTGCGAACGTCAAGAATTCAAGATGGGAAGAAACAAACTCTCCTTGTCCTCTCTTTAGGTCATAATCCAAAGTCCACTGCAGTGGCAAGGTTTCTTCTGGCCTTTCATCAGTCAAGGGTTGAACTACATATATAAAACACAAGCTGTGCGGAGCCTTTTTGTGATAGTCTCCTAACTCTGGGATGTCCCTGTCTGCAGAACGAAAACCACCCTCAATAAGAGATGGATATGCTCAGTAAGACAAAGAAAACAAAACAGATCTAGTGAACAGAGGACACATCATATCAGAGACAAAAGCATAAGCCAGAAAATAATTCTATTAAAAAAGTTGAACCAAAAATTTTCTGAAACTTCATACGTTTAGTGTACCTGATTTCTCTTTCCCCATGAAACAGATCAATGAACCAATAAACCAATCAGCTCTTCCAAGGGGGAAATCTCATGGATTAAGTTTTGAGGGAAGGATTTTCAGTAGAGTTGAAAATTAAGTTCGGAGTATGCAACTATGTTCAAATTTAAGCATGGAGCACAGTCAGTGAGCTACCGGGATGGTCCAGAACAATGAACAGTGATTCAGTGCTATGTTTGAGGATGTTGTGGGAGAATTCTGCATTACTTTTTTTCATAAAGAAACGTTAGTCTTTCCTAAATCCAGCCAGTAGCATCTGAAGCGCTTTCCCTCCCACCTCTGTGTTACATCCAGCAGGGCTGTGACAGCAGCTAAAGAGGCAGCTACCGTTAATGCCACACCATTAATATCACACCGAACAGCACGGTCAGAAAGGGAGAGGTGATGTGGAAATGCCTACAGCAGTGGCTGTAGGAAGGCACCCAAGACTGAATTCCTGACAGACTTGGGGTGTTTTTAGAATTTTCTTGCAGGTTGCCAGGGGTTTTAGTTTTTTTTTGTTTTTCTTCTTTTTTTTTTTTTTTTTTTGGCAGCACGCACATTCTGCAGAGTGATTTCTTGTTCCTCTGCCTCACTTCCCTGCACCCTCATGCGTCGCCGCACAATTTTTCTGCCTTGCTTGGCAGCGTGATGGGGAGAGAAGGTGCGGGGGGCAGAGAAGTCGCTACTCATGACCCAACAGTGTGGCAGCCGTTGCGGCTGGCGGGGAGCAGAGGGAAGGTTCTCAACAGAGTCATTGCCGAAGTCAGTTTTAATCAATTTAATTGTTAACGTTTGAGGGAGAGAGGGAGGAAGCAGACCACAGAGCAGCACAGTGGGGTTAATGGAAAGAGAAGTGATAAAATATAACCTTACAGCCTGCTGTGCAGCCAGTCTCTGAGAGATTAGAAAGTTATCAAGCGAGAGAACAATTAAACTGATTTGTAATTAACTGTGCAGAGAGTAAAATCAGCAGAGTTAATGGGACGCAAAATGCCTCTTGCTGGGTTTGTCCCCAAAAAAGGTTGCCGTCCCTAACTCTTTTCCCCTGTACCCCTTAGCAATCCCAAAGAGGTGGCAAGGGGGTCCGGGGTGAGCTCTCCCTGGGTCCTGTGGGCTTGCTGCAAGCCCATGGCCATGCTAGCCCTGCTGCCTGGCGCTGAAGAGGAACCACGGGGAGAGGGAGGCAATTATCCCTGATGCTTTAGACGGCTGCATAAATACTTACCACAGGCCTGGCAGGTGTGCAGCCACGACCCGCAGGCAAGGGCAGGGAGGAGGCAGTGAGCTCCTGTCCCCAACACCCGTGTGTGTGCAGGCAGAGCTGGCTGGCTGGGCATCCTCGCTCCAAGCAGCTGCCGCGCAGAGGTGAGCTGAGAAACGGCAAAGCCCTGACAATGACCCAGCAGGAGATGTGTGGACATGGGCAGCATAACATGGATGGATGGCCGGCTGCTGCCAAGGATGGCTGTCCTTGCTCCAGCCCTGGAAAGGCTCCTTGCTGCTCCTGTTCCTTCGTGGTCACGTTCCTCAGGCCTCACACTTGTGGCTGAGCTTGTTGGACCAGCCACTTCATGCTTGTTTGTGAAAACATTAGTTTCTCCAGCTTAATGTAAATTCAAGAATAGCCCTGCTCAGAAAGTAATGCCTCCTCTTGGAGGAGATGTGTGTCTCAGGATGAACCTTAGCTTGCTTTAACCCAGCTCCCATCCAGGCCAAAAATCCCCTAACTCAAGGCTACCAGAGCATTTAACTGAGCAAGTCATCCTGGTTTTGGTTATAAACTAAAACATCACTCGCAGCCTGTTTACTTTGTAGCGTGGATATAACCTAAACCCCCTAAATGCTACCAGTGTGTTCCTGCCTTGCCGTAATTAGCGGGGTGAAGTCACAACCACGTGGCAGCTCTGCGGCCTGACTCTGCTCCCTGGGGCATGCACCACGTGTGTGGTGCTAACCACCACGACCGTCTGTGGGGAAGATGTGCCATTAATTTCAAGCTTCCCACTTATCTCTGCGCTGGTGGTGATGCGCAGCTGGCTCACACGGCTACATGGGCCACAGAGGCGGAGGAAAGTCCCCAGGCAGGGGTACAGGCGGGAGAGAGGGGCTCGCCTCCAGCGATTCACATCGGTGAGAAACCCGCCTAACCCAGAGTTTTGCTCAGCAACCCTCTATTTCTGCAGGTTGCATGCCTGTGTTTCACTCTCTTTCGGGGCACAATGTGGGGTTTTTTGTCACAATTTATTGCTCTAAAACTGCAAGCAGGCTAGGAAAATACAGGGTGAACCTTTTTTTCCTTTTTGCAATAATAATGTAACATGGAAGGAAGCAAGGGAAGAAACAAAAGAGAAGAGAGGGAAGTAAAGGGACAGTTAAAATAAATACAGAGGGGGAAGTTAATGAACTTGCTCCATCTAATAAACAGTTTCCTTTTCCCTCCCTGTGAACACTGATGTTTCATCAACCCGCACCAGTGACGTTTTCCTGGTATTGCTGCTTGGGCCACTGAAGAGCAAGGTCCATCCAGTACGTACCACTCGAGCGATGGAGTCGGGGCTTTCTCCCTGTCTTGGCAACACCGGAGGCAGAGGGGCTACTTAGAGGAAGGAGTGGGGAAGCCAGTCTCTGTGGCCCAGACAAACCCCGGTCTCTTTTCTCAGTGCGCCAACAGGGACGACAACTAATGCCAAGGGGGGTGGTAGCTTTAATGATGCGGACACCTGTTCCCCGAGAAATGGCCTCAGCTCTATTTGGCACGAGTCGTTGCCGAGGCTCCTCAGCCACAAATTGCTTTTCCATAAAGGCAAAGCAGCTTTGTTTATAAACTGCTGTAGATAGGCTGGAGTTTTCACGATGAGAGCACAGAAGCAACAGTCATTACAGCCATATAAATGAGTTTATTTATTCAGCAAGAGCACATCTGCCAGGCTGTCGTGAGGTAATCTGCTGCTGCTACAGCCCACAATTAATGGCTGCTGGGGGACAAACTAGACGAGAGAGTGACTCATCCGTAGGGAAGGGAGAGATCCACTGGCTTCACAGGGGGACCCCCGAGGCGGTAAGGGTCTCCCCAGGGACCGCCCGAGGAGTTGGGGTGGCAGAACTGACCCTGACCCTAATTCAGGCGTGCAGGGCAGGAGCTCGCTCGAAAGAGGAAGGGGCTGGGAATGCGGTGGCAGGGGCTCCACCCCAAAATGAGCAGCCTGGAGGGTAGGGCTGTACCTGTTTATTCTGCTGGACTCTAAAACAAGAAGTAAGAATAAATCTGGGCTGGAAACAGAGGGTGTATTCAAAACTCATATTTCAGATCCAGACTGTAAAATTGGTATCCTTCAGGGGCTGTTCGGATCCAGAGCTTTGACTTTATTCACCAAAAAAGTTGGAACTCTTTCTTGCCTCTATATCAGTTTCTTGGCTCTGATTTTGGGGTGGGAGTGAGTGCAAAAGAGGTGTTAATCCAAGAGTTTGTTTTGGACTCTTGCTCAGCTGGAAATGAATACCCTGCCTGTGGCAGAGCTCCTGCGGGCAAGTTGCAGGCGATTAATCGGCTGTCATGTATTTGACCCAATGAGGCCTGAAGAATTCATTTGCAATGCCACAGACCTGGTCAAATGCTGAAACATGAAGGACAGATGGAAATAACTGTAAAATGCTGTAAGCTGGCATGTCACCAACACTTCACAGCCTTTGTATCGACCGCCAGCAGTAGCAGAAAAAGGCATAAACAGGAAAAGCGAAAACCTAGAAGACCTCAGTTATAGGAGGCAACGCTGAGAGAGGTTGTGAGTTATTCTGCACAGACAGGTCTATGATCTTTTGAATGGCTGGAGAAACATGACAAAATAGAGGATGTCACATGCAAAGACCAGATGAAATCCCTCCATCCTTTCCCTTCCACCTCCAGGATGAAGTAGACATGACTGGCAGGCCCAGCTGATACTGCTGCTGCTTGTCTGGTCCCATCCAATGGTCCTGACAGATGTTTTAATCTACTGTTTGAAGAATGACTTCTGCGCAGCTCTGCTGTTCAAACATCTGTTTCTGTTTAGATAGACAGAGGCATTTCAGACTGCACTAGCCATGCCACACACTGGGAATTGTTTAAACGGCAACCCAAGTTGCTTACATTACTCAGTTACAGCATGAGAAGGATTTACTGCAGCAAACCTTGACATATTTTTAAGCCCTGTAAAATAGATCATTCATGAAAAGGGAACAGTTTTGCTTCCTAAATACATCCTTTAAAGAAGTGGATATTTACAGTTATAAACCCATAAAGGCATCTCTGAAAAGCCAGGGCTTTTCTGCTTGCATCCCTATTCCCGTATCAAGGGAAGAAATGCTTGGTTAATCATGATTTCACTGTCCTTGGTTTGCCTAGCTTTTGTAGTTGAGCGTGTATGTGTTTTTGCTGTACCACCTCTTGCCCTACTCTTGTCAACACCTTCTGATTACTCCTACTCCAAACAGCCCGTGACACATTGCATGTCAGGAGATTTCTGTGCTGAGCTTCCCAGTTTCTCTGTGGAGAGGAACAAGAAGCAGTAACATTTCAGACGACGATAGCGAGAGCTCAATATCACTAAGCCAGTAAAATCTAAAGGACTTTCTGCATTCTTAGGTTTTGTGTACCTACCATACTACTCTTGAAATTAAAGAAGATGTTATCACCTCTCTTCTTTTCCTCTGACTTGCCTAGTTGTTCAAGCCTCAAACTACAAAGCACATGGCAAGACTGGATTTTCAACTGGTCGATAATTGCCGTATATCACATGTAAGGAATATCCCGACTGCTGGCCATCAAGTGGGAGCAGCCATCATCCAGCCCTTTGCCTGCATTCTTGTAACAGGTGGAGCACTTTGTTAATGCATTTGGCTGATTTTCAATGGTGAAATATTCCCCTGGGGTTCTGGATTTAAAAATAGCAGAAATTGAAGCTTTGTCTACAAAGTGATAGAAGGAGCACACTGTGAGCTTTTGCCTCCTTTGTCCTACTGGGAATTACTGGGACAAAACCACATGCTGAAGGATCATGCTGCTTGTTTTCTTTAGCATCCTTCCCCCTTCTCTGTGACTTTTCAGATTTGTGAGCCAAGGAGCTGAGGTAGAAGTCTCCCTGGTTAGCTTTTCTTTTCTAGTTGCAGACTCCATTAACAAGCACCTCTCAAAATCAAACATATGACAATACTTTTGTCCTTAAACACAGTTTCTATTCTCTGTCAACAGAAGAATAGGTTAAAAGGAAGCCCTTACCTAAACATGAACACGCTGGTTCATGGCTGGCTGTGTTGCTGTGCATGAATGATATTTCTGTGCTATGCGATACTCAAGGGGTGCATTTTCCTTTATGGGTTTGGTTATATGGCTCAGCTTCGTCCAAGTCCTTAGCTACTTGTAAACCCGTAAATAATCCTAAGCCGGACAAACAGCTCACCTTCCTTAAATTAGACGTGTTCCAATATGCTCCTCATTTGGGTCCTGCAGTAATTAGCCTGGAAACAGCGAATAGCCAGTTGCATTGAGCTGAACTTTTCTTTCAAAGAAGTGCCAAAAACAATCAAAAGAGACTAATGATGTTTCCTGAGATCCACCTGTTGCTCAGTTTCCCTTCAATTAAGCAACAAAGGGGAGGTGCGGGAACCGCTTCTTGTTATAAACACAAATTAGTATTCGGACAAATGAGGCTGGGAAGAGAAAGGCGAAGGCAAGGCGAAACAATGAGAGAAAAGCCGCCTCTGCTTTATCACGAGCTAGCCATGCGCGGGGGCGCTCAGGAAGAGGCACATTCCGATGTGGCACGAAGGCTGGAAGAACAATGTGGTCCTTCCTCAATAAGGCATTTGAACAGGCTAAATGATCCCTCTGGAGATTATATGGAAGTGAAATACATCAAAATAGGAAAGGAGGAAGAAACACATTTCTGCCTTGATGAGGTACAGCCCACGTTTTGCTGAGACATGACAATGGACTTCTAGTAAAAACACCAAGGCGCAGATGAAAGTGTTTTGGGGGGCAATTGCCAGCCTGTGCCTGATGCTGTGTGAATGTGCCATGGGTGCACCAAGCGTTTGGCCATCTGTCTCTGCTGGGGCTGCACCCCTGGCTACCTCCACGTCCTTTTCCTCCATCCTGCAGTTCCTTGGCAGTGTTCCCTTCTCCCTTGCCTTATTCCAGGTGTATTTAACATCTATGATCAAAACACGTGTTTAAGGAGCTGCAGTGGAGCTATTACTTTTATGTCTGCAGGCACAAAGCAGAAGAGATGACATTCCTTAGTCATTCATTTGCAGAAGGCTCGGTGCTGTAGTTTTGACACACTACTGACTATTTTCCTCAATCTTCCTGAAAACACTTTCACATTGCTGCAAACAACCCCATTGAGAAGCATTGTGAGTGCATCCTGAACTGCAGGAGACCCTTGTCTGCAGAGCGGCAGGTTGCTCTGCATTCCCCCTGCCCAGGGTGCTGCATGCAGCAGCTCTTGTCCCTGCCCCTACATGTTCTCATCTAGTCTGGAAGGAAACCCAAGCATATACTTCTTCCCGCCTGATGACGGAGGCACCACTTCCATGCTGCACACCTAGCCCCACGGTATCAGCACAGCCTGGATAACCCATCCTGACACTTGCCCAAAGGTGTTACTTCGGGTATATTTCATATCCCATGGTCATATGACTTCCAGATTCAGGTGACATACAGACATTGTTATGCAAAATCACTAGAAGCTGGTGGAAAGACCATCTTCCCATCACTGCTTAACAAGACCCCTGTGACAGAGGCTGTCTGTCGGGAACCAAAGACACCACCTGTTAGTGATTTCCTCAAGAAGCTCACCTATTCCCAGACGTTTTGTAACTTCAGGTTATCCACATACTGTTCAAAATATCCCTTCTTTTCCTCCAAGGATCTCATTGTCCCAGCACTAGGAGAGACAGCACAGCCAGGTACTTTCCCAACAGATCAGGTAAAAGCAACTAAATGACTGTTTAGGAGGAGGATATTCTGCTTTCAATTAAGTTAATTTGTGATGGTGCCTATACTTGTGAAGCATTCAGCATTATTTAGCAGATGCCTTTCGTGGTGATGTCCATTTAGGCAACTTTATCCCTGCTTTGACATGAAACAAATTGCTGTCTAGGTGAACATTCAATCAGAAGGAAAAGAAAGAAACCCAACCCTGTCTTGAAAAGCACCAAGGAATGTACAGGCCCGTGTAATTTGGGTGTATGCATACAGGGCTCAGCTGGGGTGGGTATGGAGGTGACAGAGATCTGGTGGAGAGGGCTACTGGGGTTACTGTGAGCTGGGATAAAGTAATGTGAAACAAAATCTGCTTACTACCACAGTTCTGGCATCACATTGCCCAGGGAGTAATTTTTCCTTATGTGTAATGTTTGTACGTTTGCATTCATTTGATTCTTCAGACTGCACAAAAACTGTTCATGCCACTCTCAGAGCCTGCTGGCATGGTGTTTTCACACAGCCTGCACAGAATGGGCCAACTTCTACTCTGATGTTACATAAATTGTGAAGTTCTTTTCTTCAGAAGTAAAACTCAATTTAAAAATGATGTTTTCTTGATGAAATGCTCTTCAGGACAATTCCCTATTTTACAGTAAGGTAGGAGACCACATAACTATTGCTACAGAAAAAAAAAAAAGATAAAGCTTCAGAATAGATCACGTTTATAAGCATATGAAAAAAGATCATGGAATCATAGAACAGTTTGGGTTAGAAGGGACCTTTAAAGGTCATCCGGTCCAACTCCCCTGCAAGGAGCAGGGACATCTCCAACCAGGTCAGGTTGCTCAGAGCCTCATCCAACCTGGCCTTGAATGTTTCCAGGGATGGGGCATCCACCACCTCTCTGGGCAACCTGTGCCAGTGTTCCACCACCCTCATTTTAAAAAACATTTTTCTGATATCTAGTCTGAATCTCCCTCCCTCTATTTTAAAACCATTACCCCTCGTCCTTTCAAAACAGGCCCTGCTGAAGTTTTTCCCCATCTTTCCTACAAGCCTACATTTATAGAAAATATGAATACCTTTGACAAATACCCATGACTTCAACTCTCGTGTTTGTTGACTTTTTTAATGTACGCATATACTAACAGTGTTTTGTTCAGAGAGAAAAAGCATCTGAGATAGATAGTTCATTCTGCCAAACATTCCCTAAATGATTTATATAATATTAGCATGTGATTAGGAACTAACTGCCTTTAACATAACAGTGTAACACTTTCACTTTTTTTTTTTTTTTCTTAATGTTGTATAGTGTGTGGCAGTGAATTGTGAGCACTGGATTGAGTTTGAGGGTTGGTGCCTGTTGTCCGGAACAAAGATCTTCATGTAGAGGGAATCTGTGATTTCAGCAAGATATCCTGCTGACCTTTGCTTGGGAAGCAATGTGAATCTTTTGCCTAGATACACACGTACGTCTTTAACTCGGTGGTGTTATGGAAGATGTTTATCCTTACTGCTTCATGGAGTCAGAGGAGAGGAGCTATCTGCTAAGGGAGACCACAGCAGGTCTGTGAGTTGCGCAGTCCTTCGTGGGGCCGGAGCAGGAAGTGCTTAGCTGTGCCTCACGCAGTCTTAAATCCCATATGTACTCACAAAAGCCAAAAAGGTGTGTATGTCTGGGACTGGGGAAATGGGAACCTTCCCATTTTACCTTGGCTCAGTTTGACGTTATTTCTACCCAAGTAAAAGCAACAGCTGATTATATATAATAAAGATAAATGCTACATTGCAGTACTGTGTTTATGAAATCACTGCATTTGTAGGGGAGTTCCTTGGCATTGTTTGTCCATGGTATAAATATTTTAAGTCTCTGTCGGTAAGTGAGGCTGGTGTGTATATATTACATAGTGTGCTCTCTTATCCGGTTAAGAAAAGCAACAGATGCAAATTGTCCAAACAAACATTTTGTTTCTCCCCACAGCTGGCCTGATTGTCATCAGTCCTTCCAGCCTCAGGCTCCTTTTCTGCTCCGGGTCGAACATGTTACTTTTACAGGTGTGGACTGCACTGGTGAGGGACAATCCGAGCTGTGTATCTCCCCCTTTCCTCACTGCTCAGATCATCTCCTGCAAATTCAGCCCACTGCTCCACCAGAAAGCCAAGGCTGCATCCATCTGCAGTCCTACACCACAGCCCATTTTTCTTGTCCTGTCCACAATCAATATCAAGAAGAGTTTATTTCCTTCTCTCTGCAGCAGCCACTTACATAGCTGCATTCATGTTACTGCATCTCCTCTTACTCCTCTCTTTATTCTAAACAACTTCAGTTCTTACAGCCTTCCATTATAGGTTATAGTTTTTGAACTTTCTCATCACTTTTCCATGGACTGTTTCCAGTTGGTCCACATCCCTCTTGAAGTGCAGTGCCGCAGCCTGAACACAAAATTCCAGCTGAGACCTTCGAGCACAGAAGAGTTACTTTGCTTGCCTTATTATGTTCAGCACTCCTGTTGCACATCGTATTTCACATTGCAAGAACACAACAAAATTACCCACTACGAAGGGGAAAGCAGGTTTTGTCTGTGTCAGAAACAACCATTTCCTTTCAGAAAGCCAAAAGAAGATCACAATATTTGCATCTGAACCAAATTGTAGTTGTCTACCATGGCTTGCTTTAGGGTCCTGAGCACTTCATAGCTCTTAACAAGCCACTTTCTGATGAAACCAGGATGTGAGATTGGCAGTTGGGTCTTATCCTTCTCTAGAGTGACTTGATAGCATTTCTGAGTGCCTCCTCAGTTTAGAGAGAGGAACCAATGATAAAGCTGCGAAGAAAAATCAAGGCTGCCAAAATGACAGGTGAGAGGGGAGGGAGATGGCCATAGTCAGTGAGTGGTGGGGTCAAAGCAGCTATCAGCAAAGGACATCCTATTCCTGAAACGCACTTGAGGAAACATAAATTTCACTCAGCACCAAAAGAAATCCCTAAAAAAGAGTCGTTTCTGATCTTGGCCACCATTGCACAGAAATGATCATAGGAAATAAATGCGGTAGAGTTAGAGAAAGTCCCACTAGAGACTGACATAGAATCCAGTAGTACTGACAGATGTGTTTCCACATCCCAGTTGTGTCCAGGTCCACAGAACAGATTTGAGGTCATCAACAGAGGAAAAAATTCCTTGGTCTGGATGAATTTAAGCATCTGAATGAAATGCATGCAGGGGTAGCCAAGAAAAGTGGGACGGACCCACATTTTTAATGGACAAGTAAAGATGAGTGAAAATAGATGATTGGCATGTGATACTGAAAAAAAAAACCCGTTAGAGTAAGCATGCCCTGTGTGAAAGACAAGGCTAACACACAGGCTGCAAGACCAGGAGTATCACTGGTGGGTAGCAGCTGGGGGCTCAGGGTCTGGGGTGCAGGTGCCCACAAAGAGGGCAGTTCTTCATCTCAGAATCAGCTCCTGCAGCATCCCCAGCATTACTGCATCTCCAGCGCATATGGTGTTGCTTCATTTTAACAGTGCTATTTGTTTAACAAACTAAAAGGCACCCAAAGTACTTTCGTGCAAAGATGAAGAAGTGAACATTATTTAAACTGCAAAAGGTAGCTGCTTCTCTAGCTGCTGAAAACGTGTTTTCTCCTTCATGATCCAAGCAATTAAGAATGTCCCTTATAAAAATGTAGAACTTCAATTGCATCATTTTTCACCATCTTATATTATTAGAAAGGAAATTATTTTGGTAAAAAGCCAGATGTCACACTTATGTGCAGTTACGAACTAGAACTATTTTCTGTTGCAAGAGTGATTAAGAAAGATATTCGGCAGTGGCAAGTGCAGTTAGAATCCCAGATGGATTCAAGAGTTGTCAAAGGAGTGTCCCAGGATCACTTTACTTCATTCATTCTGATTTTTATAAAATAAATCATGATGCACGGGAGACACTTTGAAGTATTGTTGAAAGATGTTCATGCTGCTTCAATACAAAAAAAATCTAAATTGGATAAGCCTACAAGATAGTGGAATGGTTCATACAAGATGCAAGCAAGAGCTGAAACTTCATTACTGTAACTAAGGCAATCAACACAGGTTGAAAGGTTTTGCCTAATTACTCAACTTTTAGACATCAAAGTTTAAGTAGCCATGTAGATATATTTTAAACAACTGCTCAGATTTAAGCACCAATGGTGAAAATGTTGCTAAAATTAGTAATTAATTTCCCTGATTTTATCATGTAATTTTGACTGAAGAAATCACTACGACACATACTGATGGGTTTAAATCTGTTTCCTTTTGCATTTTACCAGCTCATCATTTTCTGAAGGGAAGGTTCGCAACCAGCAGGAGACCCTGCTTTGTTTCTTTGGCTGGGTTATACTCTGCAAAAACCCACCCGGAGTATAGGCACTAAAAACTTTTCTTCCTACCTCATGAGGACAGGAACATTATGGCTATATTTGGAATAATATGCCTCTGAAGTTTTCTGACTAACAGTCTCCAAAGTGCACATACCAACCAGTGTCTCCAACCAGTGTCAAATCCTGGAAGGCAGCAGTGTGGAGGGGTGGTGACGGGTACCCTGTGAGTACAACAGTGCCTGCTGAACTCCTGGGGCCAGTATCCTAGAAACAAAGAATTAAAAAAAAAAACAAAACAAACTGTAAAACTCTAGCAAAATCAGGATGCGAGTCACCCATTCCTAGAGTATATTTTCCAGCAGGTGCACTGTTCAGTAGATTAAAGAAAGTAAGACTAAAAAATCAACTTGAAAAGAAATATTCCTTGGAAGGGGTAAAAAAGCTAATCCATCGCACCTTAAGCTTCCTTTTGAGAGTGACAAAACCACCAGTGATTAATATCCCAGCACAAGGTCACATGACAGCATCTCTACAGTAAGACTTACCATATGTATAATAACATGTTGTCATTTGTCAGCCCCTGAGGTAACCTGATGGCTTTTGTTACTCATGCTTTTGGCAGTCATTGTGCTTCCTCTGAATTTTTACCATTAAAAAAGAGAGAAAAAAAACCCCAGAACGTGACATTAAAAATATAGAGGTATGTTAGAAATGGATATTATGATGTTTTAATTGTGCTCATCATCCCAACTATTAAAAGCACTTTGGATATAGCAGCTGCGCTCAGCATTTGCTCCATTGTTGCTTGCTGTGCACAGCTTTTCAAAACCTTTCTGCAGGTGGCAACGTGACTGCATTGGTGATAAGTGAGTGACTGCTTTGGGGAAAACCTCTGCGAAATGGGTACCTGTGTGTTATCACTCCTGTTTTTGCAGATTGCACTGGACCTGAGCAGTGCACAATGTTGATGTAAAAGCTTCATACACCATAAGCCACAAAAGCTGCGCTATATTATCAATCTAAACGGTGCTAGGGCTTATTCCCTGGTCCCGAGGCGGGCTAATGCGGTGTTACAAAGTCGATGCAGCTAAACTCTCTAATTGCCAAAAGCTGCCGGTGGCATCTGGGCTGCCTGTTGGGAATGGCCTGTGTCCCCCGCCAAGCCCTGTGCTGTGCCCGGGACCTGTCTGTCACTCCTGGCTGGACCAGGCCAATGCCTTGCCAGGAGACATGCTAAATATTTATCAGTATCAGTGGCTGTGTTCCAGTGGACCTGCACCCCGAGTTGTTTGATTTACTGGTACAGATGCAGCCAAAATATCCCAAACCCTAATTTAGTTACCATTGTGACCTGGCAGCGCTGGGCATATGCGGGGATGGAAGGCCCGGGAGGGATCGCAGCACTGGTCCTCAGGAACAGGCTGGTGTGAGGCATTGCCCTCCCTATGGGAATGGCCATGGGAGTAGATGATAAGTGAGATGAAATGCTAGCATGGGAGAAAGAAAAATGGGGGAAGCTGGAAGGAAAGAGAGTGGGGAAGTGGTGGGCAGAGTGGGCAGTTTGAGGGAATTAGGATGAGAGGGGAGAGCAGAGAGGGCATAGAGGCAAATCATCCCATGATGCTGGAGAGTGGTAGGAAAGTGGAACAACAAAGCGAAGGAGGACAAGTAACAAATATACAGCAAAATGCCAGGAGACTTCAGGGTGTTATTACCTGCTCCATTAATTCCAATGGCCTTCTGCAAAGGTCCTGCTCACTTTGACTTTCAGTGTGATCCAGTTAGAAGTATGTTACTAGATCCATTTTAACAGGCTGCACTACTTTTTCACATCATTTTCAGGCCAGGCTGCCATTGTACCAAGTCCCACGCAGAGATAGGAGCTGAGGTGGGAGGAGGGAAGAGTTGTAAGACGACACTGGGAAGTCAGCCTCATGTGTGGGAATATAGCTGCAGGCCTCTTGTTTGGTAAATAATTCTCCTATGAAAAGTCAGTTTAGTCTTCGGATGACTGCCTTCTTTTGTGTTGTTTCTCAGTCCATGACACATTTCCTACTGATATTGCTGGTAAAACTGTTCTTTACTTGACAGAAAATACAATGTTTAACAAACACTCTGCATTTTGTATATTCATTTCCTGTTCTTCAGCTGATTTTATCCCCAACCTATGTCAAGTTAAAAGTGATAGCTGAGCATAGGTCCACAGCTGATGTTCCGATATCCAGAGTGAATTCCCATATGCTGCTCTTGGCTGCCAACACAACCCACGTGGAGAGTGCTGCACGAGGGACCTCAGCCCATGCCTGTGGCGCAGAGGTGGAAGTTTTGCTCTCATCCTCACCTCGAGCAGGATTTGGCATGGTGTAACAGTCTGGGCATTTGCCAGAAGGCCAGAGGAGAGGTGTCCCATGTGCAGCTTGGCAGGGGCGTGAGGGCAGTTTCTCAGCTCTCAGCGCTCTGATGTTTCGCTTAAGAGCTTTAGGGCAGGGATGGTGCTGCATAGGAAAACTCCACTCTTGAACAAGAACTCTAGTGGACAATATCATTAATCTCTTTTTTAATTTACACTGTATATATTTTTTGCACACGTTACGGTATTTCCTGGCACAGCCTTAAACATGTGCAAATAATGATTGTGGAAGATTTACATGCTTTTTCACTTTGTCAGCTAAATCAAATCAGCCACAGTTTCTGCACCCATTTGGAAACCTCCTATCACCTGTGCCAGTGGGATTCTTCAAGCTTTTATCTGAAAAAGAAAAACAGAGCAAAGGTATGATATGATCAGGTCTTTTCCCAAAGCTGCAATAGTTGGAAATGTAAATAATCTGCTTCTAGTCTCGTCTTCTGAGCGTTAATCAAGCAGGTTGCGTATGCTGGAAATGTCTTAGAGCTAGTTTTATTCTGTTTCGGGTCTCGCTGAGCTGCCTGCCTTGGGAAAGTTAAATACTATGCAGAACTGCCCTTCTTGTTCCCAGGAAAGTTTAGCGTTAGTGGTATCCAGTGTAGCACATCTTACAGAGCATTTTCCAGGAATGGATGTTGTTCTTGGAGGATGGCTTATTAACAAGCAGAAAGCAGGCCGATAAATTTTGCATTCACGTAAATCAACATAGGATTGCAACAGATGGGGTCTGTTTAGGTTTGGCTTTTTTTTTAACGGCACAAGGAAGAGTCTCAACTAAACTGCATTAGATGATCCATCAGCAAGAGGGTTCAATCGAAAGGACTGAAAGGGGGGGAAAAAAAATCCCATTCATTTACAGCTACAGCCAGCCAAGTTAAAGCCTCTCTCGCCTGACAGCAGCAAGTGGCAAACTTAGGGAAGCAATGGGTCATGGGAAAGGTCCCATTAGATCAGTGGGAGCACACACTAAACAAATACAGCCACATGGATGCACACATTTAAATACTGCCCAAGGGAATATGTAGACATATGTTCAGTGTGGCTGAGAGAAGCAGGCTCTAGGCCTAGAGAAAGCTATGTTTGAAGAAAAAAAAATTCCATCAATCAGTCCCTGGGCCCTGTGAAGTACGAAGATGAAAACTGCAAAGGAAACATGTGCTGGGCTCTCTCCACCAGCTGCCCCATTAAGCAGTGCTGCTCTGCCGTACTGCTCTGGAGACCCCGCAACTTCGATTCCAGCCTCCCTCTGAGCCCAGATGAGAGAGAGAGGAAGGGAGGAGAAAAGACAGAATTCAAAAAATAGACTAGCATTGTTTAGCTTCTTCTGTGACCCATTTTTTTTTGACAGTGATAATGAAATTTACTTTTTATGCTGGTCTGTCCTTTCGAGGGAGCTGACTGAAGCTTATGTGGTAATAGAAATGCTATTAGCACAGCAGAGCAGGCAAGAAAGAAAAGACAGACACAAACTCGAACATGATAATCTGACTGTGCCAACTCAACTGGCACCAGCCGGGGCTTTGTGATGCCATCTGCAGCGACGCTGTCACTGGGGCATTTCCCTGCTTAGGAAAATAAGATAAAATCAAAGTATAAGGAACGAGTCTTCGTCCCATAGCCCTGTGCCACTTGTAGATGTTAATTTAAGAGTTGACCATGCTTCCTTGCTTCACGTGGCTCAGGCACACTGCCCCAGTGTGTACACAAAGCTTCCTCTGGGATCTGCCCATGGGGCAGGCATGGTGGGGTGGCCGTGTCCAGGGGGAGGACGGAAGCGGTGGCTGTGCACATGGGGCAGGCGGGACAAGATGGTGTTCTGGTTTTGTTTAGTGAGGGGGGGGCCTAAGGTGGTGGCTTCTGTAGGAAACTGCTAGAAGTCGCTCCCCTTTGTTCAGGGGACTCGGCCGGGCCTAGGGCGGACCCACTGGTGGCCAAGGCCGAGCTGATTGGGAGCAGAATGTCCCGTGATAGCGCCTCTGCGATAACGTATTTAAGAAGGGGAAAACAGAAAAAAAAAAAGGAAGAGAAGATGTGAAGCAGCTGAGCAGGGGCAGAGAGGGGGAGGCACGAGCCTTGTGGGCCTTGCAGGTCTCACCCTCTGGCCTCCCGCCGGGCAGCCGACTGGGCCTGACTCGGCCCGGCCCAGCTGCAAGAAGTGGAGAGGAGATGAAATGTGAATAAAATGTAAAAAGGATCCTGAGAGGCGTCTGTCAGCCTCTTGCGAGGAACGACTGCAGACGCCAAAGTCAGTGAAGAAGCAGGGGGAGGAGTAATGCGGCTCCTGGCCAAGATTCCCCTGCAGCCCGTGGTGACGACCATGGTGGAGCAGGTTGTCCCCCTGCAGCCCATGGAGGTCCATGGAGAAGCACAGATCCACCTGCAGCCCATGGAGGACCCCAGGCCGGGGCAGGCGGATGCCCGAAGGTGGCTGTGGCCTGTGGAGGGCTCACTGGGGAAGCTGTTCTGGAGGGACTGAATTCTGTGGAAGAGATGACCCACGACGGAGCAGTTTCACAAAGGTCTGTGGCCCACGCTGGAGCAGAGGAGGAATGTGAGGAGTTCTTCCCCCGATGACGAAGTAGCGGCGTGAAACAATGCATGATGAACTGACCGCAACCCTCATTCCCTCTTCCCCCCTGTGCCGCTCAGGGGGCAGAAGGTAGCAGAGATAATGTTAAGCCCGGGAAGAGAGAGGGCGGGGGGGG
>WHYT01017782.1:119586-139702 GCA_009806455.1 Tetrax tetrax | reverse complement strand
AAATTTTTTTTTTTTTTTTGCTGTTGACTGCTTTATGACTTTTCTCATTTCTGAGGAGGATTTTAAGCTTCATCACTTTTAGAGATGTTTTATGCTTCTCCCAAAGTAAGAAAATCAACTTTATCGTCCTCATTCTTGTGTACATTTTGTCCTGATTTCAGCTTAATGAAACACCATGTCAGAACAACGCTTAGACCACATACAAGTGTTTCACAACAGCAGCATCCTCCACAGAAAGATCAAAATAGAGCCTCTTGTTGTTTGCACATTTGAAGATCATAGAGAAACGAGTAATCTTTTTTTCCCCAGTCAGCATTGTCTGTCTTTAGTACCATGAAATGAAAAGTGAATTAAATACCCAACAAGCTCAAGTGAACGTGACTCCTAGCGTTCGTTTTTATGACACTGAATTGCTGCTGATGCACATGATTTTCCCAGAGAGCGTGTGTCCCCCTAGACTGCTGTTTAACAGCAGGATCCTAACTGATGCTTCTATTGAATCAACACTTAAAGCATAGTTTTTACACTTAAATTCTGTGCAGAAACTTCTTGCAAAATGTTAGCTGCTAAAGCGCTCCTGATACCAGGCTTCCCATTGCACCCTTGAGCTTCTTCAGCAAATAAAGAATAATGGAAACTTTGCAGACTGTCAGCTATTTGTTGGATAACTGTCACATGCTTCAGAAAGAAGCATATTGTCAAGAGTTGTCATCTCAGGAGAAATGTTTAACAAGAAGGCGTGTTTGTTTAGTGAAACTATTGAAAGCTTGAAAATGGAGCCCTCTCATAATAAACCAAAAGCAGTGTCTCACAGGACCTCACCCACCAGATTTGCTTCTCTATACGTGTGTCCCAAGCACAGCACTCTCAAGTTTTACGAAGTTTTTTTCTCAGGCCTTAGTTTGATGCAACTTGCAGATATTTTTTCAACTACTCAGAATTTGCTTACTTTACCATTTGCTGTTTTGCATGTTCATGGCTTGAAGCTGTAATATCCACACTGCTCCTTTTCTTCAAACATTTGCTTCCAACTCTTTACACTCTGTGTGATGCTCTTTAGTGGCTTCTCCATACGTTCCATTCTCACAAACCAGCTTCACATTTAATTAAATGTACATCTTTTTTGCATCTAAACATCAGACTTTTATTGACAAGTTTGTTTTGGCAGGGAGAGAGCATAGTGGAGGAAAGCTAATTACAAATTGTTTCTTAAGCCAAAAAAAAAAAAAAAAAAAAAAAAAAAAAAAAAAAACCAAATAAAACTTTCTTTCCAGTGCAGTACCCCAACAAAATCCTCTTTACTCCTCAAGACTGGGGAGTCCGCCTGTCCCCTATTTATCTGCACCTGTCCAATTAGCACCTCATTAAGACACACACCTGCAGTGGCTTTACTTCCACCCAGCACACTGTAACCATTAACTCTCTATGGTACGTTGTATGAATTATATCCCCTGCTTCAAAACCACTGGGACATTTTTCTTGCTGTTTTTTTAGCCGTTAATGGCGAATTAGCCTGATCTGTGACTCCCACTGTAATAAATACACTGTAACCCAAATTCACACCTGAGTAACACTGGAAATTCATGCTGGTGGGTGTCAGCCTGGCACTATGACCTTTTTGTGGGTTGTGTATATCTCCAACACAACCTGTCCCAGTGCTAGCATGGCTGGAAAGAAGTTACATAGTGTGGAGGACAAAGACACCAGCACCTCTAGGTAGAGCAACATGAAATTTCTTTTCCTTTGAATTATTTTCTATAAAGCAGCACTATTTTAAATTCACAGGCAATAGGAACTTGTATGATTAATCTCACAGGAAAAAAAATAATGAAGATATTCTCTCTGTACTGCTAGGACATTTAAGTAGAGTTGTCTCTGATCTTTATTTTGTTTTATGTTTTTCTGGTATAGCCTCTGAGAGGCAACAGCCAAGGGAATTTGTAACAGTGGAAGCTGTGCCAGATCACATCACAGCTGACATCGCACCTCCAGCAGCGGCCTCCCGCTAGATGCTCCAGGCAAAGACAACAACAGAAAGCTCCAACCCAAACCTTGCTCCCGGTGGGCAGTCCCTCATCCTTCAGCCGCAAAAATACCAGGATCACAAAGAAATCAAGGGCACCACTACATAAAACTGTATGAGGACTCAGCTGATTGAAATTCTTAATAAAACTCCTGGTGTCTTTCATGAAACAAGCTTAGGCTTAGCTCCCAGTGAACTGAAGTGGGCTTCTGAATGCCTCCCAAGGCATTCATGGAGCACATATCACTCTTTCTACGCTACCTGTGGGAGAAGTTTCTTTTTAAACCTTCTGGCAATTGATCTGTGCCCTAAAGCAAGTTCAGTTTATTGTGCAGATGCACACATTATTTCCTGCTCTTCTTTTACTAGGATCCATTCCCCAAAAAATTAACTGCCTGTTTGATTATTTTGTCCCCAATGTAGAAAATTTCACAGGCTGACCATCACTGTATGAACAAGCCTCTCTTTATTTTGGGCTTAAATTTTTCTCCCCATTTATTTAGCATGATGTTATAATTGCAAAAAAAAAAAAAAATCTCTAAAAGGAATGAACTAGCCTTCCCTCCATGTTTCTTAACTATCCCACAGATATTTTTTGATAAATGGAACTGAAATAAGCTCAAGATTTTCACAAGTTTGTCTTCTGTAAAAATTGTTTTCTGATCAAATATATTCATAGTTTATAAGCCAGCACCACTGTGATTATCCTGCCTGATCTTCCCTGTTACACAGCATGTAAAAGTCTTCTGAATCAAGTAAAGCATCTCGTTTTGAGGGGGATGGGGGAAGAGATGAGGAAATTCTGATGTGATTTAAAAGTCTCCAGTGATATAGACTCCATCACAGCCCTCAGTAAGTAATTTCAGTGATTCATTATCCTCTGTTACAAATCTGCCCTTTATTTCTAGCTTGCATCTGCCTAATTTCAACTTCTTGCTTTAGATTTTGTTATACTTTGGCAGACAGAGGACTGTTGCACTGCCAGATTTCCTTTCCCAGGGTAGGTGTTTGGGCAGGGCAGGGAGCCCTTTCTGTTACACTGGAGATAGACGTGTTTCCCCATTTTTTTTTACTCAAGCTTGTACCTCTGCCCAACTCCCTTCCCTGAAGCTTGCTCTTCTTTACTTACCTCCCTTGCAAACTTTGCTCTCTGTCAATCTTTGTACATAACAGGTCTTCTATTTTTCTTAAAAAAAGTGTTCCAAAGTGTTAAAGAACTTGGTTCAAGAACATGTGCTTTGAGACTGACTAGAAACATTTTTTTTTCTTTCTATTAACTTTGGAGATCTATCAGCTAGTTCCTGTGCATTTAGAGCATTTTATATCTTTCTAGTCCCTTTGTTGACAAATCTTGCAAAATCGAGGCTTCCTTACACAGCCCAAGTGCCCTAGTCACCCAAATACACAAATTCATTAAGAAAAAAAAAAAAAAGAGATAAATCATATTGCTTGGGTAAAATCTGTTTTCCTCCCTAATTTACTGGCGCAAACTATACGACTCCCTTCTAATTCCTCATTAAGTAAATCTCACATTAGCTATTTACTCAGTATTATTTGTTTGTTGTCACAAGAAAACCACCTGAAAAAATTTAAAGGTCAAGCATAGGTAGGAGGCCGCATGGAAGAACATCTGTTCTTATTAAAAGCATCATTTATTGCAGAGCATTGATTGCCGGTACCAGGACGATACAGCAGCGCTTCAGAGTGTAACCACCCAACACTCCAATGTTTTAGCATCGGCACAGGCCTTTTAAACAGCTGCGAGCAAAATGAAAGTGCTCTAGCTTCTCTTTGCCTCTGTGAATAACCTTTCCCAACAACGTACCTAACATGGAAAGCAAGGGTTGCTTCTCTGGGAAATCAGAGGGAAAATAAGCCCTGTCCAAAAAACACCCAGTACAGCCTTTTTATCTTCTTCTTCTTTTTCTTTTCTTTCTTGTTAAGGGAGGGAGGAGCTTGGAGGAGGCTCAGGCAGAAACAAAAGACAAGATTTGTCTTCAAATAACAGCACTTAAATGCTAAGCCCCGACCACGGCAGGTGTTTGGATCCTCGATGAGCAGGTGCAGCACAGTGGCTATAGGGCCTTGCGGTGCCCTCCAGCCAGATTAGACCATTCATTCAGGGAAGAAAAGGAATGTGCAAAGCCATCGGGGATCCGGCCAAACACCGGGTGACTCTCAAGACGGGTGGCCACAGCTCCTAGAGTGCCCAAGGCCAAAATAACAGGAGCCTCCGCTCCTGGTGCCTGCCTTGCATCTGTCGCCCAAAAAGAGAGGGATGGGGTGAGGCCAGCCACCCTGGGCCTGCACCACGCATGGGCCTCGTCCTGCATGCCTTCCCTCTCCAGCGCCTCCATCTCCTCCTGCCCCGGGGAGGCAAGCCTGGGCTGGAGAGCAGTGAAGAAGGCATCGCTGGGATGCAACCCCTTCCCTCTTTGGGGATGAGGGACAGGAGCTGAGGGGCCTAGGGAACACCCCATATCCCCGGGGTGTGTGGGCAGGAAGAGGAGCTGCACCGCTGGCCTGAGGGCATGGGGGAGTGCGGGACTGCACTCGCAGCACAGGCTTAGCCACCACAAACTGTACATCTGGGTTCACCCAAAATTTTGCTGAGAGTTTCTCTTGGTTTGCTTCAAACCTCCAGTTTGTACCAGAAAAGCATCCCACCGGTGAGCGGGGCCCTGAAGGCGCCCCTCTGGTGCACGGGCAGCCCAGCTGGGGTGAGCATGGGGAGAGGGGCTTCCCAGCATTACCCCTGATCCAGCAGCTGGGACCCACACCCCGAGCAGTTGTGCCTGTGCGGGACAGCAGTGATGGGGGAGACACATGTTTCTCCTAAAACACTCTGCCAAATGCAAAGCAGCTGAGTGCCGCCTGTGCGACGTGGCCGTGCCACCAGCAGCCAGCTCTACCCCACGCAGCCCCATGGCTGCCAGCGATGGGCAGCATGCCGTACGTGTCCCTGCAAGGGGCACAGTGCCCCCACACAGCATCACTTCGTGCAAGGCAGGTCGCTCTTGGCCATGTCCACGGGTGGCACCTTTGGCCCCTTCATCTCCTCTGCAGCCGCTGGCCCCCACACTCCCTTGTACCTGTACTCTGCCAAAATGAGGTGGCAGCAGATGTACTTGAGGCAGACTCCACAATCCTGCTGCTTGCCATTTGTGGACAGGATATGTAGTTGCCCAAAGCCAGCAAAGAAACCAAATCTGTTGGCAAAGGGCAGGATCTTTCTACCTCCTGCTTATTAACTATTAACTTCATGGCTGCCATTAAAACAGACACCTCATTAACAGCTTGTAATGAACACCAATAAAGCATGTGCTGGTAAATAATAAATATATGTGGTTATCCAATACGGCAATTACAAGCATAGCTGATGTTCCAGTCCTGGAATATTATGGTTGAGCAGGATTGTACTAGCTAATCACAGCTCGGTAATAAGGAGCCGGTGGTTTTGCCAGGCCTTCCTCACTCACGGAGGGTGCTGTGTGCTTTCCTTCCATCCTCACAGGTGACATGAGCTGGACCCAGTTGGTGCCATAAACAATACAGTCAGCCAGCTGAGGTTGTCTGTTCCCTACTTGTGGCTTGTCCTTACCGTTTAGCTCCTGAAGGATTTAAAAATTTCTGCCCAAACTCCTACAGTGGAAAGTGCAAAGGGTTATTCTGACTGTGCCTACAAAGGGAACTGAAACCTGAAAGCCGGGTCTGTTACTCTGGTAGAGGCACTCTCATGAAACGTTTGTAAAGCAGTCACCAGCTGGGCAAATGGCTGATGTTGCACATTTCAGGTCTGTTAGCTTCACCTGGGATCAGAGCATCTCACAAGGCCCATGCAGCTGGAGAGGTGCTGAGCAGACCCAGGGCAGAGCAGGCTCAGAGGTGGCTCAGGACAAATATTTTTCTCCAGGTTTCAGGTAATGGTGGAGGGAGCCTGGGAGGACTATTACAAACCCATGTCTGGACCCATCAGGGCAGGCTTCCTACGAGCACCTCCATGAAGGAGCACCTTGCTCAGACCCCACCTCCTGCGAGCATCTGTGTGATGTGAAGGCTGCCTGTGGATGAGACATGGAAGAGACACCTTGTACACAGCCTTCAACTTATCAAGCTTTTTGCCACCCACAAACTTGCTGGCCTAGAAAAGAGGGCTGAATTTGCCCCAGCTGGCCAAAATAGTATGAAAAAAAGCTATTTCCATAATCTGCCCAACAAGTCAGTGCTAGAAAACCCTAAAAGGAGCCTGAATGACTGCAGGTTTTGTGGCTCATCAAAGGAAAACCTTTAAAAAATGAATCATGGGCAAAGTAATCTGCCTTATTGTCTCGCATGCAGGGGCAGGAGAAAAAGAAAATTAAGTATCCTTACAGCTGCCCTCCCAAACTGGGAGGGCATGGGACAGGGACAGTTCAGATCGGCACACGTGGGACAGCAGTGATACTGCTCTGCACCCACAATAAGCATGTGGGGAGAGGGGAAAGGGAAGATGAACAACCTTTCATAGGGCAAACATACATCCCAGTCTGCCAGCAATGCATCACAGCCATCCCTCTCAGGCTCTTTGGGTGGGCATGTTTACAGCAGAGAGAACAGAGCACTAGCAGGGGCATGAGGAAAACATCACAGCTGCAGCAAAGAAAAGTTTGGTTAGACCTCCTGAGTTCATCAGAGCGTTCTTGATTTTGGGAGTCAGATGACACCTCCTATCTACAGCAGGCAAGACCTCGTACACAGAGAGTGTGGTCCTCCCTGAGCTTTGCGCACACCAGCATCACCCAGCACGCAGCCCTATCTGCTGGCTCTTCATCTGCCTTGGTGCACGGTCTAACACCCATCTCAAAACGCTTTTCAAATGAGATGCCTTGTGTGCCCTGAACTTCTGATGCAGTAATGAATGAAATGTGTGGAGTGGCATGTTTCCCTTTGATTTCTCATGTTCTGTAGATATCTCATGCTTTACATTTTGGAGACATCTTTTACATGTTTCTCACCCCTTTCATCTACACAGCCTTTCATCTCTGAGAAATCATTGTTCAAAACTTTGAGAGTTTAGATAGCTCTCCTCACCCAGCCAAGCTGGGCTGGGAGCAGGACGGAAAGGGAAGAGGGCAAACTCCCATTGCCTCAAGTCACTCTACCCCACCCAGGACCGTGAGCGCTGTCTTGCATGTCTACAACATGCTGGGAGGCTGCAGGTCCAAGCGCACGATGCTACGGGTCATTTCGCACAATCAAAAAGTGGCTGATGAGGATGAGCTCAGATTCCTAGTGGGGTGGCTTGCGCATTTCCAGGCTGCTTCCTTCTAAGTGTTTTGTTTTACCTCCAAGGCAGTGTGTCTAGAAAGTGAGACCAAAGAAACCTAGGGCTTGAAAAAGCCTGACACACTATCATTTTCACTGCTGGTGCCGCAAACGCCTCCTTTGATACATTCCAGACGGATGCATTATTCGTGCTGTAATTTGGCATGGATTTTGCTCCCCTATTTGTATAGTGTGCCAGGTGCCTTGCTGTTCATGAACCCAACCCCGCTGCTACTAAGGAGCCAGGAAAGCAAACAAGCAGTGGTGACATGCCCGTGGTACAAAACGCTCTCATCTCCGAAGGCCAGCAGCAAGGGCAGGGGCGTGCGGCGTGAGCTAATACCCAAACGGCAGCCAAGAGGTTGAATGCGCCTTCTCATTTCCTCTGCTTTGGGGGGGTTAAAGGTGGGCCTTTCATGTTTCTTAAGGATAGCTTTGGTTTTGATGACTCAAACTAATCATACATGGTTGGACACCCATATTTATAGTCGACTGCGTCTCCTGGTAGCTCTCTCGCCACCGCAGAGCTCTCTACACTTTTAAGGAGGAGCTGAGAGTTATCAGCTAGTTGATATTAATTTTGAATTCTGTATCCGTTTCCAAAGCTTCTTCCTTTTTTCTCCATGGCTGCTTGCTGCCAAGAGCCCGCGATGGCTTGTTTCCTTGTCTTGCCTGCCCCCCTCACTCGCACCCTATCCCCAGCTTTTCTGGCAGCAAGCTCTGCAGACGCAAACTCGTCCAAGTCCTCCTCCCAGCTCTCCCAGTAACCTTTGCAGGAAGAAGTGTCCCATTAAATGTGAGGTGTTAACTGCTCTCCTGCCTACATATTCCAAGATGTTTCCTGCTCATATTTCAGGAGCGGTCTGCAATGTTGCAGCCCCCACTGGGGCCATTCTGTCAGTCCAAGCATTTAATTAGCTAATTACAACCTGCTGACATGAATACACAGAATATGGTGTTCGAAGAGCAATTTTTTTTTCAATTCATTTATTATTAACCCCCAGTAAACATCTGATATGCTCTTCCCCGAGGGGACAGAGTGGTAATTGGTCCCTTGAACACTGAGTTCCCTTTCTAATCTGCCTGAGCTGGAGCCGAGTGTCACCATCTGTCAGTGTTTGCATATACAGCCCACCGCGCGCTTCACGTGGTGAGAGGGGAGAAAGAGAAAAAGGAAGCCGGAAAATCTCAGGGAAGGATTTTGAATGTAGTCAGGTCCCAGCTCCTCTGCCTGTCACTCACCGCATGCACATCTGCACCCGTCCTGGCAGGCGGTATGGAGGGCCCAGCTGAAACACCCTGCCCAGGGTGCTGCGCTAATTGGGCTGGCCCCCGTTAGCCTTGCTTTCTTCCGCGGTTCATCAGGCATCTGGATAATATCCTAGGTAGGGGTGGAAATTACTCTCCCCTTCAGTGCTCTGACCAAAGTGCTACAAAGCAGCAATAGCTGGGTTATATTTTTGGAAGAGGCACGGATGTCTTGCAAATGTAAAATTTGCATCTGATCCTGGATGAAGCACCATAGCTGGAGACTTTCTGGTGAGCCAGACGAGGCTAGTCCGCTCGGTGCTTCTGGAAGGAGAGAGACCAGTGTTTGCGTTACAACAGCTCTTACAGGCCTCCTCCTGTTACGCTTGGAGCCATGGCAGGGCGGGTCTCACATGGAGGGAGACAATCACCGCCCCGAAAAGCCGGCAGCAGGTGGGCAGGAAGGGGGAACGGGGAGCAGGAGGGGTCCCAGCAGGGCAGGGTGGCTGCCGCAGCGCACCTGCCACGTACAGCCCAGCTTTCCCCTGCGGCTCGGCCGCCTTGCTCCCGCCGTGCAAGGCTGCCTCCCCAGCAGTGTTAGAAAGACTTACACCAAGCTCCTAAATATTGATATAAAAAATCCAGAAAAACTGCCAGAATATGGTTTATGGTATTTTAAGGCTACTGAGCTTCAACTGTATCCATGTTGCTCCAATACCTGCTTTCTACGAATGCAGCATTGGTTGCCAAAATGCAGTAAATGCTGGGAAATATCTAGAAAAAGTGAACTTTTAAACTTTGTGCCAGTAGAGACATTTCTGCTTTATGTGATAAGGAGTTTCTCCACGGGTACTTTGTCAGCAGTATTTTCACAATGCTACACATCAGGGTCCCACAGTTAGAAAGCAACGGCAAGGTGGAGACATTGAAAGAGGCAGGTGAATCCGAGAAACCACAGGTTGTGAGTAGCAAAGCCTAGCTTATAGGCTCATCAAAGGTTTTCAAGATTTCAACAACAAAAATACACATCTGTCTTTGGGAATATAAAAATGTAGTTTGCCCACATCTACCCTGGATGAAAAAGCAGCAGAATCCAGAGGAAACAGAAAAGTAAATAAAAATAAATAAATAAATGAGAAAAAATAAATAAAAAATTGTGTCAAAGAGGGAATGGGGGAAGACCAAGTGCCTTGAGCTAGCTGGTTGAAAGGCAGATGTCTGAGTGTAGACAGCTTGTCTTGGTGCCATCCTGCGCAGGCAGGGGAAGCTGGTGGTCATCCAGAACTTCTCCTGTACAGGATGAATCAAGCATGGGCAGATGAAGGTATCGTCACCAAGCCTGACCAATGTGAACCCACGTGTTCAACCTTGGAGCAGAAAAAAAATGATAGTGCAGTGACTGCGTGTTTTCGAAAGGGACTCACTTCTGCCTAGACTTATTTGGCTCCAAACATGGATTATATTAATGCTCTGACTCTGGCCCCAGCATGGCTTTTTGTGGCAGTCTATGAGCAAATGGCACAGAATCTATGACAAAGCCAGTTAACAGCATTTTCTACTGCAATGTATTAATTTCTAATTGTTTCTAGTGTAAAGCCTATGACAAAGTTTCTGCTTTAGAAGACTTTTTTTCCTTAGAAAGCCTTGGGCTGCAATTCATGTACAAACTAGTGACATTTTGGCATCCTGGAAGATCATTCAAAGCTGCTGAGGGAAAACCTGGTGCTATGCGCAGTGCTCAGGAGGAAAACATAAGGTCTAAAGCAAAAGACCAGAAATGTTGATTTTACCTGGTATAAGAGCAGGGTCCACCTCAGCCTTTAGATCTGGGAACCAGGTGTGAACTTCCTCTTACTTCAGAGACTTTTTGGGGTTGGATCTGGTCAGTCTCCGCCTGCAAACAAGAAGTTAAGTTGTGATATGATTTTTTGCATGTGGTCCAGTACAGCAAAAGTGCGTGCATGTCTCCCTTCAGGAAATGCTTTGTCTTGAAGTTCCCTATGGATGGATGGCGTGAGCCTCAGCAGGCAGGCTGGCAGGGGCAACGGTGAGCACCCTCTCCTGAGAGGAACCCTGTAAAACACCTCTTTTTGGTGTTGGGGCATTGCCTTGCACATGACCACGGGTGTCCCATTTTGCCCTCCAGTAGAGCCTGATGGACACCGTTTGTCGGGAAGGGGGCAAGCTGTCTGTTTTTGCCATGGGGGAGGTGGCACAGCTGTGGCAGTGGGCAAGGGCAGAGGAATGCCAGCAGTGGAGTGTGGGAAAGTGTCTGCTTTTGGCAATTCAATTCAAGCTGCCCGGAGTGTTGAGGCATCCCTGACACAGCTCCGTCACCTCACTGCCGCTCTTTTCTGATAAAACAACGGGCCCCCTGCCACCCCTCAGAGCAAGGCTCGGGCAGTCACCAGGTGCTCCCAGCTCACATTTTTAAGCCTTCCTTCCATGGATTATGGATTTCCATGCATGACCCTGGTCTTTCTAGATGGGCAGAGGAGAAGGCCCTTGTTGTGGGCCTTGGCGCATTTGTGCTAAGCAGGTTTTGGGTAGGTGCCATGCACAGATGGATACGAGACATTTCAGCTGTTCTCTTGTTGTTTGCTGCAACAAAGGGACGCAATAATTTCACTGAGCCCTGCTGATAGTGTAGAAAATGTTTCTTTTCTCTTTTAGCTGCCCTGGCCTTCTTTTTTTTTTTTTTTTTAATGCAGCATTTTTCAAACGGGTTGGCTACTGACAACTGAGATCATGATGGTAAAGGCAGTTTAAAAAAATATCATGAATTAATTATTTTCTCCCATGCTCGGCTGTATCACTTGTCAGGCCTTCAATGGGAGCACTGGCCCAGCTCTCTTACCATGTGCACGCTAATGGCTTGCTCCTCTATTATCCCTTTTGATCAGACACAGGTGGACAACAAGGCCTCCTCCTTGTCTGTTGAAAAAGGTGCACGCTGTTGTCAGGGTGATTATATCTAATTACATCCTGGTTAATTATCAGACATAAATAATTATAGCAGAGCTACTCTCCTCCAGAGATAGGTGCATCTTCCAGATGTCGCACTGCGATCTCCACAGGGCAATTTCCCGAGACATTTTGTCAGGATGCACTGGCTGCAGGAAGAGGCTGCAGGGGAACCGCTGGGACTCATCAGAGACCAAACAGTCCAGTGGTCTTCACGTGCCCTCCCTGACCTTACGGCTAACTGGCATGGATTGTTTTCTGTTATTTATAGTGGCAATAGAGTCACACACCCCTAAGGCCATGTTCAGTGCTCGTGTGGGGGCAGATGCATGAAGGAAAATGTATGTCCCCACCCCACTGCCACACAAACGGTGGCAGGCTGTCAGGCTGGCTATCACCCAGCAGCTTGGGCACAGCCATGCCCCAACTCGGTCCCCTGTCCACACAGCACTGCCCAGCAGAGCCCAGCACAGGAGGTCTCAGGTCCTCCTCAGAAAGCAGGAACCTCTTTTTTTTTTTTTTTCCTGGCAGAGTCCTGCCAGGAACGGGTCTAAACCCCTTTAAGAAGCCTTCTTGTCACCTGAATTATTGTGCTGGCTTGGCTATCAGATCTGAGACACTTCTTGTCTCTCCTGGTCACACTTGCTGATTGATAGCTGATAGCTGGTAGATAGTTTCAGAATACTATTTAGGCAAAACCTAAGTAAGGAATAAATAGATACTGTTCACATTAATAATGGCCACGCCTACCTCCAGTTAAATAAGTCTAAGGTTGGGAGAGCTGTCACTGCATGAGCTTGAGGCTAACTAAAATGCACCCAGTTCTCAAAACACAAACCTGTCTTCAAATGTGTTAGAGAGCCACCTATGGTGCAGATACCCTTTGTGCTGTGGGTATTTGGTACACTGCATTGCTCCCACTCTAGCAACATTTGCAATAACAACCCTAACGCGGGTGTCTTGATGGACTAGATCAGGTGGCAGCAATCGCCTCGAACTCCATGTGTTCATGTAGCCCACTCCACTGTCCTAGTCCTCAGGCTGCAGCTCATTCTGTAAGGGCACCTCAGCCTGTCTCTCGTTGTTCTGTGAAAGATGTGAATATCTCTGACAACCTGAAAACAGCAAAATAATTTTTTAAAAATTCCATCTATTGGATTCGGTGTAACATAGGACTGCTTTCACTTCAAAGGCTACTCCAGAGTCTGCACTGTGGCTAAGAGCAATAAGGAAACAGAGGCACAAAAAACATCCTAGAAATTTATCTAAATAAATGCATAGTAAGCATGTACAAGTTTATCAAATAGTTTATATTAAACACACTTGAATATTTCATTTCATACCATAATTTACTGGCTGTGAAGAGACATCAGAGACTTCTGTCATAAGTGCCTTCCTGTCCTTAACCCAAAATGTTACATCCTCATGTTAATTAATGTAAAGAAAAAAAAAAGCATAAAGTAAAATAAAAGAGCTATCAGCTTCCAAGCATCTTTAATATAATTCTGACATTCTTTTTACAGTGTGAATGTCAAGCCTTACTTTGACTCTTAGTATGTTCTTGGAGTCAAAAGATACATCTCCATTAACACTTGAGTTTGGATCTGAGGTGTGCTTTTGAATTGTTTCTCCCCATGGTTCCCATGTACCACGCTTCAGTTCAAAGTGTGGAGCGTTCTTTTCTATCTGGTGCATTCGCTTTGGATGAAAATAAACCACAGCACACACCCGAGGAGCGAGGAGGTGCTGCTGATGGGTGTTTGGTCTGTGGGATCAGAGTAGGTCTAATCCACCGTAAAAGCCCCGAAGGGACGTAGCATGGGTGGTGGGTCCCCAGCACCAGCCGTTCTCTCCACAAGCCCCCTCCTATCATGCCAAACCTCTTGCTGGCATAGCAAATGATGTCTGGTGGCATCGAGGCAAAACGTTTGCTGTCCTTAATCAGCTCTGAAATTGCTACTTTTTAAATTCACTCACTCCTCTCTTGCTCCTGAATTGTGACGCAGGCCAAATAGCCTTTCTAGTAGCCAGCTGTATATCACAACCTAGCTTTACAGTGTTTAAAGATACACCTCTTTTTTGCCTTTTTTTAAAGGTAAACTGTCATCTTTTCAGTCTCTTCTCACGTTGGAAATTTCACAGATCCTTCTCCATTCCTGTCACCTTTCTCTGATCTCTGTCTCAGGCTTCTTGCAAAACTTGGAAGTATTGGGGTGACCAGTCCTGCATGTGAATGCATCATCGACTTACATTATTAATGGCTTGTATTTTACACATTATTCTCTATTCTGTTCCTTTTGCAGTCTAACATCTTGCCTGACCAATAAATTAGAGCTGTGCTCTGCATCCAAATGATCACTGAGCCGTCCGCAGTGACACTCAGCTGCCTTTCCCAAGCCACCGCAGGTAATTGCGAGCCCTGTAAGGCATACGACCACATCCATTTTTTTTTCTCTCCTTCAGTGTGCAACACTTTGTCTGAACAGAGCTGAACTTTGTCTGACACTGTGTCACCCATTCATCTAGCTGGATTAGGTGCCTCTGAAGTTTCTCACAGCCTTTTCAGAATTTGACTAATTCTGTATTCTTTGCAGATTTGGTGGATTCACAGCCACCTTTTTCCAGATCTTTCCTGAATATCATGAGCAACCCAAGAGGCAGTATGGAACCTTAAATAACCCAAAAGGCAAAATTTTTCCCATGATGAACATATAGATATTTAAACTCACTTTTTGTTTCCTATCTCAGAGTTAATTAAAACTCTTACATGAGCAAATGTTATATGGGACTTTTAAAAGTTTTTCTTTCTCCTCTCTCAGAACCCAGGGCCGTCCCACTCATATAGATGCCAGCAGATAAAGTAAGATTCCATTAAGGTGATGGAGAGGAAGAATCTTTCCCCAAGACCACTCCAAAACACTAAGGATAGCTGTGGTTCCCAGTGGTCTCCACTAACAGGTCTATGCCTCCCAGGGGTAATTTCCCTCTACTCTATTATAATTAAAACACCACCATTTTCCTTTATTCTCCTGTATTTGCCTGAGCTTTCAGGAGTGCTGTCTGTCTGTCCCTATTTTTACTTCTGTTTTATTTTGAGGGAAGAACAGTGCAGGATACGGCATTGCCCAAGAGTGGCAGACTCCAACATGGCAAGGAGGAGAGGGACAGGAAAGGTGCCAAGCATGAATTAAGTCTGCATTCTGCCTGAACAATGCCGCATCGTACAGACGTGTCCTGGAGCACACAGCACCCTAGTGATAATTTCACAGAATTAATTTTCCCAAAACGAAAAAAAAAAAGGCAACAGCACAGAAAGGACAAGGCAAATTACCAACACTAATCAGTCTCCCTCTCTCTCTTTCCTTTCCCCTTGTATGATAATTATGATAATTAACAAGCTAACAAGCTTCTAGTAAAAACAGTTCCAGAATTTCAATGTATAATTAATATTTACATCCCTAACAAGTTGTCATTTGTGGTGCATGTTGATTTTCTTTTTTCAAAAGAAACTGTGCTTTATACCCAGAAAAGAAAAATCCTTCAACAACACGAACTAAAAAGGTATTGTAAATTCAGAAAGCTTGTCCTTATTTGCTATTTATTTATGCAGGGATATGCAAGTGTTTTAACATCTGGGTTTCTTACAAATTATGAGTGTACATATGTAAACTAATGCAGTTTCCTTCTTCACACAAAAGGCCACAAATCCACCACCATACTCAAACACATAAACCTTGTATCACTATTTAGTGACCTCTAAAGCCAAATTCAGGTGACCTGTCATTTGCAGAAATTATGGACCCTTAGTATGCAAAACTCTACTGGTTGTTGTTGCATGTTTGCTTCAGGAAAGCTGGATCTGTCATTTTCCACTTGCTGGGGAATACAGAGCAGGAGGCAAATACTTCACTAAAATAGGCTCAAAATTCTCAGTGCTCATGCAGGGTGGTAGCCATGCTCAGATAACAACACTGTGATGAATGACAAGAGTTGGGCAGAGAAATAACAGTCAACAGCCACTTCTCTTTGAGTATAAAAGCATCATCCGTGTGCAGCTGGATAAACTGCCTGCAACAAACACCTTAAAGTTGCAGCTTCTGCTTCAGAAGTGAAAGATTTTATAACCTGAGGAGTAAGAATGGTGCTATCTCAAGGGTACCTGAGAACCTGACTGAGTTCCTCTCAACCCGTTCATATGCAATGGCTCTGGTTCCAACCTATGGCAAATGGTTGTCCTCAGACTCACAGCACAATGGCACTTCAAAGGAGTAACTGAAGGAGACAAGACGATGCTACTGTGGGGTGGGAACCAGCTCAACCTTTAGCTCCCTCCTGTGGAGACCACAGCCTATGCTCCTGGGGTATCTGCTTGGCAGAAGGGTTGGGAATGGGGAACAATGGAAGAAAAACAGAGGGAATACAAACCTGGACAACAGGGTGGCTTTTCGTCTCTCTAAGACACGGGTATTTAAGAAAAGGAAAGATACTGCAAATATCCACAGCCTAGAGAGAAATTCATAAAAGTAGCCAACTTCAGGAGGGAGTCAGCACTTGGTATTTAAATTGAAACTGAAGGTAGATTTCTATAAAAGGGAAATTGGCCCTGAATTCTGGCATTTACTTCTTTGCTAGATGAGATGAAACATGTGGTCTAGATATACAGTCAAGTCCACAGAACCTGAACTAATTAAAACAATTCATTAAATTAGCCACTCACATGCCAGCTGTGGAAGGTGGGCATAAGCATTCATCTACACCAAGTAATCATTTAGTACAATATTTTTGGGGAAAAAAGAGTCATGAACTTGTGCCTCTTCCAAACTGCTATGCAGACAGATCCTTGCCAAATTTTGATAGTGAAGTCATCTTGTGGTTGTTTCCCGAGTGACCAGCAAACTTTGAGTTAATTCTCTACAAAGAACAGAGATTATGGATTACACCCACCATGGCTGGATGCTTGCATAAAATTGATTAAACATGCATAAAAAGTCAGAACAGAAATAGGTCTCATGTACAAAGCTGGAAGACTCCTTTTAAGCTCTGACTCCTGTAGTTATATTTCAAGCTTGAAGGAGGGTACTTTGCCATGAAGAAATGTAGAAAAAGTATCATACAGCAAATGCTCAACGACTGTTGAATCACACATTCAATTAATAAGGGAAAAATAATGACACGGGAGATTTAGATTTCTTCTAAAAAGCATTACACCTGGTACCATATGGCATTTTAATTAAGAAACTAGGACACTACAAAATAAAAGCTCTTAGATTAAATTTATTAAAAATTAACTGATAGTTCTCAAAGTGTAATTTGAAGTAGGAAAGCCTTTGATCTCCAGTAAGTGGGTGTGACTTTTGTACATATAATGTATATTTATATCCATTTTTTATCAGTGGGGAAAAGTGAGTTTTAACATTGCAGGTGGCACAAGGTATCACTCTTATATTTATCTGTGTGAAATTTAAGAATTACAGTTAGGGAGTTCTGATGGCCCTATTAAGCCATAAAATATTGTGATGCACTGGAATTCCTCTTTTACTGTGGAAATCAAAGCGTTTCTCTGCTGGAGAGTCAGTCACTTGCTAACAGTACACGGATCCAAAATTGGGAACATTTAGAGGTTGTTTAAGCAAGAAAATAGTTCAACAGAGTACAGATATACAGAGGAAAATTAATAGCAGCAAAGCAAAGAAGCCTGCTGTTGGTAAGGAGAAGGATGCAAAACTGCTTAAATAGTGGCACCATTTGAACTAATTTCCCCAGATCTGTTCCATTTCTTCACTCCTGGTGTACGTATGGCTCTTAGTCACATGCAAAAAGCACCACATATAACAAGTGAGCTCTCAGTAGAAAAGGAGCACAAGGACCTGCCAGGGACACGGCCACAGTCACCAGACCCTTGGCCACATTTCTCTGGGCGTGGGAGTGGGCCCACTGCCCACCTTTCCTTCTGCAGCAGGTTGTGCCTTCTGGCCTTCTCTCTGCACATGCATGGAAAGAAAATGCCCGGCGCCTTGCCTTCTTACAGGCCATAAGGGAAATTCAGGAGCTTTGCTTTAGTCAGGATATGCCAGCATTTGAGTCAATGGCAAATCTCTCTTTTTTTTTTTTTTTTTTCTCCCAGTAGGTAAGAATGTGCTTCTGTGTTGGGTAACAGAAGATCTCCACCACCACCACCACCCCCTCCTCGCTGCCTGTTTGTTTTCTTCCAGTTAAGTCTGTGAGGAAATCCTCTTGGTAAATCCAGTTAATAAGATTAGATAAATGTCTTTGAAATCAAAATGCTGATATAAAAATCAGAACAACAGAGCACCAGCTGGCTTTTCTTTTACTTATTCAAATGCAGCTGGAATGCCGCAGCCAGTAACGTGCAAACTGGGAGTGATAATCAATAAGCAGTGAAACAAGAGCAAGATACCTCTGGAGGAATTTTTCCTTGGTGAGAAAGATGGATTAACTCTAATTCTCAAGGCAACTGAACAAAAACATTTGCTTAAATTCAGACATAATTTAAATACTGCTCCACATAAACGTGACAGCCTGAAATAGCAGTGAACTAAGATCCTCCAGTCACAGTCAACAATGTTATTTAATGGTGGCACTGGCCTTTTTTTAATGCAAGGTAGCTGCTGCACTATACAATAGGGAACACCTATTAACGATATATAACGATTAAAGGCTGTTTAGTTAAGGACGCCAGGTGAGAGAATGATATTGCTGACTATTACAGCTCTGTGCATACAGAGGCACACAGTTCTGGGCAGCTTATCCAGCAGGGTGCTGTGTACACAGCAGGCTAAAGACAGAAACATTAACTAAATCACAAGATTCGGATCATTTATCTTATCATCGCATGGGGGAAGAGTTTATCTTTCAAGCAGGCACACCTGCTCTCCTTGTAAAACTTTACTCGCGCCATTACCGAGGGTGTTATTGTTTCTTGTTCAAACATGCCGCTGCAGGAGTGGGACGGAGCCGAGGGTGGGTGTCCATCCCTCTTGGACTGAGCACCCAGCCCTGCATCTGCACATCCTCCCTTGCGCAGGAACACCTGTCCCGTCTCGGGGCACCGGCGCACGGCAGCAGCAGACTGTGGAGATGGAAGCCACTGCATCATGAAAAGCTGTAAACTAAGAAAGGGGCTGAATAAAAGCCTGAAAAAAATCAGGCTGTAAGATCAGTGGCAATATTTTTAACAAATATTTCAAGGAATATTGGAAGAGGCAAGGGAGATCTAAAGAAGTGCACGGCATTGTTCCAGAGCAAAAACCCCCAAACTCTGCATGCCTATTTAAGGAAGAGCAAGAGGGAAAATACTTTTATTTATTAGATGATCAAAGAATGACCAGGAGCCATCAACAGGAGATGTTGCAAAGGCAGATATGGTTTTAGCATGTAACATGTGAAGTAAAGTCAGTGCAGGCAGGCAGGCAAATATTTTTGCCATTATGCTAGATGGTGGTGCAACCTCCTCTGCAAAACTGGGAGGGTTGTGCAAGACTGGTCCCGTGGATGAGGAACTGAAACCAGAACAGGTGTAGGGAAAGGCGACTGGGTATATCCAGGAAATAATGAACCTGTTTTATGAGGTTGAGCTTGTTTAGCCTACAGGATGAAGTCTGAGAAAGGATATGGTTTCTTATAAATACATCAAAGTGATGTGCAAACACCAGACAGAGAGAAGAGCTACCCGACAAGGGGACAAGAGTGGCACAAGAACGAATTAATATGAATGGTCCGTGAAAAAAATTGGATACTAGAAGAGGGTTTCTAAGCAACCTGAGCAAGGTTCTCATAGTACAGCAAACAGAAGAGTAGGAGAGAGATTTTTTCTGGTATTTGATACAGCTAAAAAAGATGGTGTGCAATCTGGTTGGCTGCAACAGCAGCATTCAGCACCTAGGAGGCCCCTTCTAGTCCGATCCTTGACATTTCTAAATGCTTTTCGCTAATTGGAGGGGAAACTACAAATACAAAGGTCAAACTCAGGATCTTTGGAAAATTTGGATAAAAACACCTGAATAAATAGAACTTACATTAGGCCAGTCTGTAAAAGTCAAAAGGAAATGATAGCTTCCTCTTGATTGCTAACAGCTGCAATCCCTGCCATCCAACAAGGGTGTTGGCAAGTGAACCCCCAGTGTCACAGACCCACCGATGTACATCGCCAGTGCGCTCGCGCTGAGACCCTGTTTCCTACGAGCCTGCAGAAGCCACAGCTGTAGATCATTGTGCTGCAGACGCAGGGATGCAGGGCTCCGTCCATCATGCGTCCTGTCTTTCCCATAGACAGGACTGCACCTTGCTTGAATGTCAATGAAAAATAAATTATCAAAATAGCCACAGCATAACTTTGACACAGTCTGTATTTAAGTAATCTCTGTGAATCATGTACGTGTATTTGCAGAGGTCTTTCTCACTCCTGATCTGTATATAGCATCATAAAATGAAACTAAGGAATCCAGTTCAGTTCAGACGATTTATAATCTCATTTAGGACATCCACTCACAGCCACAGAGCAAATAATAAATGAAATGCAGTTGTAATGCTCAGGTCCCTCTCCTGAGATTGGTAATG
>WHYT01017782.1:100405-116314 GCA_009806455.1 Tetrax tetrax | reverse complement strand
TTATTTTTTTTTTTTTTTTTTTTTTTTTTTTTTTTCTTCTCAGAGAAACTGTGAGATGCGTATACATGGGAGAGAAACAGAGGAGGTATTCAATGGAGAATGCCAGAAGGCATGGACTCCTTTTGGTGTGCAAGGCTGTTGGCTTTAATTGTACATATTGTCTTGGATTCTCACCTTCAGAAAAAACGCCAGTTTGATCTCACGGAGTATTCACTACCCATATTTACATCCTATTGCCTAGGGCCCAGGGAAGGCGAACAACAGGCATTTTAGTCTGTCAACTTCTATCTGAAAATCTATATGGCTTAAAAGACTTCTCAAATAACAGATCTGCATTTATCCTTGAAAATTTTTAAAAGGCAAAAATCAGGTGATCTAGCCTATAGGATTTCCCCTGAAAAAGCCTCAAAAAGAAAACTGATTTTTACTTGAAGTGAAGTTCTTTCTGAAACACAAAAATATTAAAGAATTAAGAGTTTGGAATATAGCTGTCAAGTCCCACACGTAATCTCCACTTCCCAGCAAAGCAAGCCACTACATTAATCAGGCTTTGCTACACAGCAATTTTATCTGAAATGCACAGCTCTTTCTTCCAGTCCTCTGAAAATACGCAAGCCTGAAAAAGAAGCACATACAGGAACCAATTCACTTCAAGGGAAACCCAAACAGCGTGGGGCAGATCCTTAGTGGAGTAAAGGAGCTGCACTTAAGTAGATGGGACAGGAATAGTTTACACTAGCCAGGAATCTGCTCTGCATCTGCAGACCAATTTATGAAAAAAAGGTGATACACCATACATGAAGCAGACGCCCTAATGTAGTATAAGGCAAAAACAAGCTCTGCTGGGGATGTTCCAACATTTCTACACAAGACTTCACAGCGTACAAAAAGAACTTCATGTGAATGAAAATCCTTTTTAACTGCAACCTCTCTGCATGATTTAAAAGTGCTACTGTGGACAAGGTTTTCAAAGGCCACCCAACAAGCAATGCTCAACTATATGTTCTTCACAGAGTGGCATATGAATAGCACATTTCAGTTTTAACAGACTGAAAAATCATTACCACAGCAATAAGGCTGAGACCTCAGAGCAATTTTCTCAATAAACACATTCCTTGACAATTATTATTTTTGTTCAAAAGATATATTTTGCTTTTGAGATAAGATTTTTCATGATATTGTAGCAATTAACAGAGGACAATCGGGAACTTTTTCTTTTGAGAATGTCAATACCTTCTTATGTTTTGTAATAAACAAAAATTTATTAATACAAACCATTTATTAAATTCAAATAACTCATTCTCTTAAACTACCTGAAAAGAGTAGTTGATGAACTTCTGACAAATTTGAAAAGTCCTCAGCAATTAAAGTGGTGAATGTGATGAACCTCTATCTAATTATTAAAATACTGTTTGCAAAACATTTTTTTCAGAGGTGTTCAATTTCTCCAAAAGGGATCCGAAACAAATGAGGAGAGAAAAAATTTTCAACAGAAGCAATGGCCACAATTAAAGACACATATAACAAAGCTGATGCAATCATTAAAAAAAAACAAAACTACTTGATTTCTTTATACAAATTCTAAGGAAAGAGAGAAGAAAGTACGAGGCTGCAATGCTATTTTGAATTACCAAACACTGCCACCATGTGTTCACTTCAAAGACTATCAGGCTGCTTGAAAACCGCTAGATGGCAAGTATTAAAAGATAAAGTAAATAAATTTTTTTTTGCTGTTTCTTATGTAAAATATTTCTGTATAATGCAATACTGATGACAGCCCCAAAAATGTTTTAAGTATTTTTAGCCACTTATATTAGATTTGTATAAGAACACATGGTTCTGTTTCTAACCCCTCCTATCACCATTGGGGAGAGCACAAACTAGAGAATGACACAGAGAAAATAATGGACAAGCTTTGTTTCCACACACAGATGCCTACCATAATTGATGCTTCATTGTATTTGTGCAGTGTCCACCTCAGTAAACCTCTAGTTCATCTTGATGGTCCCTAGAAAGTACCAAAACCCACAAATGTTCACACAACTACAAGATAATTATTTCGGAGATTGGCTTCTCTTCAAATGTTTAAGTGCATGAACAAAAACATTCATATAATGATGTAGACAATGGATTCAAGGGACTTCCTAAAACAATAATTTTCACTAGTTGTAATGTAAGCAGCAAAGGATCTGTACTCTCACTTAAAAACTATATCGATTCCAATTTGAATCGCGAACGTTCAATTTCTTATTACTTAATCCTCTCTCTTACCTGAAAACTCCCCTTTGATGTGGAAGGCAAGCAGAGGAACTGAATCTCACTACGGGAAAGCTAAAATGATCAGAGATGCTCCTCTTCTCATTTAGATGGGATATTCAAGAAGATCTAAAGGAATTCCGATGACTTTGCCAAAAAGACAGACACTTGATTTTCCTCCATGTTTGTTTTTTTTTTTTTTTTTTTTTTTTTTTGAGTTGGGATACGTAACATTAGCTTGTAAGATCAGGAAGTTATTAGAAACAAATTCTCCAAGATTTTAAATTAATATATATACACACTCACATTTACATACTAATTGATTAACTGAACTTAACTGAAGAATCACCACTCCCTTATCAGCATTATCCAGGTAAACAGACTATTTCAACCACCTTCCTCAGAGGATGCTGCAGATTCCACATCTCTATCTGTACGGGCACATTGAGTGAATACTAGCTCCAGAAAAATGCAGACCAGAAAATGAAATACCAAATTGCAAGAAAACATTCTTTGGTACAATTCTAAATATTTGAAATATTTGAAGTATCTCACCCACCCCCTTACAATCACCACCAAAGCAAGTCTCATCATAAATGTCACCGCCAATCTACATTTAGCAGAAGTTAACATGTCTGAGCAAAGTCAACAGGTACAAAATAAGCCTTCAAAACTATAATTAGGATTTGTCAACTCAGATGGTTAAAAAAGCTGAAATTTCAGTCTGTGGCACATACATTGCATTTGACTCATTATTCTCTATTCTTAGTTTTAATTTTTTTATCTGTTTCATGCTTTTTCACATCATTTAGTTCCATAGTAACAAAAAAAAAAACCTCTTGGAAAATTACATAGTTAAATTTCAAACACACACAGTGTATTGCAAGAGCAGCATAAAAGAAGCCCCACACAGAATAAACCCAACTAGTAATTCTCTCAACGAGACTTCCAGTCAAGAAACATTGCAAAGCATCTTATTAAAAGGTAACTAGAATGTCTAATCACTTGCAGAGCTGAACATTCTCCTGACATTACCCTCCGGTTTTACTCTCAATAGCAGAAAGCAAATGGATAGAGATTGGTGGTCTTTTGTGAATCTGTTCTTCAACTGATGCATTCCTTGGAGATTCTACTCTTTAGAATTTAGAAAGGGAAGAATTTATTTTGAAAAAAATAAATTATTCAAATGAATGTTCTGTGCAACAAGAGGATAACTTTTTGAACCACAATAAACGTCTGTGAACATGTGCATGTGAGTGTTCATACTTAATCTGCATTAAATTAACTCACTAACTAATGAGGTATGTATTTGGAATAAGCAGATGACATTAAACAAAAGAAACACGTATCGTGCAAAAGTTATTCCGCTCTGCCTCCTTTAAAACCTGGTATATAAACAACTGGTTACTGCATTATCAGCTCTACCTCAGTTCAAGATCTGACTGTTTTGAACTAATAACAACAGCCACAGCTGCCAATGAGCACTACTTTATGCGGAATGTTCATAATTTCTTAACCTGTTGATCACAGTGTCTGACATAATTTCCATTATATTTCAAAGTGAAAAAAAACCAAAAAACTTTTTGGATTTAAAATTTTCCAAAGCTTTTATTCACACTTCTTAGGTATTTTCAGTATAATAGAAAATTATTTTAAAAAAATATCAAGACACAAAACATATAATATACTTAAAGTAGAACTTGCATCATCCTGACTTAGCTCACAGTAAATCTTTTTCACTGGATTTGGCAAACAGTTCATTCTTTGTAAGCTTGATCATTCGAGTCCAGTCTCAACAGTCACCTTCTAATTAAAATATTAAATTTTACATCCAAAAAAATTAAATTTACATCCAACGACTTGATTATGTTTGTCTTTGAATTAGACTTGTAAAATTTGAAGACTCCAGAACTCTTAAAATATAACAATATCTAAAGAATCTTAAACTCATTTACTTTATGTAGCTAGCTGCATTAACATTAGCTTTCTGTCACTGATTTTCCTTACTTTTATTAAAGCCTTGTTTGTAAGCTCTATGCTTTCATCCCACTTGTTTTTCTCAGGGCTTGTGTATGTCACCAAGTTCTCAGTATACTGCAAGACTGACTTCAAAAACCTACAAGAAATAAAAACAAAGAAGGAAAATTCATTAAAGGATTTTAAAAGAAAAAATAAATAAAGATAAATATCTCAATGCCCGATTTAATTTAAAATATTTCACAATGCCTATGATATCCCACCAGCTGCTAAATGACACAGAAGGAGTAAAACTACCAACCTGTTGAATACAGCTTTTATGTATTAATATTTTTTGAGTGTGTGGCAGTTCTCTATCTATACTAACAAAGAGTCTAATAAAAATAAAAAGTGTGAGTAGCTGGACCACATATTTTTAACCAAGATATTTCAGTTCTTGAATGAGCATTGTCTGAGATATAATAATGACTATAATGATAGAAAAGAAGGATGACAATCTACTAAAACTCATGCTGTTCCTTTTTATTTTTGTCTCTACAGGCTTTAAATTACAGATTAAAAAGGAATGTGTATGACTTCCTATTTTCATAAAGTAAGTCTTATATACTCACTTTAAATACTGCTGATAATCAAAAGGACTTTTCTTACAAATCAAATGAATGTTGACTAGTTCCAGAGTAATCAAGACTAAGATGAGTCGCAACACTGGAGACAAAAATTTAATGCTAGAAATAAGCAAAAATATTTTAAAATAAGCAAAAATATTTTAAAATAAACAAACTAAAACCCAATTAAATAGAAATCATTAATAAAAAAAAAAGTCTTCAGATTTCTCTATCCACTCTATATAGCTGGATATTGCATAGTGGCAGGGTGGATGGGGATGACTCAACTAAGAAATGTCCTTCGGCAAAGAGCAAAGCAAATACCAAAACTATAAATGAAGACTATAAATTATGAAACCTCAAAAAGAGGAAAAAAAACCCCAGAAATTACTTAATACTTAAGATTTAAAAGGAAACCTCACCAGCACCCATTACTCCATATATAATAAAATGGAGTTCAACTGAATTGCAAATACATATCATCAGTTGTCAGTTTAAGCTATGTTTCTTAAATAATATGGTTAACATTTTTAAGAACACAACATTTACAGTTTTCACAGTTGTAAAGTAGATTCATAAATCCCTGGAAAACACTTCGGAATAGGAACAAAATTAACAGAATACTAAACAACCTCTCTTCTATCTATAAAGATGCTGACCCAGGTATAATGATAAAAAGCAGAACTAAAGTAGGTAAAGTCTTTAAATCAGTTTAAGGTGTTGCATTCAGAGAAAACTTGAATGGCATTTATATGCTTATTTAGGAAAACTAAGCAACTAAAAAATACAATCTAACATTTAAACAATACTTCTATGTGAAAACTTATAATTTACAGTGAAGTAATCTAGCAAGGCTAAAAAGCCACAAAATAAAGAAAAACCATCAGCCAACCTGTTTAACATTCGTAGATAGTTATGCCTCTGGCGAGAACGTAGAGTTTTGTTCATCCACTGTTTGTATCTCAGCTCACTGCTGGCAATAACTTGTTCAGACACTTGAAGGCACTGTGTGCTTATTTTACGGAGTACAACCACTATTTCCAGAACCGGTCGTGGAGAATAAAGTGTGCAAATACGCATATCGCAAAGTTCAATCAACAGCCTCCAAAACAGGAAGGAATTGTTAATTTCAATCTTTTGTTAGCTGGATTTAACATGAGATACATTTCACATTTGGTGTGGTTTAATTAGTAATGTTTTAACTCAGAAAACCTGGAAATGGATTCCTCTTACCTCAGGACTGAATAAAAGCAAGGATCTATATAGTAGGGGTAGTGATTGTGCTCTCTGTCACTTTACTGAATATAAATACAAAACTGCTGGTGATGAATATGTTTCCCATTTCAGATCAAAGAAATACAACCACAATAAACAAAACTGCCTGCCTGAAATGATACACTGAACACATCAAATCACAGCAGGGTTGTGGTTGAAGCCTCCCACCATAGTTCAATTCACAATGAATTAACATCCAATATAATAAAACTCACTCAAACAAATGGTATTAATTAGTACTCCCATTAGTGTGTGGTCTTTCTTCTCAGCAGAACAAGAAGCAGACTCAACATTTTGTAAAATGCAGGTGGTGAGGCCATTGTTTTAATCACCAGCACACCAGATTATGCTTTGTTAAAGCACCCAAATATCTTTCTGCTGCCGTATTCTAATCTGCTAACCTAATGTGTCACACATCACTTTACTCTGTTCTTACAAGAAATGTTTCTTTTTCTCCCTCACGCTCAAATTATCTCTGAGAACACAAAACATTAATGACTAAAAGTGATAAAGGCAGAAAACTCTAAAAATGGTTTTACACTTTCAGAATCAGGCTTCTTTTTCATGAATGAGAAAAGTGCAGATTGATAGGTAGGAAACAGATGCTACATAAGGTAGGAACAAAACACACATGCTACATAAGGAAAGCAACAGATAAAATCCTCTTTCACTATCCTGCCCACACCTAAAGAGTTTGATTTGAAGAGGTTTTTTCCAACATATTCATTCAGTCATGGGTCTCTGAATATTCCTACAGGAGTGTCAATTAAAAGTCAAACTGTTTTAATCATTATTCCAAGTCAGATATAACTGGAACTCACATACCACCGAGTCTGACAAGTATAATACGATATCTTCTATTTTGGAAAGTGGATATTAAAGCATGTAAGAACAGAATTATGTAGTGGCATATTACTATTTTAAATGCCACACACAGCTGTGACACCAAGCACATTATAGCGAATTTCTGATGTAGTTGTAGCATACAAAACAGATTAAAGACAACTTAATCTGGTCAGTACCTAAATATTAAAAATATTTTGCTTCTTCAGCCTGAAATTGGTTATATTTTTCATGCTAATTTCCAAGTAAAATCTCTACTGTAATAATGTCCGAAATCTACAATGTCTCATCTTCATTTTGAAGACGATGTTCAGCCGCATTCTTAAGATTTTTAGATTAAATCCACAGCAACATTAGAAAAATGTATGCTACATGTATACATGTATACATGTATACAACCTGATCTAGTCAGGGAGGTCCCTGCTTCTTGCAGGGGGGTTGGACTAGATGACCTTTGAAGGTCCCTTCCAACTCTAGCCATTCTATGATTCTATGATTTCAAGCATTGTTCTAAAACCAGGGAAATTAGTAACTTAAGTTTGAAAGTTACTGTGTTGGGCTGCATGTAGAAGCTGACAGCAGGAACCGGGAGGACAAACTCACCTCTCTGTTAGGACACTATTGATGGGATCATCTGAACTACAATTCTGGGGCATATATTGTTGCAACTGAGATACAACTTCAGATATCATCAAAATTAAAGTACTAGCTTCAGCATTTCCTTCCAACCTTAAAAACCGAAGAAAAAAAATAAGATTTGAGATTATAAAACTGCCGTACTTATTATTTCTCAAATGACATAGATCAAGATGCAGATTTTTGGGATAGCAGTGTATTCCAGTGTCCACTCTCACTCTGAGATTACGGGTCCTTTCCATCCACCTTTGTAAGCATGATTTTCTTTCTTCAACTAAAGCCAACCTTTTGTCAAGTCTCAGAAGTCCTCTGAACCTCTCTTAACCTTCTATTCATTCACCAAAATCCTGCAGTATATTGAGTATGCACCAGATGCACTGAATTTTCACCTCTCAGCTCTAAAAAAGTACAATTTCCTGCAGCGATATTATTATTGTAATGGCTTTCTCCTTTTCAAATAATGAGAGAAAGCTACATCATTTTTGTAAGTAATATCTCTTGTAAAGTTGTCTGCCTCTTCAGAATAAGCAATTATTTTCTACTTTACACCTGGTGAGCCATCTTCTTGTTCTTATTGTGATGGGACTCAAGCTCTAGTTTAACTTCCCAACAGACCCTTCAGCATCTCTTCAGAAATAGAATACGGAGTCACTAACACCTTTATGTGTTTCAGATGTCTTCTCATCCCCTTCAAGTTAGCACAATGTTTATAGTTTTTATAGTATCTCTACTGAGGCATATAGCACAGATTAAGATAAGAAGACCAAAGAGATCTTTTCACAACCCCTCTGGTGTCTATCATCTTCCTAGTAAACTATTCAAAGAGGCAGTTCACCATTTCAAATCCCATTCTTCATAACTATTCTGAGAAGTATCTTTTTTGAATAGCATATACGTACCCTTTAATTGTGTGAATGTGTTCCTCAGGCACTGTTGGCAATTCAGGCCATAAATTAATGCTCTTCATACATTCCAGCACCTCAAAAATAACATGAAAAATGTTATGTAAAGTGTAGCCTTTGACAGACAGGACAACACATTTTACTTCTCTTAGTGGCTATTGTAGAAAAAATTGCAACGGGTAGTGAGTTACTTGTTCAGTAGTCATAATCGTGTAAGCTGACATCAATTGTTAAAATTCATGTTAGGGGAAAAAAAGTCTTGATGTATACTTTCATGCAAAAATATCATGCAAATAAACTAAATTACTATTCTTCTATTTTTTTCTATAAAAAATTAACTAACATGACTTTTGTAACAAACTGTTTGAATGCTGTCAAAAACGATATGTTTCTCTACTGCAGTATGTCTACTGCAATCTCAAATCAATTGAGGAATATCTTCAAGCAGTTCAGTAATTCATAAACTGATCAGCAGAGAACCACCACGACATTTGAAAACATATTTTACTACAATGGCAGAATCTCACTCAGCTGGCTTTCATGCAATAAAACCTTTAGTTACAGCCTAATCCAAGATGTCTAGATACTTGACCAAACAGAGTGTTGCTGACACAAAAAAAACCAGCAAACATTCAGATAAGAATAAAGTTATTCAGTGATCTAGAGCACAAATACAGCACCAAATGCATCAATGGGAATGTGCTTAATTCAATCTTTAAAGGTTCCTTCCAATCCAAACTATTCTATGATGTCATTTTAGCAACTGCCAATTCCTGTAAATTCCAAAAGATAAAACTGAAAAGCCCATTAAAAACATGTAAGATTTTATCTTTTTAGGACAATCAAAGCATGAAGACAACAATTTTAAGGGTTCACGATTTTAAGGACTGAAATGCTTTCACAGTTGGAAGCACCTACCTTCTTCTTGAGTTGGGAAATTGGATGAAATCGAGAACGGTAGCAACTTGCACAGTTTATCAGTGGTCTTATGACCACGTGGTCCTGATTTAAAAAATCATACACAATACACAACAGTTTCTTTAATCTGTCCTAATCATATGCAGACTTAGACTTACACTTAATTTTATGCAAGCAACCTATAGTGCTGAAGTCAATAAAGACTTCCAAATGTCTGAGGGCTGAAAGCAGAAATAAGCACAGTGAGCATTTTAAGCCTGATTTCTTTGACACATTTTAACTAAGAAACCTGACAGCAGCTAACAGAAAAGCAACAAAGTACTCTTTTAATGCGTCAGCATGCAATATATCTTGAGAAACTACAAAAAGCTGCTACTAATAAATGCAATATTTATCTCACAAGTTGCTATATGATATTGAAAGAAGTAATCTCAAATACTAACAGGGAATTAGGAGGAGCAAATATAATAATTGCTAATGTTGAGAAATATATATTACTAGACAAAAAGTGTTCACAAATTCACATTATAGAACGTTGATACAAATCACACCTCCATTAGTGAGCCACTATTATTTATAGCGTCACAGAGAAAGAAAACCTCAAATATTACATGCCTCAGTGGCTGCACTACAGTTGATCTATACACCTTTCAGATAATTCAGCAGATAAACAGGGTAGGTATCGACACAATTTGACAAATTTGACGTATCCTGGGCTGCATTAAAAGAAGCATGATCAGCAGATGAGTCTTCTCCTCTACTCCACTCTAGTGAGATTGCACCTGGAGTACTGTGTTCAGCTTTGGGACCCTCAACGTAAGGAGGATGTGGACCTGTTGGAGCAAGTCCAGAGGAGGGCCACGAAGATGATGAGAGGGCTGGAGCACCTCTCATATGAGGACAGGCTGAGAGAATTGGGGCTGTTCAACCTGGCAAAGAGAAGGCTCTAAGGAGACCTTATAGCAGGCTTTCAGTACCTAAAGGGGGCCTACAAGAAAACTAGGAAGGGACTTTTGACAAGGGCGTGTAGTGATAGGACAAGGACCAATGGCTTTAAACTGGAAAAGGGTAGATTTAGATTAGATATAGGGAAGAAATTCTTTACTGTGAGGGTGGTGAGGCACTGGAACAGGCTGCTCAGAGAAACAGTGGATGCCTCATCTCTGGAAATGTTCAAGGCCAGGCTGGATTGAGCGACCTGGTCTAGCATAATGTGTCTCACATGGCAAGGGGGTTGGAAATAGATGACCTTTACAGGTCACTTCCAACCCAAATCTATGATTCTATTCTATGAAATAAAATCAAGTGGAATCACTGTAATTTATGGATCAACCATGTTAACAAGGAGGGGTTAAGTAAACAAATTAAGGTACGATAAGAAAGGGTAATCTTTTGGAAAACTTTCTGTACTTATTTCACTACAAAACTAGAAAAAAAACCCCATACTTTCACAAGTTTTTACTTGGAGAAATACTTAATTTCCACCAAAAGCTGCTGTCAAGAAAGATTCAGTCATAAGACTATCTAAAATCAGATTTGGCATCCAAAACAACTGAAAAAAAAAAAAAAAAAATCTTCTGAGAGTGTAATACTGATTCCTACCTTAAAAGCAAACTTGTCCTTATCTGAGAATCTGCAGAGAAGAGTAATTGCAAATGCAACTATCTGATTAGCTACTTCTCTGGGAAATGCTTCTAGATTGACCTCTCCATGGCTTAAACGATCTCTTATACGTGGACCCTCTTGGTGGTTCAAGAAATCCCAAAGAAATTCCTGTGGAAATATACACCAAGTGCATAAAATTCCATTCTATTTGTATTCACATAGAATAGAATGTATTCAGTGTATAGAATACATCTGAAATATAAGTATGTGATTATGTTTATAGAAAAGGAGCATTTAGATGGTCAGAAAAAAAGAATGCAAACTACGCTCATAGCAAAAAAAAAAAAAAAAAGGCAACTCATTGATCTTAGTCACTTCTGATGAAATTCAAAACTAAGATACATGCTATTTTTCCTTCAGCCTTGTGTTCCAAGTTCTCCACAGCACCACTGACTCTGACAACAGGACAATAACCTCTAGTCTCCCCTACAATCTCAAAAGGCCTCGAAATTCAACACCCCTAGTTTTCACGTTCACTGTCTGTTTGGGTGGCAAGATGCAGATGTGCTCTGCTAGGTTTGCAGCTGTGCTTTTGTGCCATCTGCCCAGGTAGTGTAAGATGTGTCCAAAAACAAGTAGAAAGAAGTTTTGCTTTTCCACGTATGAGGCATTAGTTTTTCTTCTGCTCCATTCAGCTGATCTTCAGAAGCCTGAAGACAAATATCTCTGAGATTTCTGTATTTCAGAAAAAAGAAAGTCTTATATCCTAACACAATATAGCTTGTCAGGTACTACTTCGTATCCTTCACAATGAAAAAGGGTAACAAGCTTCTAGTTCTAGGCTCCTGGAGATAAGTTATGTGAAATATATCAGTATTAGGCATGATCATAAATGTATTACTACATTTAGAAACAAACAAAACAAAACAGCAACAAAAAAACCCCACAAAAAACCCCAAACTTTCAAACACTTGCCATAGCAGGTTCCTCAAGAACTGCAGGAAGCTGGTTGACTTCTTCATTATCCAAATGCTTTGCTAGCATCTAGAAAAAAGTAATTTGGATATAAACTTATTATTGAAAGCCAAACAATTAAAGAAAAAACATCAACTAATTAGTTTCCCTAACTTTAAGGAATTACTTTCACCACTCAAGAATCAAGGTGCCTAATTATTCCTGACAGACAATTTGAGATCATTCAAAAGAGTTGTAAAATTGAGGATTTCTGCTTGCAATGTTTATTTGTATCTATTTTGGACAACTGAATCTATGAAAATGACAGAATGTTTGTTTCTGTGAGATGAATAATTTCAAGTTAAAAACATTTAGAAGAAATTAAAGTCTGATCATTAAAATTTGTATTAATTTTGATACTTTCTGGAGAATTACAAATTTAAAATGTTTACTGTCCACTATTTTCTATTTGGAAAAAAAAATAGAAATAATATCTTCTCCAACACAAGAAAGTGTTTTCTGGTCTCTAGTAAGGGGAAACATGCACGTGCTTAAATTCTGACATTGATATATACATTAAAAATAAAAGCCACAATTACCTCATCGAAAGTGGTGTAGAGAGCAGAAGGCTAGAACAAAAGACAATTAATATCATTTGCTTTTCAAATGAAAACAATAACCAAATATGTATACCAAACTTGTATTTATTCATTTGCATGAGATACTAGAGGTGCATGAATAGCAAAAAAAAAACAACAAACCCTTAGAAATTAAAAAAAAGGGATTATTGTATTTTGTGCCAAGTTCTTTAAAACAAATACAGCATTATCTACTTGCCACGCTAAACTACTGTTCTGAACACTGAACTTCAAGTACTTAATCAGACCTCTTTTACTGGTAGATACCTTTACAAAAAAATAAGAGGCATTCATGACACTCTACTGGAAATCTGTAAATAATGTTCCACAATCAATTGAAAAAAATTGGGGGAAAACCTGTAAATGTTTAGACACCATGCTTCTAGAACAATACTTTTGCAAGTACTGTTAGCAGTAAATCATAACTGACTTTAGATAGAAATTTTACCTCCGCCGTTAGCAATCGATTTGGACATTTATTAGTTGTAGTGAAGAGCAATCTAAGTCCAACTTCCAGCTGAGGAAGTAAGAGAATCACACAGTCAGCATACCTGAAAAAAAATAACAGAGGTATCCAAAGGGGTTTCCCCCCCTCATAAATATAACCCAAATGGAAATTTGTGCCATCTCATAGTTATTCTCCAAAGCCAAACAACCCAGCCCAAAATTCCTTTGCAATGTACTTTGTAAACAAACAATAAATGACTATCTGTGCCCAACAGAAATTCAAAACAGCTCAGAGATGAAACTAACATACAAAAAAAGTGGAGCATAGGAGAGGAAAACAAAACAATGAATTTTTTTTTTTTTTTTAACTCAACATGTTAATATCTGAAGATTTGTTGCCACTTGCTTTGAAAAGCTCTCCTTTTTTGGCTACATCTGCAATAGTTCTTTTTAGGTTTCAAAATACAGTTTATAATACTTGTTGGCACAAAATAAAGTAGTAAGTCCACAAACTTTCTGAGAGATCACCATAACACAATACATAGCTATTTGTTGTTAAGCAACAGATCATGAACAAGAATCATAGAATCATAGAATGGTTTGGGTTGGAAGGGACCTTCAAAGGTCATCTAGGCCAACCCCCCTGCAAGGAGCAGGGACATCTCCAAACAGGTCAGGTTGCTCAGATCTAGCAAAAAGCTTTGGAATCTACAAATGCTGCTATTACTCTATAAATACAGAATATATTAATTTTATATTCTATTAAAATAATAATAATTTTTAAAATTTAATAAATCTACTATTACCTGCTTTGCTTGAAAGCTGTTAAAGCTGCCATCCAAAATGGTAACATTGTTTTTAATACAAGACTGGACAGTTTTACTAGCTCTTCAGCTATGGAAAGTGTTTCATGATCAAGATCTGCAATTTAGCAAAACGACACTGATAAACTATATACAATCTACAGTTTACTAATTCATTCTCAGTATTTCACTGAAAATTCGAGATTATTTCAGCATTTATAAAGAGAGACCTACAAGTTATCCATTTTATTTTAACTATGCAAGTACAATGGTAGTCATATTTAAGATCAGAAACTGAGTTCGTAAGATTGCATTTTTAGTGGTAATATAACATTACAGAGTAAAAACAGTTTAAGTCATGGCTGATTTTTACTGGGACTAAAAGACTACACGAAAACTGGACATAGCTTCTGTTGAGTTGTTCTCCATGTACTCCAAATACTTTTAAAAAGTGCAACGTATATTAATGATTTTAATTTGGTAAGAATCAATACGGTAATACAAGCATTTGAACATGAGCACATTGTTCCTACTTTCCATTTTTTGTGATGCCATTTAGCATAATAAATTAGCCCTTGATACTTCAATGATACCATATAATGAAACTCACACTTATGAATTCACATTATAAATATCTTATCCAATAAAAAGCTTAAAATGGTAAATGCAACTTGTTTGCAGTAGGTGTTTTTCCTAAGCAAATCAACAGCTATAGGATTTATACCACATGATGATTGGAATGTTATCAGCTTGATTTGGTTCCCAAAAGTCTTGTCTCAGTTCCATGAAAAGAAGTTCCACTGGCAAATTGATTAGGTAGCACAATCTGACCACGACCACGATTTACACCAGGATTCCCCATATACTGTTGTTACTTTAAAAAGAGTAGGAATAAACCAAATAAGTTCTGTAAACAGGGAGATGAGAAGATTTTAATCTGACACTTCTGGTCCTTCCCTGCGAAAAGCATCAGTATACTAAAGATGTGTCACCCTCTTTTCTTTTGTTTCAGTACTACCTTTCCTGCAAGATGCAGGGGACTCCTGCTGGGACCCTTGCAGCTGGAACTTAATCATTCTGGAAAGAATAAGATTTTGTAAAGGCAAAATGGATGATTTACATGAAATTAACTCCATCACCAAAAAACTGAAACACACAATTGAAGTATTTTAGAAGCAGCAATGTTACACATATCAATGTGTTATAATTATTTTAGAATGTAGATTTTTTTTTAATTCAATAGTCAGTAGAACTGCCCACATACTAAAAATTTGTCCTGCAAGCATGATTGAGTCATCTAATGACAGTCTGTACAGGTATCATAGTTAAGATTCAATCTTAGAACTCTGGAAAATGCATTCTTTTCAACTGCATTTTTGGACAATGAAACGACAACAAATACAATAAAAACTTGCTAGTGGTTAAATACTTGCCTGGAAATACATCAAGCTCTTCTAAGCTAATGAAGATCACATAAGGTCGATGCACCAATATGCATTTAGTTTGCAGAAGATATGTCTGTAACAACTGACCCAGTCCTGCAGTTAAAAAAAGCAGCATAGCACAATATCTGGGGAGAATACCATAATATATTAGAAAAGGTTATACAACTAAATCTTTTGCAAAGAATCAACATTTGTGGGTTGAGGATAAAGGGTTTTTTGATCTTTCAAAGAACACCCAAAACCTACGCTCCCCATCTCTTTTGAGTACAGGCACTTAATAATTAATTGCATTCACAAGCATGAAAAAACAACGTAGAATTAGGAAAAAAGCATCACTCTATTCTACAGTAGCTGCTGTTGCTCCTTCTCCTATCCCATTCCCCTGCCTTTTGTGCCCTGACAGACAAGGAACTAGGTTTCAAAAAAAGACCTTAAGCTTTCCTGGTTTTCCTGCAAGTAAAATAACACTGGTCCTAAAACTGCCTGGCTTTATAATGGCTGAAGTAATCTATGGAAATCCCTTTCTAAAAGAAGCAGCAGCAGAAAACTGTCAGGATGCTGCCAGAGGTGTCTGGACACTTTTTTTTTTTTTTTTTTTTTTTTTT
>WHYT01017782.1:67131-87043 GCA_009806455.1 Tetrax tetrax | reverse complement strand
TCTTGTCATGATTAAATACATAAGTATAATTGTGGGCTTCATCCATTTATTTCTGACAAGTTAATTCTTCTTTCTTAAACTTTTCACAGAAGCTATCGATTGTCATTCTTTCATACTACTCCACTTCAGAGTTTCAGATACTTAAGGAGCTATCTTGTGCTTGCCTGTACTACTGGTGACAATAAGCGATTCATTTGAACACTTCTGCCTTCTCTTTCTCACTTGCAATCATGCAAGGGCGATTATTAAACGCTTTGAGAGTTGTTAAACGCTTTGCGATGGTGAGCACTAAGCAGGAGTGCTATAGTGTTATTGGACAACAAAGAGGTGAAAAGCACAAGGCGGCCAGTGGAGTCATTGGTCTGAGAGATTTTACAGAACTCTATTTTTATCTTTTTTTTTTCTTCACTCTTTATTCCCTTTTTGCTATAGATCTCATGAAATCTGAATAGTGACACCTGTAAGTTAGCTTCTCAATATTCCCTCTTAATAGCTTTGTTCTGAAGATTTGTCTTCTGTATCCATTGTGATAAAAATTCAGTTTTTGTCTTTTTTTTTTTTTCCCCACAAAAGACAAGTCTTTGCTACTTGCTGTAATCATATGTTTTTGTAAACTGTATACAGTTCCTTTGATTTAAATTGTATTTCCATAAACTCCTCTGTTGCTTTTGATAGTATTTCCCTTGATTCTATAAGCGTCAGCTCTCAGCAAGGGCTTTTGCTCTGCCCTTGCTTTTGCGAGCTAGCCTGATAAGGTGAATTAGTCTTGTCCCTGACTGTCACCAGCGAGGGAAGTTTGCCGGGCCTGCGGCTGTCTGGCTGTGCTGATGCCATAGGTAGTTTACATCGAGAATGATGAACTTGGTGGTCAGAGCCACAGCTCTGTCTGTTTAGTGCTCCACCTACACAACAGGTGGGAAACTACGCAGTTCTCCTTCTGCGCTCTTATGCGTCATGCAGCTAGTTTATAGCAATGAATGATTTGCTACGTAAACTCTCCTATGAGTTTGTTTGTAAAGACAGTTAAATAGCTCAGTAGTTCAAGTATATTTAAACTGTGGATCGCTTGACAATATTTTTTATGTTTTACATTATCCACTGAACACTCTTAACTTTTTAAATTTTTCTCTTAATTTTTGTTTCAGGATGACACAGAAGAAAATTCCAATGACGGCAGCCAGCCATCCAAAAGACGACGTATGGGCTCAGGGGACAGTTCTCGGAGCTGTGAAACTTCTAGTCAGGACCTTGGGTAATACAATTTGTTAGGATTCCCACTTTTTTATTGCTAGTCTTATTGTATTGTCGGATGTGCTTAAGTAGTAGCTCTTCTTCTTTCTTTGCTTGTATAGTCTTCATATATCTTTCTGAATTGAGACAATGTCCTAGGAGTGGCTAGGTGTCTTTTTCTTCCAGCATATTTTAAGACATTTTATTTTAAACCAACACAAAATGTGATGCATCTTAATCTGCAATCAAAACACAGCTTACGTGTTTTAAAAATATTATATATTATATATTTTTAAAATGAATTTTGACACTGTAATACCTTCTAATCCTGTCTGCTATCGTGGTTATCCCTTTCTTCATGTTCAGTCTCTCAGCATGTTGATGAACGCTGATTTGGAGAATACATGTGAAGTGGAGTACAACTAAAGGACTCTGAAATGGGTTAACAGGATGCAGTATTCTAAAGTGCTTGTCCAATTTCACAGATGTTGTTCATTGTCGTAAATATGAATTAGTGAATTTCTAGAAATGAAAATATTGCTCTTAAGAAATCCTCCATTTGTTCTATTGTTGTTCTTATACTTAGATACAGTTATTTTCCTGCGGAAAACTTGATAGAATACAAGTGGCCACCAGATGAAACAGGAGAATACTATATGCTTCAGGAGCAAGTCAGTGAATATTTGGGTGTGACTTCCTTTAAAAGAAAATATCCAGGTATTTATCTTCTAAAAGTTTTTCTTCCAAAACGTCTTTGTCCTCTTACAGTTTGGATGTAATCTATGTCTTTTTGTCTACAGCATGAGCTAACTGATTTTAAAAGGCCCTGGCAAAAGTTGGTCTAGATTATATATGTTGTATATTTTGTAACTAGCATGTTGAAAATGTATCCTACATTTTTTGAAGTGATTTAAGACTTTTTGGTATTGACACTGAAAATCTGTAAATCAGTCTTATTTGGGTTTTAGATCAGCAAGTACCTTTTGAAAACTGACCTCAGTTCTATTTTTAAATATTTCGTTGGTGATTTCTTATTATATAGCTGTATCTCTATTTACTGTTTCCTGAATTGTGGCAACATTTCTATGCTGTGGAAGAGTTTAAAAGAATGAATTGGGGATGTTCTAGAATTTGAACCTACATTATTAAGAATTGTCAAATCTGGTTCTTCTGTCATGGAATTTATTTTTAAAAGGTATATTAAAAGGAAAAAGGAATATACCTTTAGTGCTTGATAGTGTTTTCTGCATGCAAACTAATATGTCATGTTTCTCTGGTATTTCTGTAAGTTTTAACTATGGGCAGGGTACTCAGAAAAATTGGCCATGTCCCTACAGCATGTATTAAATTTAAAATTAATTTATAAAATTATCATGTTTGCAGGAATAGTAGTATAATACAGACTCTCACTGCCTGGAAATAAAATTGTCAGAATACTTTAATGTTTTTGTTTTGTTTTTTTTTTATGGGGGAGTCTGCGTAACTGCACACATTTTTATTGATTTTATTCTGTTTGTTTTCTTTGGAGATTTAGAAAGACGAGATCTATCTCACAAGGAGAAACTCTACCTCAGAGAACTAAATGTTATCACAGAGACTCAGTGCACACTTGGTAAGGAAAGAAATTGTTAGATTTCTTGTTACAGTATTAAAAATGTGGCACACTAAAAAAGTGATTCAATTTGTTAGAGAATTGCATCACTCTCAACTGAAAACATAAATTCTGAAATTAAAACTAGTTTATATTTAATTTTTAATTTGTGTAGATTGACTGTGAGGTATCTATTCCAGATTTACTATAAAACCACAAATTTTGGATCTATTCTAATTACTTAGAAAAATGCCTTCTATGTTGTAAGTTAACTTTTAGAACCTTTTCTCCTTCTAGAATAGAGAACACCATATTTTTTCTAATGAAAAAGTACATCAGTCTTATTTTGCTGAGTTAGTTGGAACTGAGAAAACATTAGTGTATCTTACACGGTTAGGCTTATATGTTAGAAATTAGAAGTGTATTTTACAGCACTTGATTGTACTTGCAATGGAACAATGTCATTGATACAGCTTATATAGAAAGAAATATTTTTATTTTTTTTACTCTGCTAATACTTGTGACTTGGAGCACAGTAGAAATTAAATGATGCCTGTCGCATTTTCTTCTGTGTATCAAGGATCTATGCAAATGTTATGTCATTTTATATACTAATGGTCTTTGGTATACCACCTTTTATTTCTCACCTGCCAGCTGTCTTGGTTTTTTTTTTTCCAACTTAAATATGCAGGAGAGAACAGTATTTAATTTTTATCAATAGAAGCAAAATGTTGTATTCTGCCTCCTATATCCAGTAGAAGTGTGTGCTGAGTTAACTATCTGTATTTTTAAGTTCGTATTTACAATCAGTGATAGTAACATAAATCAACCTCCATTCTGTTGTCACGGTTTGGAGATCAGTTGTGTTGAAGCCTTTAAAGGAGGAGTTCTGCGTTGTAGCTGTAAACTGAGGCATTGTGACTTCCGGACTTCAAGTACTTTGATTAGGAGTCAGGGGTCTGTGTGCAGTTTGCTGCTCTGAATGGCCCTCACAGTGGTTTTTCCTTGATTTGTATAGAGAGGTTATGTAAACCTCATAATTTCAGTGAAGGTTCTGCAAGGTAAAGGAACTAACACTTCATCGATATTGGAAACTGAAACTAACAGTTCACCAGGTTCCACGTAGAACAAAGATAATGCCACACAGGGGAGTTTAGTAGGTGGCTGAGTCTGTGTGAAGGAGTCTGTAGCTGTAAATGAGAAAATAAATGAGCCTTGGCTCCTTGGGTAGAAGCAAACTCCTAATCAGCCTTAAAAGCTAAACAGCGCAAGTTCACTCCTACTTCAGCGAGAGAAGCGTTGTGCACAGCAAGTTGTTGTCTTTAGCTACCCAAAAACTTGAGTTGATCATTGTGGGATATAAATAACCTACAGTTAGTTTTGCCAGATAGCATCATTATTGCTGTTATCTATTTTAGGTCTAACAGCTTTGCGTAGTGATGAAGTAATTGATCTTATGATTAAGGAATACCCTGCCAAACATGCTGAGTATTCTGTTATACTGCAAGAGAAAGAGCGTCAGCGAATAACAGATCATTACAAAGAGTACTCTGTAAGTAACTAGCGTATAATACCAGGTCTGTAATGTGAGGAGTATATATAATAAAAGGCTGTTCTGAACTGATAGTTGTGTGTGAATTAATAAAATGATTTTTATTCCAGCAAATGCAGCAGCAGAACACACAGAAAGTAGAAGCCAGTAAAGTTCCAGAATATATTAAAAAAGCTGCCAAGAAAGCTGCAGAATTCAACAGCAATTTAAACCGAGAGCGGATGGAAGAAAGAAGAGCCTATTTTGATTTACAGACCCATGTAGGCAGATTTAAATTTCTTATGAATGTCAATAGGTAGTTCCTTGCTTCTTTTGGTAAAATTGGTTTTGGTAACATTGAAACTATTTTATTATCAAGGGTTTTGGTTAGTCTTGTTTCAGTCGTGTAGGGACTTAAGCAGCTTTGCTGTTAAATGGGTAATACTGCTAAAAATAATAATATCAAATATATTTAATGTGATTTTTTTATTTTAAAAGTGAAAATACTTGTTTCTGGACGCTTTAAAAATTTCAGTGTTACTTTGTTGTCATGTCTTTTAATCTACTGGTAGTAGCATAAAACTAAGTACTGTTTAGGTTACTAAGAAGCTTCTGTTGCTGTTTGTATTTATTCATATAAATGGCTAATTTTGGGAGTGACATATTTTATCATTTTAATTAATTGAATTTCCCATGGGTGAACTCAGGTAACTGTTCCAACTCAGTAAAACTGGCTAGGTAAAAAAATATTTAGGGGTAGATGGTGAGAAAGGCTCAAAAATTTGTATGTGAAACAAAAATGTAATTATTTTATATTGACAATACAGATTATCCAGGTGCCTCAAGGAAAATACAAAATCTTACCTACAGAGAGAACAAAAGTTAGTCCTTATCCAGTGGCTCTCATACCCGGCCAGTTCCAGGAGTACTACAAAAGGTATTTTAAAAGCATCCTAACTGCCGATTCTGTTGCACTTATCTATTTTCTCTACATCCAGCAGATGGAAAACATTTCTTAGAGTATTTACCTTAAGGTTTTGAATTAATTTTATGTTTGAGACGCTTGCTAGTCTAGTAGATGCATAGCGTGACAGCTCTTGTCAAGAAAACAGTACTCGCTGCAAGAGTGCTGTCTCCGCTGATGTATTGCAATGTCTGAGATTTAGCCTGCTCAGATATTTACTGTGGTAAAAAGAGACGTTGATTTCACTCCTGTCCCCCTTCATGTGTTTACTTATCATCTGCCTCTGAGTGCGTGCTAAGATTAATGTTGCTATGTCAAAATGTTGTAATGCTGGCTTGTGATCATGTTTTCCGCAGGACAGCCTTACTGTCTTTTTACATTTTAGAAAGTTTTTAATTAAAAGAAAAAAAATTGGTTGATCTTGTGGGCTAAGTTTAATGTTGGATTTGTAAGAAAGAAAAGTATTGCTGGTTGGATCTTTATTTTTAATGAAAAATGTATACTTTACTGTCTACACAAATTTAAGACTTTACCTAGTGACATTTAACAAATACCAACTGATCTGAAAATTGTTACCTAAGTCTTACCATCTACAGAACAGAGATGGTACTGTCCTAAAAATGCACAGTTTTCTTTAGAGTTCTTTGTCTGCATATTCCTTGCTCATTCCAGTGTGTGTACATACAGCCCACTCCAAATTTGCATGTTACAGGCCATTCTTAAAGGACTTGAATTCTATTAAATTAATTGAATTAGAAATACTACGTGTCTTGGTTTTTTGCACTTAGAAGCTGCAAGTGAAACTGCTTATCCTTCTTAACGAAAGACACAACCTTTCAAAACATGCATCAAAATAATATCCTACTCTTTACAATACTTGCCCTTAATACTAAAGAGGACTTTCACTTTTTTTTAGTATTTAAGGTTAAAAAAAAAGGGTAGATTACACATGGTAAGCTGTATCTGTCTGTAAGCAGTGTGATTAGATCTTCACATTCTTGTGAAATTATATTTTTATATGCATTTTTTTTCTCCTTTGGTAATCAAGGAACTCCAACATATAGCTATACTCTGTACTTACTGTGCTTTAGACCCTAGCTGTTTGTGTGCCCTGGGTTAGAATTGTTATGCACATGCTATGTGGGCACTGTATATTTATAAACAAAGTAATTGTTATTGTTACAGACAGAATAGTCTGGGCGTAGCAATGTAGATTGGCTAAAGCTTTTTAGGGGTTCTGTGGCCTCTCACGATTATGTAGGATTAGAACGTTGCAAATACACTCTTCCTGTGTTGCACGAATATCTACTGTACAAAGAAGGTACCACATTTGGGAAGAGAAATTAGTATGTTTCCTGTGTTTTCAGAACTGCATGTTTTTGGGTGCCTTCCTGAAAAAGGGGAGTTTTTCTTGCTCTTTCTCATTGAAATTCTTGTATGCTGTGTGACTTAATAGTTATACATAAAGTACATGTGAATTAATTTTCTTTCTTTATTTATTTTTAAACTTTAGATACTCTCCAGATGAACTTCGTTACTTGCCATTAAATACAGCTCTTTACGAGCCTCCTTTGGATCCAGAGCTGCCTGCGTTAGACAGTGATGGAGATTCAGATGATGCAGAGGAAGGGCGAGGTGATGAAAAGAGGAAGACCAAAGGCAATTCGGTGAGACAAATTGAAAGTATTCTTCAACAAAAAAAATCCTTTCCCTTCACTTTTGTTAGTTTCAGTAGTTTCTTAGTAGAATGTTTAACATTTGCAAAATGAAGGAAAATCATAAGCTATAAGTGTACTCTCTTTTTTAGTACTTCTCTTTATTTTATAATATTGCTCTCCAGCTTTCTGTTTGATCCATTTGTAAAGTAAATCAAACAAATATTTGAAATTTCAGGCCCTTTCTTCCTTCTTTTTAAAGAAAACTTGAAGAATCTTCCCAGCTGCAGCTCTTTTCCCCAGAGGAAGTTGCTGGTATTTCTGAGGGGACTGAACACTGTAGTTCAGGTCACAGCATATTTTCCTATTTAAGTGCCACAGAATCTGTCACTAAAGCAAAGGTATTGAGAGCCTGATAACTTTTTCTTTTTGTGATGTAGAAGCACGAAGTACTCAATACAGAAACAGTTACTTTATTCCAATTGAAAGAGAAGATAAAAAGCACTGTTTTTTTGCTTTACAGTACATCTTTTAAAAGATGTTTATGTTCTCTCTGTGTATGCAAACACAAAATTAACTGTTAATGGAAGTTAAGGGAAACTTTCACATACCTATCTTAATAGTGTTTTAAGTGCTCAAGAGCAGCTGAGCTTCAGATGAGTTGTCTGAGTCCACCTGACCCATTGATATATTGGTGTAAGTAGCGTGTTGGTGACAATCACTTTCCAGCAGCTTAACCCTGATTTTAAGAGAAATAGAATATAAAATCACAGGTGCATTTAACAGTTGCTAGTTCAATTGATGAACATGTTAGAAGGTGAATATGTATAAAATACTAAATTTTGCAATAGAAATGTTTTGAATATTTGTTTGAATATTAATAACTGAGGAAGAAAGGAAGGGGTCAGCTTGTAGTTTAACAAGGGAGAGATAGCTGTTAATACATCCTTCCTCTTTGCATTTTTTGGAGAAGAAGAAATCATATAAACTTAGCATGCTAAATGTCAACTCAAAATTTTGATGTCATCATACTCCAGCTTTTTTACAGTTGATCTTTAACTATTTCTTCCCAGTTCCCTTTTCCACTGACTTCCATTTCCCTTAATGGTAAAGGAAAGTAACTGGACCAAGTAGACTATCCTTTAATTTTTTCACAGAAGTTCAGAAGTCTTTTTGGTGGTGGAATGCACAAGGCAAAATGTCCTTGCGTTGGAAAAGTGTAGGGAAAATTTAAAATTAGATTCCTGTCAAGTGGGTTTGGCTATGGGAGCAGGGGTTCTTTGGTAGTCATTGGGGCCTATTGCTTGGGGAAAAATACCTGTCGAACACAGAGGTGGGCAGATGTCAGGCCTCTTTTCTGCGCTTTGGGCTACCTATGTAGAGGTACCTACCAGAGATTCGTCAGATCTCCCTGGTGAGTCCTACAATATGCTTTATGCTTTTTCCTTTTTCACCCTCCCCTTTGTTGGAGTCACGTAGCAATTGTCCTGTTCTGTAGTGTTTCAGCGGGCCTGTCCTAAATAACCTTTCCCCTAAAATATCAGTGAGCCATACCATTGTTGCCGCATCGTTTGCTTTGCTTTTGTGTTTTACTCCTCCCTTTGCCCTGCGTCTGTTTTGTCTGTTTTGGTTTTAGGCTCTGGGGCATAGACTGATTGCTGTTATGTTTGTTGAGCGTGCCTTTTACTGTAGGGCACCGTTGTTTGGCTTTTTGTTTTTTATTGTAATAAATGTGATTAATCATATTGCTTTCTTCTGGAGCTTTTTGGAAGCCTTTATTAACACTTCTGAGAAAAATCTTGTGCTGCTGCTCTTAATTATGCTTACATTGATCTCTCACCCTCTTTGAACCTCTTCCCTCTTTCTTCCCTCCTCATTCCTCAAAAAGAAAAAAAAAAAGTCTGTTCTTTGGTTCTGTGTTAAATATTAAATATTGAAGTCTGTTTTGCCTTTGATGGCATTCTTCTGCTGCAATCAAATGAAATATTTAGATTGCTCCTGGTGAAAACAGTAGATGAGGGTGTTAGAAAAAGCCTTCACAGGTTTAATTCAAGGCAGTGCTATTTGGTAGTACACTTTAAATGCGTGGCAAGGGCACTTTTAACTTTCTGCTTGCCCTTTAGTTTGTAAACAACATCTTGCATATAGTGGATTTCTTGCTGACTTAAAGGAAAACGGTTCAAAGAATTACACTGTTGTGCTCCCCACTCTGGTTACACGACCGACTGTAAAACATGACTGCTGTTGCTGATGCCAGTCTCTTAGCATGAGAACTAGTAGATAATGAAGGTTATGAGCAAAGGTGTTCTGGATTGTGATGTACACCATGCTTCTGCAGAAGGAAAGATGTATCCTTCTCTTACCTTATTTGACTAAAGGACATAGGAAAGACTTTGTCTGTCTATCCAAAAAATAAAAAATATAGCTATGGTATTTTTATTATAGGACAATTCGTCTGGCAATGTATCTGAAGGTGATTGCGCCACAGACAACCAGGAGGATTCTTTTCAGGGAAGACAAAAAACAAGAGACAAAAGTGCTACTCCAAGAAAAGATGGTTCCAAACGTTCTGTATTATCCAAATCAGTTCCTGGGTACAAGGTAGAAGAAAAAAGCCCCTGACTGAACTTCTTTACTGACCAGCCTCTCCCTGAAATACTTCAATAATATGGAACTTCCGCTTGCTGTACTTCACTAGCTGCTCTCCTGTTGTGTGCTCCATCTGTTTCCTTCCTTACTTCCTTTTTGCTTTTATTTCATGTGGGGCTTTCCTTTAGCCTAGCTATACAGTGGCCTCTGTTTCTGTTAACTTCTCAGATTCCCAGGCGGTAAGACCAGAAAAATCCATTGTGGATTTGTCATTGGAGCTTTACGTCTCTCTGTCTGCCTTAGCACAGCAGTCAGAATTACTTGCCAGTTCAAAACTAGCATTCAGTATCTTATTATTTTATTTCTACTATTTAGTATGGCAGCATACCAAGCAATTAGTGCTGTAAAGTGCAGCTATGTGGCTGAACATTTTGTTATGATGTTCATCTTAAATACAGTCTTTCATCCTGAGATTTTATTATGCATACGATGGAAGGCAAGAAGCTTACTACAGTTGTATAGGCAACACTACATAACCACTTTAACAGTATATGGAAAATAGCTTTTTATGTAGTTCATACTATGTGGAAACTTCTGTGGGCAATATGCTTTTATCCAAGCTAAAAGCTTGGTGAGGATGTTAAGACATTTCAGCTGTCAAGCAGCGATTGCCAAACCTAAGATCCAAATGGTCAGTATTACTACATCATAGTTTCAAAAATTAAGATAAAAATACTTTTCAGAAGAAATGAGAATTGACATGCACTATTTATGTGTTATTATTCTGCATACTAAGAGAGGGTCTGAATATGATATAACACTTTTAAAGCACATTATTAGCTAGTCCTGTTCCACTGAAAGGAACGATAATTTTCCATTGACTTATGTGGGAGCAGGAATAGACCCATGAAGAGGGACAACACTACATTAAGACACAGTCTAGTATTTAGCAATCAGGAATGCTTGTTAAGAGAGGTAATGGAAAAAAGAACATTTCTGTCAGTGACAAGATTATATGTATTGAGAAACTGTCACAGCAAAAGTGAGTTGTTAATGGCTTGCATTTTATATGCATAAATATTTATTGTCTGTATCTACAAAGGTAACAGTAAATAAACTATAACTTACCTTAAGAAGCTAATTTCCAGCAAGAATTGGACAGCTTTGATAAATTTTCTCTACATACAGTATCTGTACAAGTTCATAGCAGATAGCAAGCTCCAGTTGTGTTTTTTCTTTCCAGGAATTTACTAAGAAATATGCAAACTATGGAGATTTAGACTGTGATACCATATGTATATTTTTTTATATGAACTTTGCAAATCGTTGTAGACACAGAATGCATAACAATATTCCTGTGAACATGAAATCCAAAGATGGAGCTTGACTTTCTTTTTAGCTTTGTTTAACTTCCTGTTAGAGATTGTGTGCTCCTGGTTTACAAAAGTTTTGCTTAGATGCCAGTGTTAGTCCAATCTATTCAATGGCCTTATGAATGCACAGAGAGAGAACTGATGGAGTAGAACTGTCTGCAAAGTTCTGAACTTCTAATTGTAGAAGAGTAATGGTAGTATTGCATTTTGAAATTGGATTGTCGTAGCAATTAATTATTGGTTCAGAATCACCAATTTTGTCAGTAACAAGGTGTTACTGTAAACTTATAGTGCCACATCTTTGCAATGTCAGCGTACCCTGCCTGCATCAGCCATCAGGCTGTTGAGAAGTCAAAGGTGATGATGTTGTGTTGGGCGGGTGAGAGGACTGGCTTTCTTGTTTGTGGGAACGTTTTTGAACGCTTTCAGGAAATGCAATTACATAAGCTGTTAACTGGTAAGACAGAAAGATTCTTGTTTGTTAGTCTGTAAAAACACCAGACAATGATATACCACGTGTGCCTAAATGTTTAGGCACTTTGAGCTGAAGGCTTAACTGATGTAAAATGTTGTCCCTGTGAATTCTAAATCTTTGTAATAATTTTGTTCTGTATTCTTAAATATTTGACTATTTTTGTAGGACAGTAATCTTTCGGTTACATGTAGTTAAAATTGAAGGATAATTGCTATGGCATCAACATGTAAATGTATAGTTATAGCCACATTGAGTATTACAGGACTCACACGTTTCCACTGAGTTATTTTTGAGTAAAAGAAATAATGTATTTTATATGGAGCAATTTTTATTGTCAGTTCTTTAACAAAGAACCGGTAGCGTGTGTTCTACATTTTTTCATGTTATGAGTGGCGAGTCTTTGTTGCTGCAGGACTGGCTACTACAATTGCACACACAGGGTACTGTTGAAAGTACAGGAAATGTTTTGCACATAAAACAAACATATTGAGAAACTATATTTTACAACACTTCAGTTTTGGGTCACTGTACATTAAAGTGGAACACTTTGCATTCAGAATAGGACCTTATAAAAACTGTGTAGTTGGAATGCTTGCTTTGGGACCCGCAGCACAGCAGCATGGAAGTGAAAACTTACAGAGCAGGCAGTCATCATTTTGACCCTGCATTCATTTTCTCTCCCAAAAAGATGGGGACCTAGAAAGCAAAATTTGCTCTAATCAGATGGGATATTATGACTTCCCATTTGGATTTGGTAGACTTTTTTCATAGCATTTCGAAAAACCATTTATGGTGGCAGAACTTGAACTGTTTTGAAATGTGAATAGTCTTGCTTTTTTAATTATTATTTTTGTAAAAATACTTCCATACTGTTGGAAATTTATTATTAATAGACTGTGATTCTCACCCCCCCAAGATGCATGATGTCTAATGAATACAATTTAATGAAGTAAGAATAGATAGAAGCATTGTTAATAAATGCATCTGTATCAGTGTCTAACTTTAGAATTACGTGTATCAGAGTGTTCACTGCACGTACGCTAATGCAGGTACAGTGACCGAAGAGTAGCTCACTTTAGTTTTGCTGGAGTACAAGGGAGTATGCTGCTGTATATTAAAGGCAGTAAAATACAAATCAGTAGTAAACTAGAAGTCTGATTAGAAAAGTGCACTTGCTGTTCTAGAATGGCTTGGTTTACTTAGAAATAGATAAAAACACAATTAAAAAAAAATAGAACATAACCTAAACAACGGAAGGGTAAATGCTGCAACACTGACAAGGTTTAAGCATGTGCCACTTTTGTTGGGAGGAGCAGGGTATAAAGGTATACATGTAGGACACACAGAATAGTTAACAGTAAAAGAGTTTATGTGTGGTTTTGCTTCCATTATATTTATTATTTTGTAGAGACATTTGTGAATGTTAGACTTCTTTTATTGTTTTATTATATTTATGTATAAAACAGGTTGACTCTGCTTTTTTAAAATAAATAAGCAAAAAAAAAAGTCTGTATGAATGCCTCTGTCATCTTTTGAAGGACGTTACCTATAAACATCTGGTATGGTCTTTTGTTTTCTTAAATAAAACTCTTTAGACCAGACAATTTGAAGCAGACTGTAGCTGTATTTTAACTTAAAAAGCAGATTGAAAACTTCAGAAAACTTGAAGTAATGTGTTCTGACTTAAAAATGAGTTGAGATATTAATTATCTTGCTAGGTGCTAGAAAAAAACTGGCAGCAGAAATGGACACGCTTAAAGATAAGTTGTGTTGCAAAAGATCTTGGTCACTTTTTTTTTTTTTTTCATATATATAGTCATGTTTTCACTTCGTAAATTTACTTTAAAATTAAACTCCATTCTTCTCCCCACATGTGATTAGTAGTTCACTGGAACTCTCCTTGCTTACTGACAAGCCACTTAGTTCCTTAGAAAACAGGATAGGTCTTGAGCTCTGTGCACTAGCTGCATCTTTGCAGCAACGTTTTGTTTTTTTTTCAAACTGGCACTAGTCGATTTAACATCAGTGAGTACTACATTAATTTTTAACTGCATTCCTCATTAATTTCATTATGCAAAGGTCAAAGCTCAACAGTGTAAGTACTGACGTGTTTCTGAAATTCGTAATGCCTTACTTCTTCCTTGGTCCTCATCAGGATGAAACTCCGTTGGTGTATCTCTTGGGTTGGGACACAGAATGTTACTCATTCAAACAGCCTACTGTTTCTCTCTGACCTTTAAAATGGATCTCATGGACCCAAAGACACTCCAGATGATCACTTAGAAAGATTATGTGTGTAAAAGTGTAGTTAAACGCAAGGGTGTGTATTTCTTTCAGCAATTATGACTGGATACACAGAATGGTGAAACAGGTAGCTGTGTACAGCGTAGCTAACCAGATATTTTGAAACTGAAGATACAAAAATCAAGTTTATTGCTTTTGCAATTAATTTTTTTGTATTTAGGGACAAATGTAATGCAGATGGAAAATTGTATTTAATTTCTTCCATAGACAGGAAATCTGCCTGGAGATTCATAAAGAAGTATTATCTTGGAAAAGAATACTGAAATTTTTAATGCTATGTCCCATTTAATTTACATTGAGGGGCATGTTAGCTGATGAATTCATAGGAGGAAGTGAGTACATGCTTTTGCTCCAATTTGATTTACATATAACTCACTGCATGTGCCAAATGCAAAATTTTATGTAGTTGATCTACGATTTTTTTCAATGCCGCTGACCGTGTGCAGTAAGGTTCACACATCGTAACAAGTAGTTCATTACTTTTAAGAGCTAAGAAGATATATGACATTTCCTGTTAAATCTGTAAATTCTTCTGGAATGAATTTATAGCCCTCTTCTACCCTTCCAGCCAAAGGCCATTCCAAATGCTATATGTGGAATTTGTCTGAAGGGTAAGGAGTCCAACAAGAAAGGAAAAGCTGAAGCTCTTATACATTGCTCCCAGTGTGACAACAGTGGTAAGTATCTGCATACACTGAGCGGATTCCTAAGGGAGTTTGTTTGACACATCTTTTCGCAGAAGTACGAACTGTGGTACAGTTGCCTACCAGCAGTTCAGTTGCCTTTTCTGTCCTTTGTTAAGGCTCCATCTCTAGTTAATGTTATGTGTACTGCCACGTTCAGTGCACTGCAGGATCTCACCAGGTGAGCTAAAGCTTCAGCTTCTGTCGAAGCAAACAGTCTAACTAACTTTACATTTCATTTCAGACACAAAAGTAACAATATTGGTTTTAATCTAGGCCACCCTTCTTGCCTTGATATGACCCCGGAGCTTGTTGCTATGATTAAGACTTATCCTTGGCAATGTATGGAGTGTAAAACATGCATTATCTGTGGGCAGCCTCACCACGAAGAAGAAATGATGTTCTGTGATGTATGTGACCGTGGTTATCACACTTTTTGTGTGGGGCTTGACGCTATCCCTTCAGGTAATAAAGTAAGAGTTAATTGTTCCCTTCCCACCTCCTCCGAGTCCTGGGCTTTCTCTGTCAGAATTAATACATTTCATTGCTTTTGAAAGAATAGTTTAAAACAAGTGTGAGGGGTAGGAATAAACAACAGTGCAGTAAAGCATTCACACTGTAGGACTAGGTTTTTTTAATAAGCTTTATTTCTTTATATTTGGTTGTGCACAGTTTAACCTGGCAATTCCATAATAGGAAATATAATCAGCTTTTACAACAGAATCTGAACAGACTCATTCAGAACTAGGGTGGGTTGGTCTTTTTTTCCCCTATATCCACAGAATACTGAGAATAATTACCTCTTCTCATAAAAGAAACCTGTAAAGAGGCTGTATTGCTGCATATTGCTGGAGTATAGCTTTCACATTAATAAAAGTGTTTGTGCTATTATTTCAGTTCCTAAATTTAAAAAGTATGCTGAGTTTAATATTTGTAAACACCTTTTTAAACCCCTTCCTTCCCATTTTTTTTCTTAAACATCAAAGCTGGAAGTGAAGTACCTAGATGTCAGGCAGCCTGTACCTTTAAATTACCTGGTCACTCGCATCACCCAGCCAGCTCAAGGCAGCGTAAAGAGAGCTTCAGACATAAACATAACTGGGAGTACTGTTGCTTTTCTTGTAATACTAAATCCATGGTAAGTGAGCTCATGGATAAGTATTCAGTGGCTGCAAGTTCTGCAGGAACAGTATTCCCTGCAACTACAGCACTTCAGATGCACTGTAAATTCCTATTTTGGGAAGCACTGGAGCTAGCTGTCACTTTAGTATAGGTTCTGTGGCCAGTTTAACTTTCAGGCTGACCTAAAGACAGAATCTAAACAAAACAGATTATATGCCTACAAAACTATAAAATTACCAAAGCAGCCTTTATGATTCCAGCTGTTGTAATATAAAGGGTTAAATGCTTGCTTCTGCTCTGCTCAGCCCTTTTATTGTTCCCTCAGTAAATGAGTTTTAGTACAAGGTCTGGTGAGGAACCCCTGCCAGCAGTTTCATTGGTGCTGCCTGAATGCACTGAAATAACAGACACTGTTTTGGGGAATGGGACCCCCGTACCAGTGGCAGAAGAGCAACGTTCCCCAACTGCTGTTCACTTCTGCTCGACTCAGCTGCCCATAACCTCGAACAGTCATTCCCACGGAAATATAACTCGCAAACTCAAGCGTAGTTTGTCAAGTTCTTTCCTAATAACCACCTCCTTGGCAGCGCTGGCGCTCCTTGAGGGCCGGAAAGATGAGTGTAGCCGGTTGTTACATGCAGTGAGCCCACAAGGGAGGGTGAATTTCATACGCTGCTTTCTATACCTTTTAGAAAAGATGCTTACGTTTCAAGGAAAAGCACTGGTTGTTTACATTCCAGGAAGTACTGCAAACAGACGAGCACCTATTAGAATGGTGAAAGGAGCATAACTAGATGAGTGAGTAACAAAGGTAGTTTCCCAATAATTGATAACTTTCTTTTCTTAGGTCGCTGGATTTGTGATTGTTGTCAGAAAGACCCTCCCGTACCCAGAAGAGGAGGAAGAAGGGGGAAAAGCAGCAAGGAGGGCTAAAAAAGCCAAAAAACTTGCTGTCCAAAACTTAACTGCACAAATTAAAGTGATACTTTGGTGCTATTTAATCAACCACTCTAAGAGGAACAATACCACTTTTTTTTTTTTCTTTTTACCAAATAAACTTTAAATTTTGATTATACAATGATTTTTTTTTTGTGGTACAAGTCACTAATCATGTCCTGTCAGATGTCTAGATAAGAGATAGACAAGGCCAATTCACACTGAAAAAGAGGCAGCTTTCTGTAATGAAATTTGAATTGTACATACACCATTTGTATAAAATTATAGTAAGGTACTTGTTTATTTCAGTGCACTCATCAGTAAGCTCTGAAAAGAAAATCACAGAGCAATTTAAATATACACTATTTGCATAGCAACTGGTTATTTTGAAATACTCAACCAAAGCAAAAAATACTGGAAAAACTAACTTTCAAGGAAGAGTGGGCACCACCTGACCTTCATACAATGTACTGCAAATTCCTTTCAGCAGAAGTTTTCTTTGCAGGCTAATGACTTATTCATAACGATGTACTAAAAAAATCAATCACAAAAAGCTTTAAAGGGAGGTGTAAGAAAACACCTCTCAAGTTCAAGATACTGTAAGCTGCGTTGCTTTGAACGAGGAATGACAATGTCATATTGACAAATAACAACAGCTGAAGGCTTACTGTCCCTGCAGCAGGACTGAAGAAGTAATGTGCGCTCGATTCAGGTCATGGATCCGCAGAGGCGATGAGTGGCTGGACAGACCTCTGCTTGACAGATGGCTCACTTGATGTAGAGCACAAGCAGTCAAAATACAGATCATCTGTCCCCTTCAGTGACTGACTGGCATTTCCTTCCTTCACCCTTGGCTCCTCGAGTACCGTCAAAAGCCATGGCTCATTAGTTTTACTAGAGATACTTGCTCAGCAAAGAAGTAGATTTTATGCCTAAATACGCTCTTTAAATTGCGAGGGGGCACTGAAGTGCAGCAGTTTATTTCACTTTTCTTTATTAAAAAAAAGATAGAAAATACTGAATTGGAGCTGATTTCCCTAAGCACCTGTTTAAAGTGAATTTAACAAGATCCCACCTGTACATTCATTTTAAGACCTGATCTCTGAGGAACACTGCAAATACTGTGCTTGCTGCTCATTTTACATATAGGGGAGGATTTACAATAGAAAATTAAATATGGCTTTTTCCCCCCACTTTCTTTCTGGTTTAGGAAAAGTAACCTGAATACCTCTTGAGAAACCATAACAAAGAGTATTAAATATTACAGCAAGTCATCAGTGTTCCATTTCACAGGATGAAGTGTGACTTAGTCCAGTGTGTTACCAATTTAAAAAAGAATTTCAAGTATTAATTTTAAGATTCCAATAAGTATAGTCCAGAAAACAGACTCCTCATCCTGAGATTCGTCTTCTGTAGACTGTGAGTATTTCTGGTTTGCCTCCATCTCCTCGGGGTTGTAAGAAGCCTCACCAAACGGATACTGCACAACTGTTCGATCGTAGTATACTTTCATTTCAAACTCGCTCTCCAGGTGAGAGGGATGACCGTAAATCCCTATTCCCACTGGGCGGCGGAAGTGTGCTGGTACGTGGACAACGTCTTGGCCACAGGTTACAGACTGTAACTCGTACTCATCAAAGCTGGGGTGAAGAGTCACATCAGACACGTACAAGTCTGCATCACCTTTTAAACTCCGCATCTGAAGAACTATCTTTCCCTCGTGATTAAGTCTCAAATAGCTGTAGTTTCCTGCTCCAATCTGACCTTGAACAACGTGGAGAAGAATCCATTCTTCAGGTACGTCCTCTTCCTCAAAGGTATTTACCACAAACAGTACTTGAGCTGCCACAAATATCATCAGGATTCTTCTCCAGCGTGCTGCCATGGTCTTTTATGTTCTAGTCAGGCTCTTCCTGCGTCCCGTGCACTACCCTGTGAATATAAAACATAATTCAGATTTTAGTATATTCCATTCCTGGAAGGAATTTTTTTTTTAATTTGGTAATTTTTAGAAATCCCCTTTAATCCACCCAAAGTTAAGCAACTTCAATTAAGTATGTTCCTTAACTTTTCTTTTTTAATGGTAACAGAAACCATTGCCAAGATTCAGAGCTCTGTAGGATTAAAATGGCTTGAATTTCTTAAAGAAGTTAAATTAATCAAGCGGGTGTTCTTTCATCCAGAACTGACACAGAGACTTTCATTTCATTCTACCTGTATACATGCCAAATTTGACAAATACCCAGAAGAGATGAAACCAAATAGTGATCTTATCCTCAGTTTAAAAAAACATTTAAAAAAAAGAAAAAAAAAAAGGCTTTTGCTTGCTTCAAGAAGCTTAATTTCATATCAGGCATCCTGTTTGTTCTCCCATCCTCTCATCTTAACTTTAGAAGACGGTAAAGGTGCAAATCTGGATGTATGCATGAAGCAGTGTGTGTTCTGACTTGCACTGGGAAGGGAGTTTGAAATTAAAAAAAATGATCTAGTGAAATAATACATTAATTTACAATTCTGCTCTGTGGATTGTTTCTAGGACTAAACTTGGCATCGTTTCCCTGAAAAAAAAAAAAAAAAACTTTGTTACTGTGCAAGTGCTCAGCTCTTTACAGCACTTCTTACAAAACAGAAGGCTGAAGTTACGGGGGCAATGGGGAGGTGGAAAGGACTGCTGCAAGATGAAGGCTCTCACACCCTCTCCCTCCCCGTTGCACGCTCCCCGTCAGGCAGCCCAAGCCTGCCTGCCGCACTCCCGTCCTTTGGACAGTTGCACTAAGTGCACGCGTGCAAAGAGGCGAGCTCCAAACCTCGCTGAAGGCTTCCAGAGCATACTATAGCTGACTGAATTGGACACGCAAACCACAGTCAAGCACAGGGGCCACAAGTATACACGCTTTTATGTTTCAGATGATTTTCATCCTCTCATTCGTTCCATAAGGACACTACAATTATCTTAAACGTGGAAGCTACCAGTAAGTTGTTTCGTGCCCTGCTAGCACCAAAACAAACTGCATTACCTCCACTGAGACGTCACTTAGACCTTGGACGTTTTCCAGTTAAACAGATCTAGGGAAAAAATGTACACACATTTCTGTAGTTCCAAGTTTTCTGTCCCAGAGGCCTCTATAATAAATGCAAGCTCACAATTCTGCAAAGACAGCACAAAAGAAGGAAGCGCAGCGTTCGGGGAACCTGCCAGGCTGACAAAACCCCCGCGACAGCGGCAGAAGAAAATGGTCTCTCGCCCCCCCGTATCGGGGAACTCGCTCCCTGCCGCTTTTAAATCGAAGGGCTGGTGAAACACCCGAGCGGAGGAACGGGAAGAGCTCCGCAGCCCAGCGGAACACAACCAAGTTACCGCGGGACGAACGAACGAACGAACGAACGAACGCGCCCCGCCGCCGGGGCAGCACCCGGGCGGAGAGGCGGTGGCCGGAGACCTTGGACAGAGCCACCACC
>WHYT01017782.1:16743-66354 GCA_009806455.1 Tetrax tetrax | reverse complement strand
AGTGTGAGGAGAAAAAAAAAAAAAAAAAAAAAAAAGTCATTGCTTTTGAATGCCCGTTGATTTCGACAGTTATCTTGACTGAGCTCTTCAAAATTGTAAGCACGACCAAAGGACTGAAATAAAAAAAAAAACAAAATCTGCATGGACTGTATTGCGTACTGAGATTCAGGAGGATCTGTGCGTGTACCCCAAGGGTCCTGTATCAACAGAATGAGCCAACGTTCTGTCTTCAAACTGTAGCTCTCTAATTTCATAAAATCCATGTAACTTGTTCTGTTCATTCCTGCCTCAAACCAACGGGCTGCATGAACCCACCAAATGTGGATTCTGTTAAATTTGAGCTTTATTAAAATCAATTTCAGTCTTATAAACGGGCTTATCAACTGTTTAAAACACGTTAAAATATTAAAGCTGATAAATCTCATTATTTAAAATTGTTCTTATGATGATGGAATATTGAGACAAATAGAAATATACTATCGGACACAAAAGCATGACATGATAAAGAACATATTTCCCTAAAATGCCCTCAGATTTTAACAGTCTTTTTTTTTTCACATGGCTGATGGTTCCATTTGAAATGGGTGGACACCCAAGCTGTGGGAACATGCTGGAGCCAAGGTCTTTTAGCATTGCGTTGCACAGAAAGAGGACATCGCTGGGAGGTATGCTTCATGGGAGTGTGGTGTGGTACAAACTTCTCACTGTACATTTACTGTACAGTCACCCATGCAACTGCCACCTTGTCCCAACAGGGTGGAAATCTGCTTCTTGTCACATTACTGGATGAGTGGTGTCAACACCCGTTGAAAGGCCAAAAAGCAGTGGTGGTCTACACCCGTCTGAATTGGTTTCCATCAGATCGACTTTACTGGGTCAGGGTCCAGCTGCAGGGAAGGAGTTGGTGTTCTAACTCCTGTTCAATCAGTCAAGAAATCACTCCAAGATCTCCGATACTGCCTTGGATTTCTACTAGTTCTCTAGTTGTTATTGACAGTAGGTTGTTGAAAGTATTATAGCTACAAGCATTGAGAGATGAAAATAAACTACAGTGAAAAGAAATGGAAAAAAGCATACTAAACTGACTAGAAACAGTTAAAGACAGAGATGCAACACATTTCAGAACAAGTTCTTTAGTCTTAGGGGTTGTTTGCCTGTCTGAACAACACCCTTTTTCTGTCTCAGCATTTATCTTTCTTTACTGATGACTACACTGTCATAACCACATTCATGACTGTATCACTCATTAAAATTCTCGTCAGCATATTACAATAATTTTTTTCTCTAGTATTCTCAGCCATGAATCACAGCTCAGAAAAGAAAGACCGTCATAGGCTGTGCACTGAGTTACCTCTGTGCAGCTGGTGCTCAGCACAGTGGCTTTACCTAAATTCACAAGGAGACGTGAAAAACAATGTGGACTGGTACTTTCTCCAGGCAAAACTCACACAAGCAGATTGTGTTGTCATATATAATATACATTAGATGCTTACAGACAGGCACAAGAAACAACATTTCTGTAGAAAGTATCTGAAATGCAGTTGAGGGAGATACTGGGTCCACAGATCGATGTGTGTCAAAATGGATTAAATTGGCACAGATCAGAAACTTCGTCATAGAATCATAACTTGGGTTTAAAGGGACCTCCAGACTCCTCCAGCCCAACTTCTTGTTCCAAACTGGTCTAAGTAAATGAGGTTGATCAGGGCTGTTTCCCATTGACTCTTGGACAACTCCAGGGACAGACATCCACAACCTCTCTTCAGAAACTTGTTCTAGTATTCAACCACCCTCATGGTGTTTTAAAAAAATAATAAATTAAAATCCTGACATCTAATTGGATTTTCCCAGTTTCCAGCTTATATAATCATAGAATAGTTTGAGTTGGGAGGGACCTTTAAAGGTCATCTGTTCCTCCAAACCTCCTGCAAGAAGCAGGGACATCTCCAACTAGATTAGGTTGCTCAGAGCCTGTCCAACTTGGCCTCGAATATTTATCTTACGACTGTGCACCTCTGAGAAGAGTCTAGCTCCATCTCCCCTGTATCCTCCAATTAGGTAGCTGTAGGACATGGTGAGGTCTCAGCTGTCTCTTCTCCAGGCTGAAGAGGCCCAGTTCTCTCGGCCTCTCCCCATACATCCAGCCCCGTGACCATCTTGGTTGCCATCTACTGGACTTGGTCCAATATGTCAATATCCTTCTTGTACCAACAACCTCAAAACTGGGATTGGTACCAACAACTCCAAAACGGGCACAGTACTGCAGATGTGGTCTTACAAGTGCCAAAAAGAGAGGAAGGATCACTCCTGGGACCTGCTGACTACTATTACTAATACAGCCCAGGATACAGTTGGCTGCCTCTGCTGCAAGGGTGTGATGGTGCTTCATATTCAGCTTCTACAGCAGGATCTCCACATCCTTTTATGTGGAGCTGCTTCCCAGCCAGCCATCCTCCAGTCTTTCCTCTTCCATGGAGTTACTCTGTGCTATATGAGGGACTCTGCACATACTCTTGTTGGACTCCATGATTTAACCCCAGCTGGCAATGAGCACCACACCATTGCTCGCTCACTCTTCCCCTTCTCAGTGGGATGAGGGAGTGAATCAGAAGGGTAAAAGTGAGAAAACTCATGGGTTCGGATAAAGACAGTTTAATTGGAAAAGCAAAGGCCATGCACACAAGCAAAGCAAGGAATTAATTCAGTACTTCCCATTGGCAGGCAGGTGTTCAGCCGTCTTCAGGAAAACAGGGCTCCATCACACGTAATGGTTACTTGGGAAGACAAACACTGTAACTCTCAACACCCCCCCTTCCTTCCTCTTCCTCCCAGCTTTTATTGCTGAGCGTGTGTGTCATACGGATGGATGATGACTTTGGTCAGTTGGGATCAGCTGTCCCAACTGTGTCCTCTCCTGATTTCTTGTGCACCCTCAGCCCACTTGCTGGTAGGGTGGTGTGAGAGGCAGAAAAGGCCATGACTCTGTGTCAGCACTGCTCAGCAGTAATGAAAACATCCCTGTGTTATCAACGCTGTTGCCAGCACAAATCCAAAACATAGCCCCATACTAGCTACTAGGAGGAAAATCAACTGAACCGCAGCCAAAACGAGCACAGACCAGCTCATTTCTCCTGCCCAACAAGTCCTCTGACTACCAGCTCTGCCCACCACCATCGTGCCTGTTCCCCTCAATTTGACATCATCCACAAACTTGGTGAGAGCCAGATGTTTATTTTACTTTTCGGTGATGCTGCTTCACACACTGTCACGGGCTGATCCATGGTGTCCCTGCTGCATCATAGAACAATGGAATGGTTTGGGTTGGAAAGGACCTTTAACAATCGTCTAGTCCACCCCCCTGCCCTGGGCAGGGGCAACTTCTGCTAAGCCCGGTCGCTCAAAGCCTTGGCCAACCTGGCCTTGAATGTTTCCAGGGATGGGACATCCACAACTCTGTGCAACCTGTGCCAGTGTCTGACCACTGCCATTGTAAAAAATGTCCTCCTTATGTCCAGTCTAAATCAACACTTTCTCAGTTTAACACCGTTACTCCTTGCCCTGTCCCTACAGGTCCTGGTAAAAAGTTTCTCCCCACCTTTCCCGTCGGCCCCCTTGATGTACTGGAAGGCCACTCTAAGGTCTCCCTGGAGCCTTCTCTTCCCCAAGCTGAACAGCCCCAGGTCTCAGCCTGTCCTCACAGGAGAGGTGCTGGTGGCCCTCCTCTGCACCTGCCCCGAGGGGTCCACGCCAGCCTTGTGCTGGTGTCCCCAGAGCTGCAGGTGGGGTCCCACCAGAGCCTGCCTGAGAGGAGAACCTCCTCCCTTGGCCCGCTGCCCGCGCTGCTTTCTCTGCGGCCCGGGCCGCGGCTGCGGGGACCAAACGCCCCGGGTGCCTGTGGCCGACGGCCGCGGCCTGCGCCTCGCTGGGCGCCCGCGGAGGGCGCAGCGGAGCCGTTCGGCCCGCGCTCAGCCGTTGCCCGGGAGAGGGGGCGGCCGGCCGCGCTCCGCGGGCGAGGGAAGGTTGTCCCGCTCGGCGACCCGTCGGCGGCGTCGCTGCCCTGGTTACGGGGCGGTGGGGCCGGGCGGGGCGGGGGCCGCCTTGTCCCGCCCGGGGGGCGCGGAGCCTGGCGGACCCCGCCGCCTCCCCGCCCAAGGGTCCCCCCGCGGCAGCCGCTGTGGGCCTGGGACCCCCGCGCTGCTCGGCGGGGCCTCTTTCAGCCGTGGGATGGAAGGCGGCGGGGACCGTTGTTCCTCGGGAGGAAGCTGCAATCCTGACGTGGTCTGCGAAAAGCGCTTGTTTAAATCCAAACTGTCAGAGTGCCTTGTTCAGCTGGCGTGTAGTCACCATCACTGTGCTTTCCCTTTGAATCGAAATGAGTTATGCATCTGGAACACAGCAACTGCGCAGGTAAAGCCAGAATATAGAATCATAGAATGGTTTGGGTTGGAAGGGACCTTCAAAGGTCATCTAGTCCAACCCCTCTGCAAGGAGCAGGGACATCTCCAACCAGGTCAGGTTGCTCAGAGCCTCATCCAACCTGGCCTTGAACATTTCCAGGGATGGGGCATCCACCACCTCTCTGGGCAACCTGTGCCAGTGTTCCACCACCCTCAGTGTAAAAATTTTTTTCCTAATATCAACTCTGAATCTACCTCCCTCTATTTTAAAACTATTACCCCTAGTCCCATCACAACAGGCCCTACTGAAGAGTTTCTCCCCATCTTTCTTGTAGGCCCCCTTTAGGTACTGGAAGGCCACTATAAGGTCTCCCCAGAGCCTCCTCTTCTCCAGGTTGAACAACCCCAATTCTCTCACCTTGTCCTCATCAGAGAGATATGTTCTCATAGGACATATGAGGTGTCCTGCTAGGAGAGGTATATCCCTTCATAGGCTGCTATTTCAGAGAGAAGCTAAAAAGGAATATATAAACAAGATATTTGGAGGGTCAGGTTTTACTTTAATGCTGGGAAGATACTAGCGTTTGTTATGAGCTTCATTGTTGTGACAAGAGTAATATAAGCTGTTGTGGTGGGCTCACCCTGGCTGGCAGCTAAACCACCACTCAGTCTCCTGCTCACTCCTTCCCAGCAAGGTGGGGGAGAGAATTGGACAGGCAGAAGTGAGAAGTTGTGGGTCAAGATAAAGACAGTTTAATGACTGGAGGAAAGAGGGAAAAAGAAGTGATACAAAGGCAATCACTCACCACCTCCTACAAGCAGAGCAGGCCTCATATAGGCCTCGAGCAACGGCCACCTTAGAAGACAATCCCCCAGCCCTCCCAACATCATCTTTATCCATTTCCCCAGTTTATTGCTGAGTACCACATCATATGGCAAGGAATAACCCTTTGCTAATTTGGGTCAGCTGGTCCAGCTGTGTCCTCTCCCAGTCTGTTGTGCACCCCTCACCTATTTGCTGGGGATGGGGTGCCTGGGACAGAGTGGGAAAAAGAGAAAGCCTTCATGCTGTGCAGGCAGTGTTTGGCAGCACCCGAGACATTGGTGTGTTGTCAGCACTGTTTTTGTCACAAAATCCAAAGCACTGCAGCATGCAAGCAGCTATGAAGAAAGTTAACTCCATCCCAGCCAAACCCACTACAGCTACATTGCAGCTTATTAAGCGATTTTGAAACAATAAAGAAAAAAATAGCTATTGTTTTGTTAGTTGCATGTACATTATCCATCTGTAATTTTAAATGGTTCATAATCTTAGTTTGAAGTGACTCATTTATGTCTTCTTTATCTTAATTTATAAGCTGTTACGTTTGTCAGGACATCATTACTCAATTTCTGCAGTGTCCTTTGGAAATAAAACCAATCCACTGCTTCTCTGCTCTGCTTCTCGTGAACATGTGATAGTGTGGAATCTTGATGAATGCATAGAGATGGTGCAAGAAGGTAGAGTACTATTTATATAACATACATTTATATTATATATAGAATCATAGAATCATAGAATAGTTTGTGTTGGAAAGGACCTTTAAAGGTAATCTAGTCCAACCCCCCTGCAAGGAGCAGGGACGTAAAAAAGAAGTGATGCAAAGGCAATCACTCACCACCTCCTACAGGCAGACCAATGCCCAGACAGTCTCCAAGCAGCGGCCACCTTAGAAGACAACCCCCCAACACCTCCTTTTCTTCCACCACTACTTCTGTACAAAGGTTGTTGTTTCTGAGTGGCATGCCATTAGCCGCCCAGACTCCGCAGCCCCGACAGTGATAAATAGCGCTTTAGCTCTGTTCCTCTTCCTGGGCAGCGCCAAGCCGAATCAGGCCAGTAGTCCAGCTAGGCCGGTCATCTCACCTCCCCAGAAGGACCCCGCGTTGACACCGGCGCAGCCCCCCCGGCGGAGGCTGTGCTGGGGGCGGGGAGCTGGGGGGGGCAGGGGCGGCCCCGGGAGCTGGCCGTGGTGCTGAGCGGGGACAGGGCCAGCAACCGCCGGGACACGCGGAGAACCACTGCGAAGGCTGATAAGTTCTGGGGAAAAAAAAATGGAGAGGAAAATGTTTAATCAGAGCAGCACTGCATAACTAAACATGCAATGCCAAAATAGCTAACTGCTGCCTTTTCTGGAATACCTGTAGAACTAGTGTTTGACAGCCTGCTTTGCCTGGTCCTGCCTCTCCTTCTGCCTCTGTCTGGAACACCGTTGTCGAGCTTGTGGAGGAGCAATGTCAGTATCTGATTTGGGAGGAGAGTGCATGAGTGAAAGAGAGTTGTGATGACACATCAATACACAAAGAACGCAGAAGTTCTAGTATCCCAACCACCCTCTTGGATTGGAGCTTCAACCGACGGAGTTAGATTCTAGGGAGCAGTGCTAACTCCTCTTCAAGCTTAAATCCATTGGAAAACAGAGGAATAATGGAAGAGAAAGAAAGAGAGATAGAATCCCAGAGTCATGACTCACTGGAGTCCCAATGACACTCTGTCCAAAATAGATTGTTATGGCGTGATAAATGAGAGATATTACAACTTCCCTTTGGTCTCAGTATTGAGAGTTGCATGGCATTGTCCAACACTATTAAAAATTTTCTCTTTGTTACCTGTAGTTAGAGATTTGCCTATGATTTAGTGTGTGGGAGTTTTCTCTTGTATGCTACTCCATGTTGAATTTGCAAATCTACATATTGTGAAAATTAATGTTGTAAAGAAAAAGGAACACTTTAAGTGCTTTTATTTAAAAAAAAAGTCATTATTACATTTTAATCTATGTAAAATTAACATAAAGCATCAAAGAATGCTTCAGGGAGTGGGCATGAAATGGAACTATGAATTTGGAGGAAGCAAAAATGGAAGGTAGGAATAGGCAGTCAAGTAGCAGAAAGATAAAAAATATTTGTAGTTTTTATACAAAGACATTTGAAAGCCAGATTCTCTGCTGCTGGATTTTTTCTTTCTCTTTTTCTACCTACAGGCTCTTCAGCAGATGCTGTACAGTCTTTCTCTCCCCAGACTGTGCTCTGCACTATCTTGACATGTTTTCTGTGATTGTATTTGTCAACACTATCAAAGTAGTTAAGGAGGGTTTTTTTGTGTGTGATCCATCTCTCCATCCTCATAGATCTTGACACATTAATAAATTGTAGAAAAACTCCACAGCATCTAGGATGAAACCTAGAAAAGGACATGTGTAGTTGTTGTGCCTGTTAACTTGTTGCCTATGAAATCCTAAAGTTTAATGAGATGTCCAAAACCTCTTCACATTGTTAAAGGTAGCATCGTAGAATAGAGATCTGCAGAAACCAGCCTGCTTGAACCAGTGAGATGACCAGAATGAAATTGTGATGAGAGGGATGGAACATGAGCCTGTTCTCAAAGCTAGTCTTATCATCTGACTCTGTATTGATATTTAGCTCTGTGCTTAGATAACTGCTATGCAACGTTTCTAAGAATCTCACTGCACCAGTTTTATATTTCATTGAGTCTCATTAACAATAAAATTGCTGCAGGGTTAACAGCTCGAGGAATTGTTATAGGAACTCTTTTGGGAATGGTGCTTCATGTAAGATTTAGTCCGGATGATCAGCAAGTGGCAGTATGTGCTGGAAATCAGATCTACATGTTAAGTGCAAAGGTGAGATACCATTCTTTGTAGCCTTGGTGCTGGTATTTCTTTAACTTATTCACTTTCACATAAAGTCATGATACAGAAATGTCAGTACAATTAAGCCAAAGTATTCATTTTTTCTCAGACAGATGAATATAAGTATGAACTGATGCTTGATAATGTGTCATGTACCAGATAGAAGACTAGATTTAAAAAGTTGAAAAGAAACAGTATCTTAATAACTTAGAAGAAGAAAATATTCTGAGGACATCTGAAAAATTACTCCAATATAATTAATTCTGAAGCAGCAAATGTAACGTGCAATGGTTTTGCAAGCAGAATGATATAAAGGGCTGCAGTTTCAATTAGAAAAATCTTATTGAATTAATATTATGAATCTAAAACTGACAATTTTTTGCAACAGTTATTAATTACAAAAATATTTAACTAGTGGTCATTTTTACTTTGAAATCTAATCTGATTCTATTTTGAATTGACTAATCACAGAATGAAGCCATACTAGCTGAAATGCATGGACATCTGGCTCCAGTGACTGCTGCTGAGTTTTGCTCATGGGAGAAAAGTACGCTTATATCAGTGTCAGAAGACAGAACCTTTAAGGCAAGGAAATTGTAGAGCTTCATTTTAAAAAATACTATTTAGTGAATATGTGAAGTAGTCTGTTTTTCCCGTTAAATATTTTCTGAAGATTAAGCAAGAAATCATAGAATCATAATCTTTGACTTTTTAGAGATGAGGACATTGTTCTTAGAGTTGCTTGGGAAATTGTTGTAAAAATTAATCACTCCTTTTAAAACGAACAATGCAGGTTTTGTGTATTCAAAACTTTCTACAGTGAAATGTTAACTTTGGTGATTATTATCATCTGGCAAATAGAAATAAAATATTTTGATCACTTTGGCTGTAACTGAAATGTTTCAGGTATGCTGAACTGAGTGAAAGCATTTCACTTTGAGTGTGCTGACATTGATTGAAATTCTCCCTTTTGGGAGTGTTGGTTTGGGTTATTGCATGCAATGGCTGGGTTATTGCATACTGGTAGGATTTTTTGCCAGACAACATTTTATATGATGGTGCTATGGATTGCTGCTACTGTACGTGATGACCATTGAAGACAACTTAGACAGTAAGAGGAAACAAGAAACCTGGGTGAACCCAGTATCTTTCAGGAAATACTGGGGTGGGTACCTTGGTTATATACAGTCTAGTCTACTACTGATTATATTCTGTGTGATTCTAAACATAGGCCAACATTTTTTTTTTTTCCTAAATTTAATTTTTATATAACTCTCTGTTCTGGAGAAAATGTGATTTTGATTTTTGTCCTAATCTCGGACAAAAAAAAAAAATGCAAAGATTGAATTGGAATTTTAGGAAATATTAATTTTTCTGACTTTCTGATTGATTGTTTCTTCTTTGGTTTATGTTGATCTAAGAAATTAAGTCAAGATGAAAATGACCAAAGGAAAATATCTATATATATATTAAAGACTTGATAAATTATACAAAATCCTAATAAATAAGTTGTGGGGTTTTTTTTTTAATCTTGATAAATGCTGGGACTGAAATGATAATCAAATGAAAATATTTTGCAAGTCTCTCAAATAATTTAGTAAGTCAGTCTTCAGTTTTTATTTCCTCTGCCCGATTCTGCAGATTTGGGGTAATTCTCTCAGGGCAGCCATGCTGGAGTCCATGATAGCTGGCTCCTGTGATTGCAGGACTTGCAATGTCCAAAACCTTCTGCTCCCCTAGCCTTTTTACTTGGCTAAAGGAGTGAAACAGAGGAGAACCTCTTCAGATAAATTTGTGAAACAAGATCTTAGGAAACAACTTTTCAGAAAAACAATGTTTAGATTCAGAGAGAAATGAAACTTGACCAAAGAGAAAAACTTGGGAGCTAAGCAAAGGTTCACAGCCACGTTCAGAAAGCAGTGACTGTCTGGCTGTGATTTTTTCCATCCCAGCTGTGATAGATATGATAAATGTAGTGGAAGTAGTTGTAGAGAGGAAGGGTCATAGAAGTAACAACATGAGAGGGAAAATTTGGTTTTAATTAGCTTCCTTAATTAACTATTGAGCATAGAATGCATCACTTGGAAACATGTTAATATGTTAATAATGAAAGTTGACTTATCTGTGGGCCTAGAGATCATAATAAGTATCATTATTATTAATAAAGACCTCTTATCCCAGAGCCCAATATGAAAATTGTGCTCCCTGTGGGAAATCTAGAACCAGTTCAAGTATGGCTTTTCATTAATTTAGCTTAAGTCACCAAGAGATCAACCTAAGCAAAGATGATAATAAGTACTTCAGATTACTTTGTGTATCCATACCAGGTTTCACCTTTTTCACTATGGATGCTTATCAATTGAACAAAGCCCTATGCAGTTAGAAAAAAAAAAGGTGAAAAATATCCTTACCATATTGCATCACTTTCAATGGTTGCATTTCTCAGTTTTCACCACATAATGGCCATTGAGGTCTGTGTTTTCCTTAAAGAGCTAGGTGCCCATCTTTCCTTTTTTTATTTTTCCCCCCCCCTTAAAGGTATGGGACTATTCTACCAGCCAGTTAATATATCAGTCAGCAGTATTAACGGGTAAGTTTTATTTTTATATATACTTTTTCATAGGAAGAAAATCCTCTCTCTAAACAGTAATATAAAATTATTATAGAAGTATTTAGTCAATTTAGTAAAAATAATTCTAGTAGACTAGGTAGTAGTAAACTTCTTATCCTTTAAAGCCAGTGGTAAATATATTTTCCTTTAAAGTGCACTTCTGAGTAGATAGTTTTAGTGTCCTTTCCTCCAGAAACCGTATAGTTCTCAGCAGGACCTGCTCAAAATGCCCTTTGGTTGTTTCTGCATGTGGTACTGTTAACGGTGATTGGAGCACATTGGGAGCGCATGTGTGGAGACTGGTTGTTAAGCTTTGTGCATACATATTATTGGATGACCTCATGTAAACTAAAAGCTAAAACCATGTGGTAGGAAAGGAAAAGAAGAAAGGGTGATTCCCCTCTCGTTGCCTGTCGCAGTTGCTTCCCAGAAAACTTGCCTTAACTGCAATATCAAGGTTTGCAGGTGCAAGGCCATGAAAATAACAGCATGGGAACAACTAGAGAAACCTACTGCCACAGGGGCTCTGAAAACCATGCCACAGCAGCTTGGGTGTAAGGCTACAGAAAACCACTGCCGTGGCAGCTTGGGTGAAAGACAGGCCTCAGACCTGCAAATAGAAAGCCCTTAGTAACACAAAGGCTGAGGCGCACAAAGCATTGTTCAACCGTAAGAATTGCAGGAAGAGTTTTTTTTCACCTGTCTTTATGAATAGGAGGATCCAATTTTGAATAATGTATTTTAATTAAATATCTGATTTGTGTCTACCTGGAAATAATTTTATCTTTTTTGAAGCAGCATTTCCTTTGCTAAGTCTGCTAATTGATGAAGGAAATAAACAGATTATCACTGGATGTGCTGAGGGACAGGTAAGAATTACCCATTCAACTTAGTCTCTATGTCAAAACAGTCAACTGTTATTAATGTATCTATAAAAAAGCTTCACCGTCTGCATACATGTTTTGAACTGTTACAACAATTATTTTTGCAAGCATAATTCAATGCTTTGAGCATAAACAATATATGGTATCTAAGACCTCTATTACAAAATGGAAGAATTTCCTGAAAGCCAGGAAAGATTTTAAGAGCACAATCAGTGATTATATAAGAAGAGTAAACTGAGAGGCTACAAATCTGTTTTAAAAGAAAAAAAGGTGGAAAAATGGGATTCTCCTACTATGGCCAAGGAATCAAACACTTGACAATAAATGGAAGAGAATATGATTTCAGCATGTTGGAATTGTAATCAAAATGTAAAATATGTGAATATGCATATTCACCTCCTCTTTAATGTTAAGAATATATTTCCATGAGATTTTACAGCTGTTTTCCTTCAGTGTCATTGTTGATTAAATTGTGAAGAAAATTAAAGATTTAACTATAGGGATGCCTAAAAAGAGAAGGGTATAAATTAAATTAATGTACATGACTCAGTGAGCAATTACATGCAGGTTACCTATGATTTTTTAATTGTGGGAAATAGTTTATGAGGAGTTTTTTTCAAAGACATGAACATGTGGGGATTAGATGTGCAGTTCAAACTGATAATGGCTGCTTTTGCTGGTATTGAATATATCCCTTGATAATCTTAGAAATGCATATAATTGAATTTCTGGTTGAGGGTAAGATTCCAGAAGCAAAAAATTCATTTGTTACATCAACAGTTTTAAATATTGGACCTTTAGTTTGTACTCATGTAAGCTTTATGTTTAGTGTCGAAAGGTTATTACAATTGTTTTTTCTTTTTCTTGCAGCTTTGGATCTTCAGTTTAATCAGTGATCATAATTACCGTTGCATAGCACATATCAACTTAAAGAAAGAGCAAGAGAAATTCTGTAATAAAGTGAGGAAATCTGGAAAAGAAATAGGTAGCACAGTGCTTCTAGAATGCTGTTTGTGGTATATTCTAGTTGTTATTGGCTACTGAGTGTGTGCTTTTTATACCATGAGTATTTATTATAAGTGATAGAGTTATGAATCTCAGACCGTGGCATGGGATTCTTACTGGAGCTGATACGAAGTTGGATATTGACATATCTGGAAATAATTATTTGACATATCTGGAAAGAATTGTGCATATATGTCTGTAATAAAATCTTGGCCAATGCATCTGCTTATAAAACATTGCATGATGTGAACCATGAAGTATTTCTGTTTTATTGAATTCTATCCCCAATGCTTCAGTGAGAACAGAATCAGTGCCTAAAAATTAATCCATTGTTTAAGTGGAATACCATTTCTCAGTTGCCTTTGAAGCTTCTAGGAATCTCTTTTTTTTTTTTTTAAAAAAAAACCCTCTACCTCCATGATATGATGTTTCTCTGGCTGTGGTATTTCTAGTGGTATACCACAGACTACTTATAAGTATTTAAAGACGGCACTGGTAACCTTAGTAAGGTAATTCCATCTTCCCAAATGAGACATTCAAACTATGTGCACACTAGCTGAAGTGAGTTGAGGTTCTCCTAAATGCAAGCAAGAGGGGGCTTTCTTTAGGGAAAGGGAGATCTGGTTTCCCTTGTTGTCTCTTTTTCTGACTCCAATGACTGTTGTATTCTTAGCTGCCTAGTGGTCCAGCTTCAGTAATCCTAAGGTCCTAACCTAATGAGAAAGACCGCTATGTTACTTATTATTTAAAATATATGGATGTCATTTTCGTCTTTGGATGTTTGAAAGAGAGTGATATTGTGTCTGTGCCTAATGCTGAATTCGGGGCTAGTAGTTCCTAGGTGTGAACTGCACATGCATGATAGATTGGAGACTCCTTGGGAAGATGAAACTGAGGTGGCTTTCCATCTTGTTTTTGAATTTTCTCATGTCTTTAGTGTCAAGAGACTTTTCAGGCTAAGTGGAAAGGTACCCAGTTGTTGGAATATGGCTTTCAGAATCACTTTTTTGTCACCTACATTCTGCCAAGTCCTTTTCAGTCCTGAAGTAGGCACTTTGTAGGTTAGGTATTTGAACGATGATGGCACTAAAAATGACATAATAATGAGGAAAGAGATTTCAGGAGAGCTGGCTCTTAGGATATATCCATCTTTTCAAATAGAAACTTCTTGAGTGTGGTCTTAGTTCATGCTACTTCGCTACTTTCAATTTGCTGTTAAACCCTGTTTCCCTTATTTCATTATTTGTTGATAGCTGGTATTGTTTATTGTCTTTCTTAGGTCAAGGGCAAAATACTTCTAAGCTTTGCAAAACAAAAAGCACAAGACCAGAAGGATCAGTGGAAACATCATTGCCTATCCTCTTAATTGAACACTGTGACTCTTTAGTATGTTTCCATAATGAAGAAAGCATGTAAGTCCTTTAAAATACCACCACACATTCGGCTGCAATCTTTTCCTAGGAGTTCCTGTTGGTTTTTCCATTATTTTCACTGCAACTTACTATTTTTTTTTTTTAAATGCAATAGGAAAATCAAAGAAAGCATTTAGTGATTTGCAAGTTTTGGTGTCCTACTCTTAGTCAGATAATATAACACAAACTGAAACAAAGTTAAAACTGTTTTCTAGCCTGAAAAATAATTTTGTTAAAATGGCAATGGGAACATCTATTTTAGCATCTATTGATACCAGTTGATCAGGGAAGATCAGTTTAAAATAATTAAGAAGCTAATTAGAATTAAAAAGGCAAATTTATTTTTAGTTTGCTTTCCTGAGGAAGTAAGTCTCATGCAGTCACCGTGTGCCTGTGTCAGTTTGCCTTCCAAACTTAAATAACTTTTGAACTACATAACCTGTTCCAGACAAAATTATATCAGAGACAGGCATTTTGAAGCATGATATTTTTACTCCTTCCCATGGAATTGATTGGCCAGGTAGAGGAGGGATACTTAAATTAATTAATCCTCACATTGCATTTCTTTCCTGAAGAGACATTTAACCTCATTATCAGGCACCTGGGGATCTGTTCAGAATACTGCCACAAGAACTGTCTCATCCAACAACTTGTTTTGTTGTTGTTTATAGCTGTAATTTGGAGAAATTTCTCAGCCACATCATGTTTTAGGAAACTCTTCTTCCACCCTTTGCCCTGTGGTGGGTTGTTCAGGTATAACTGATTAATCCTCTGGTTAGATATATAAACAACTTTTGCTGAACAGAGAAGAAAAATATCCAACAGTCCTGGATCATTTTGTTTGTCTCTATGTCAAGTTGAAGTAATTATTAATAAACAGTTATTTTCATGTTGCCTACATTTTCAGAAGGACTGTCACTGAGAGGAAGGAAGTGGTGATTTTAAAGATATACATCTCAGACATTCTTTGATGGAATGTCAAAACTCTAAGCCCAGAAGATGAATTATTACAGTCAGTTAGTCTTGTTGCTTGTATAATACCACTCTCAAATCATCAAAACTTTGTCTTCATCAGAAGTATAGGTTTGATTTGAACTACAGCACATCTTTAAAGATGGCTAGTTTTCTAGTGATAAAGACTCCACCATATCCCTGGTTAAGTTGTTCCAGCAACTGCCTCATTCCATTTTACTTATAATCTGAATTACCCTCTTTTCATGTACAGTTATTGGCTTGTAGTATATTTTTTATTCTGCTAGTCTAGAGCCAGCTGCTATCAAGTTCCTTCCCTGCATAGCAAATTATAGCTCACAAACAAGTTACCTCTGCATCTCTGGATAGAATAGCTTGCACCTTGTATGAGGCATGTTTTCTGTAACGTGTTTAACATTTGCTTTTGAACTTTTCCTGAAATTCCATCTCCTTTTTCGATGCCCTTTTTGGACATGATTGCCTGAAATGGATTCGCAGTTATAGGTTAACTGAAATAATTTTTTGAATTCAGATAATATCCCTTTCCATCACCCACCTGATACTGCCTGGCATTGTACATCTAAGGACTATTTATCATTTCAGTTATCGCATCATAGTTGAAGGGTTTGTTTGCTTATAAACAACCATGACCATTAAATTCTTACTGTTAATCTAGATCAACTATCTTTTGTCTTTAGATTTTGTTATTGAGAAGTATTTTTCTGTTTAATTTTTAAATTACCATGGATTGGTTTTAGCAGATGGTTCAGATTTGTCTGAACAACTGAGCAATCCCCGATTTGCCACTTTTCCTGCCTGCTGTGAAATGCAACAATGAAACACTTTTGCAACAATGATGCCCCAAAAATTACGGGTCTCATACTGCCCTAAGCTTTTTGACATGGAGTAATTTCATCACAGTGGATGGTATTTTATTATTGTAAACTGAGTGTGATGCACATGATATCTTCTTGTATATATCACTTCCTGTATATATCACTTGATACATTCATTGTTCATAATAACTTGATAGTGCCACTTCTTTATAAATAATTAAAAAAATTCACAAATTAAATCAGTCTGTTACTGCCATGCGTGAAAGTAGTGCAAACCACAAATAAAACTATACAAAGCACATAAAAGTATCACAAACCAGAATTGAAACAGTCTTTTCCAGTCTGCTTTCCAAAGTATTTGACTGTTTCTGGTTTGGGTTTTTAAATTTTTTTTTAATAAAAAAAAAAGTATTAAGCCACTGCGGTAAGTCTTTTTTATGCCAAGTTTCAGTTTTATATGTTTCATACCCTTACTTCAACTCTTGTGGTCTGACTTTACAAATAAAACCGGTAAGTCTACTCACTCTTATTTGGAAAATATATTAAAATGTTGATATCAATTTTTATTTACTGTGGCATCAAAAGATTTTTAGTTTTTGAGAATGACAACTGTTATTTTGTTATAATCATCTTATGCTTGATAGCATTTTTCTTCTGTGAGGATGCTGACTGAAAGTGTAACCAGTCGGTCTACTCTGTGGTGTTTGTAAAGGTTGGATTTCATTACCTAACTGCAATACTACTACCACTAAGCACAGACTGAGACAGAAATTCCAGACTTGCCTGGGTTTTTTTCCCCCTTAGTTTGTGCTATTTTTTTCTGTTGTACTTTAACTATGTACAAATAGACTTAAATTTCACTACTTTTTGTGAGTTCGTGTTACAGGTGGTAGAAGTAAGACTATATGTGGATTTGCCTCTTTGTTTGAATTTACTCTTCGTGTATACCATGCTTTTACAGCATCTCCCAACTATTACAAACCACAGTAATTTTTGAAGAAAAATGTTTCCTATGCTGTTTTATACTTGCCATGAGCACTTACCTAAAATCAATGACTGTGTTCTGTTCTTAGTTTTCAAAACTTCACCAGTTTTGGTTGAAATGTTTTACTTTGAGCTACAGATTTTTTAAAAATTCTGTGTCTTGTATGGTAATAAGAAAAGCTTATTTATCATACTCAGATCACTTTTTCTCCTTTTTTTTTGATAGATATTCTGCCCTGAATACAAGCTATTTTTGGATAGGAAGCTCTACTGGCTTCTTCATAATTAATTTGGCAAACTTTGAATTAGAAGCTTTTTTATCTTACAAAGGTATGATTATAAGATATCTGACTACACCATAATGTGATTGCTTTCCTTTGTTGTCTGATATAAATAGTATAAGAACTAGTTTGTGAAATAGCAGAATACAGTAGAAACAAAGTGTTTTTTAAAAAATGTTTCTTCTAATTAATTTTTGTGTGCCTTTCTGGCACTGCTGGCTTATCTCAGAAGATATGTCAGCACTAGATTTCTGTAGTGGCTAGCAATGAGTTTTTATTTGATTTTGCAGTTCATGAGTGTTAAATACAAGGAATATTATTCTACTCCTTCTTTACAATATGAGGCTAAGCTAGAAGGATATACATTGAAGACAGTGGATTATGATGGTGTCAAATTAGTATAAATAACTTTTTTTCCTTGTCTTAAAGATGACATTTTTTTCTTTTGAAATGCAAATACAATTTTATAGTGCTATATTTTCTTTGGTAAAGATTACAGTGACCTTAGCATTCGGTTTGCTGGATCATGTGCATTAACAAGGAAGGCGGTTAACGGAAAGGTGAGTATACAGGAAACATTGATTTAATGAATGTTTACATTTCCTGTTATTTTCAATAAATATTAATTATGCATTTTTTTTACAGATTAATGTACACATTTGTGTTGCTTGATGTAAATTACACAGTGGTTTCTCTGGAGAGGGTTGATTGATCTTTATGGAATCCACTGGTTTAAATAGCTGGGTAGTTTTAAAGCTCTCACAGTTTGTATACTATCCAAAGTGATTAATAAGCAAAAGGTGAATTGTTTTTTATAGTGTTCAGTGTGTACCTCGAATGTAAGAATGACCATTGGGGGAGCAGAGGCAATCTATTAGGGGAAAAAATGATATAAGCATTGTTACGTCTAGTTTCTCAAACAAATGTTAGGATGAACTGCTTTTGAATCTTTCCAAGAAATCTGTGAAAACTATTTGAGTTGTGAGAAAATTTCTGTGGGAAGTCACTAAAAGTACTTTTAAGGAAAAGAAAGGCATTTTTGTCTATATACTCCATTTTTGACTTTCCAGTTTTCCTACAGAACTGAGCTCAGTTTGGGCCTTCCTACATGTTTGACATAGCAGTGTTTTGTTATTAAGAAGGATTTTGTTTTAAATTCAGCTCTTAGCATATTATTCTCAGCATGTCTCTGAAACCAGTCGTTCTTCCATGTATGCTTGCATTGGTTTTGTTTAGTGAGAGGGGGATATGTGGCAGCTTCTGTGAGGAGCTGCTGGAAGTTTTCCCTTTGTCTGGTGGACTTGGCCAGGCCTAGGGCCGACGCGCCGCTGGCCAGGGCCAAGCCAATTGGTAGCAGAATGTTCCCTGATAACGCCTCAGTGATAATGTATTTAAGAAGGGGAAAAACAGAAAAAAAAAAAAAGAAGAGAATATGTGAAGCAGATGAGCGGGGGCAGAGAGGGGGAGGCACGAGCCTTGTGGGTCTTGCAGGCCTCACCCTCTGGCCTCCTGCCGGGCAGCCGACTGTGCCCAACTTGGCCCGGCCTGGCTGCAAGAAGTGGAGAGGAGATGAGATGTGAAGAGAACCTGAGAGGTGTCTGCCTGCCTGTTGTGAAGAATTTTTGTGAGAGGAACGGTGGCAGACGCCAAGGACAGTGAAGAAGGAGGGGGAGGACTAATGTTGCTCCTGGCAGAGATTCCCCTGCAGCCCGTGTTGCAGCCCATGGTGAAGCAGGCTGTCCCCCTGCAGCCCATGGAGGCCTACGGAGGAGCAGAGATCCACCTGCAGCCCATGGAGGACCCCATGTCAGGGCAAGCAGATGTCCAAAGGAGGCCGTGGTCCATGGAGGGCCTACACTGGGGTAGCCATTCTGGAGGGATTGCACACCTTGGAAAAATGACTCATGTCAGAGCAGTTCATGAAGGACTGCCAGTGGGAGGGACCTCACACTGGAGCGGGGGAGGAATGTGAGGAGTTCTTCTTTCAAGGAGGAATGAGCAGCATAAAGTGACAAGTGATGAACTGACCATAACCCCCATTTGCTCTTCACCCCTGTGCCACTCAGAAGCGGGAAGAAGGTAGAGATAATTGAATATAGTGTAGCCCAGGCAGAGGGAGAGGTGGGGGAAAGTTGTTTTGTTCTTGTCTACATTATCCTGCTTTGGTTTTAATAATAAACAAATAGTTTTCCCCACGTAGACTCTGTTTTGCCCATAACAGTAACTTGAATAATGTCTCCCTGTCCTTATCTCAAACCTTAAGCCTTTTTTCTTATATTATCTCTGTCTATTCCCTTGGAGGGTGGGGGGAGTGAGAGAGAGACTGCATAGCTTGGTCCCGAGTGGGACTAAACTGTGACAGCTTCCAATGCAGACTATTCTATGTTTCTTTTCTTACAACTCTTACTGCAGAAATATCTCTCTTGTAGAAGATATTGGAATTTCTGTGACTGTTACATATGTGAGTCTGTTAAGACACACATTTAAGGAACATTAGCATATTTTTTTAAGGATAGCATTAACCACTTTTTCCTGTTTAATGCTCTGCAAGACTAAACCCATGGATATTTTTGACTAATTTTCATAAATGACAGAAAGTTATTTAATTTTCCATTATAAATGCTTCAGTGTTGAAGCTTGAATTATGAAGTAAATGGACTGTTATTTTATGGTTTAATTGCTGCAGGTTTTATGCTTGATCACCTCAATGTTTGAAGATATGATTGCGGTGTTGGAAGTTAACCTTGCTGCACTGGTGAGAACTCAGCAGAGTGATTTTCTCCTATGTGGAAATGAGAACAGTCTATCGGTTATTGCTAGGTACAGAATAACTAAATGTTTTTTCTTTTGAGTTGGATTATCCATTTGTTTTCCTGACACTGAAGTGCATCACATGGTTTTGTACGGTGCTATTTGTCGATATGGTTTTATTTTACTTGTTTTCCTGTTGTGCTTTAATTGTATTGAGTGGGACAAATTACAGAATCACAGAATGATTGAGGTTGTAAGGCACCTCTGCAGGTCACCTTGTCCAACCACCCCGCTCAAACAGGGCCACCTAGAGTCTGTTGCCCAGCACCATGTCCAAATAGCTTTTGAATATTTCCAAAAAGGGAGACACCACAACCTCTCTGGGTAACCTGTGACAGCGCTCAGTCACCCTCACAGTAAAAAAAGTGTTTCCTGGAGTTCAGACAGAACCTTCTGTATTTCAGTTTTTGCCCATTACCTCTTGTCTTTTCACTGGGCACAGAGCCTGGGTCTAGAGTCTTCCTTACAGCCATATACTAGTGCATAGGTTGTTCCTCCCCTGCTGCAGGACTTTGCACTTCCCCTTGTTGAACTTCATTGGGTTACTGTCAGCCCATTTTTCCAGCCTGTGGATGTCTCTCTGGATGGCAGCACAACCTTCTGGTGTATCAGACACTCCTCTCAGTTTTGTGTCATCAGCAACCATGGTGAGGGTACGCTCTGCTCCTTCATTTGGATTATTAATGCAGATGTTGAACGGAATTGGGCCAAGTATTGACTCCTAGGGTACTCCACTAGTTACTGGCCTCCAACTAGACTTCGTGCTACTGATCGTTACTGTTTGGGCCTGGCTATTCAGCTGGTTTTCAGTCCACCTCACCGTGTGCTCATCTAGCCCATATTTCATCAGCTTCTCTATGAGGATCTTATGGGACCCAGTGTGCAAAGTCTTACCTGAAGTCAAGGTAGACAATATCTACCGCTGTCCTCTCATCTTCCAAGACAGTCATTTTATCATAGAAGTTTATGAAGTTGATCAAGCATGACTTCCCCTTGGTGAATCCATGCTGGCTATTATTTTCTTGTCCTTCATGTCCCTGTAAATGATTTCTAGGAAAACCATGACATCTTGTAAGACAATAAAAATCCTACAATATACACTGAAGTGAAGTGCAGATTTCAGTGCTTATAGTAAAATAATCAGTTAATATTAATAGAAATGAGAGTTAACATGTAAATACAGTGCTCCGTGAATCTAGTAAAGCTTGTCTGTGCTGCTGGGTATCTGAGCTGATAACTAATCCACTGTGCCTTACTTGTATTTATGAAAATCTCACTGGTATCATACATATACATACACACATAGAATCATAGAATGGTTTGGGTTGGAAGGGATCTTCAAAGGTCATCTAGCCCAATCCCCCTGCAAGGAGCAGGGACATCTCCAACAGATCAGGTTGCTCAGAGCCTCATCCAACCTAGCTTTGAACATTTCCAGGGATGGGGCATCTGCCACCTCTCTGGGCAACCTGTTCCAGTGTTCTACAACCCTCAGTGTAAAAAAAAATTTCCTAATATCTAATCTAAATCTCCCTTCCTCTATTTTAAAACCATTACCCCTTGTCCTGTCACAACAGGCCCTACTGAACAGCCTCTCCCCGTCTTTCCTGTAGGCCCCCTTGAGGTACTGGAAGAGTGCACGTGCACACAAAGAGCTAAAAAAGAGTTTTGATATCTTTTCCAAATCTGATACTTTTGTCTATTGTATTGATTGATTTTTGTGCTTGGTTTTATAACTTAGGTGTTCTTTATTGACAAATTCTCCGTTATGTAAGAGTTTAAAGAAAACCATGAAAGAACCTTCTAGTAAAACAGTTGGTAAGTGTAAACCAATCTTGAAATTAATTAAGTTATATTTTTTAATAACAGTAACTGACTCATAAGTGGCTGGTGGCCAACACAATCAATATATTGATTTCTGGTTTAAATACATGTTGCATTGTATTTTTATTTTAGTAGGGAGAATTTTATACTTCTAGTAGTATTTCATATCGTGCATATGTATTTGTAATGAAAATGACAGTAATAAGGTATTTTTCTTATTTCAAAAACTCTGAGAACTTTCTGTGGATTTTAAGAGTTAAAGAGTGTAGAGTGTTTAAAATTTTCATATGTCATTATTTTTCCATAGCATGCAATATATTTTTCTGTATAATTTGTCATTTCTTTCTTAACTTTGATTACCTGTTTTGGTTAATTTTATTGTCCTGAATAATCTTGTGTCAATAACTGCAAGTTTAGGAAGTTAATTTTGGCCTCAATAGCCTGCTGTTTGGAAAAAAAAACAAAACTGACTTCCAGTTGCTGTTGAAGCACTTGTAGATTTTCTGCTTAGCAACAGTAAAACAAAGTCCAAAAAATACAAAATAATTTTTTTAATCATCACCTTTTCTTTTCTTTTTTTACCAGTAAAAATACTGGTAGCTATAGATATGTAGAAATAATCTATTTTTACTATGTTGATTGTCCTTGTTGTACCTGTTAGATTATCAAATGTTATGTCTTTAGTGTTTTATGGTATTCTGAGAATGCATTTGCAGTGTTTTAGGTAGAATTCCAGGCTGCTTCAAACACCCAGCACTGATATCTGTACTACCCATGTTAACATCTCACACTCAGATAGATTAGGTGCTGTAAGGAAATCCCACGGTCTTTTATGCAAGTGGTATTGGGAACTTCCCAGGAAGGACCATTTTGTACCTTATTGCTGCGTAACGAGAAAGGGTAACTAGTGGGAGCTGAAGGAGCTTCCGTCGTCAGCATAGGTAAATGTGTCCGCAGGATCACTCCCAATGCACTTGAAGATTTTCCTGAGGAACATCAACAAGATTTCCCTCCCTTCGCAACATTTATTTGATTAATTTGTTTCTGCTGATAGGAAAAGCTCATATTTAGTTTTGGGCTGCAGGCTGTCCTTCAGGCTTCTTAGAGCAATGTGACTGCAGACATTATTAATGACTTAAGCCACGTAAAGCCCTAGGCATACAAGTGTACCCATACAGCCACCAGCCAGTTTTTAGTGATCTCTAGCTGCGTCCTGTATTCTAAATATAAGGTGTGAATACATTATAGCTAGTGCATATGAAGTCTAAGCATAAGTAAGCAACTAGAAAATGAATGATGAAAAAAATTTCTCAGAACAATATTCTTGCTAATTCAAAGTTTAAAGAAGTTCCTACTTATTGCTATTATTGGAGGAGGGATGTTATGCAATGTAATAGTTCAAATTTATTTCCTTTTCTCGGCAATCACTATTCTAGTGTGATTGGTCATAAATTTGTGTTGTAACATATGGAGATATCACATATTTCTACTCTGCTAGCCTAACTGTCTACCTTATTTATAAAAATATAATGTTAAAAAAAAAATTTTTGTGAAAATTAAATTAAGTTATTTTGCTTGAGGAGTGAAAAGCATGGTGAAAGATCAGCCATTGGTTTTCCATCATAAAATTAAGTCATCAGGCTATACAGCAGCACCACGGTGAGTAGATACATTACTGTTCTGTCTGTTTTTTATTGGTGTGTGATATTTTGTCACATAATAGAGCCGTATAGTCTTGTGACTGTGAAATTAAACAGGTATGAAATGAAATGAAATAATCAAATGAAATAATTTTCAGAATATGTTGTAAAACAAAATTTTCAGTTTCTGGTCAGTGTTCAACTGCCTTTCAAAATCTATATTAGACATTCTATTTCTTTCATATGCATGATTAAACTCTTGTTGCTTCAGCTTGCAGAAATAAATGTTTGAGAACTTTATATGAATGAATTTTGACCTTCAGAATGCATTATCCAACAAATACCTCAAAAAAGCAAAACTGAGGTGCAAGCTCAAGAATTAGATCATTAGAAAGTTATCTTGTCATCAGTGTATGTACATTATCTTACCTACTGACATTACTAGTAGACATAAATAGTAAAGAAGGAAATAGGATTGTTTTTTTGTTTGAAATAAACTACTTCTCTTGTTGACATTTAATGCTTCATATAGGAGAGCTTCTGTTTTTTTCTTGTAGAATGACCATGTTTATTCCAAATAATAACCTGAAGAAAAATGCAGTATCAAAATGGAAGACCAATTATAAATGGTAGGTAACCTAGCAACTCCATTAGGGGACGAACAAATTGAAATGAGGATAAATACAGTTCTGTTGAAATATGGTTTGTAGGGTCTTCTCTCACTGGAACCTTTTAGTTAAGGATACCATTGGAACTAAAAGGCTTTGTAAATTTGCTATAAAATGACTGCAGCAAGTGATTCAGATTATGAGACTATCAATTAAATTTGAGTAAATCTTACACATAAAAGAAAATATACGTAACTGTTTTCTTAGATTTTTGATGCTGGAAAGAATAACGGGTGCTAAATATGGTTGGAAGTCTACTTCCAACATGTTCTTAAGCTGCAATTCTAGTCAGAAAAGTAACTGAATGGGGCACAATGAGACTTAGTGATTTCAGGTCGTGTGTCTCAGTCACCCCTAAAATCATGTTATCTTAAGTTAATGCAAGCTTACTCTAATGAACTTTAAAAGAGCGTACATAGTGGTACAATTTGACCAGTGGATTCATCACTACTGTGGGCACAAAGGATAGAGCTGGCACTTTCATGTTAATTGGTGTGGCATGTTAAATGGGGATATTACTTTTTTTTTTTTCTCTTTAGTGTTACATAGTCTTTGTTCTGTGTAGTACAAACATAAAAGTAAAGAATGATTAATGCCATCATTTTTCTCTTTTTAATAAAGCTGTTAAAGTGTTAAAACCCCACTTTATAGCTGAAGACTAAGTTTTTGTCATCCTTGCACATATAGGGAAGCCTTTGATGAGCACTTCAAACAATTTCAAGTTTGCTTTGTGGTCTTTTATGATAGGTTAAGCTACTTAGCACTTTAAGTTTTATGTGGTTTTTTTTTTTAGTATCTTGGTAAATAGATGATCAGTGTAATTCTTATTTTTGTAATTTTTATTTTTGGAATATGGAGATATTTTTCATATTACTTATTGTCACAACAAGGTAGAGTTTGCATTCTTTAAATACTTTTATTAGATAAGTATGCAACTTAAGTTTGATTTTATGTACCAGACCATTTTTGTTCTTGATCTCATGAATTCATAATAGTTGGTGATAGGAGTAATTTAGTATGAAAATTTAAAAGTCATTCTGCCTCTTACCTTGGATTTAACATAAGTTATCTAGGAAATATTTATATAAAGATGTTTAGAATAGCTCCCAAAGCACATTTATTTCATAATTGAAATGAAAATGTACTGGGTTTAGATATCTTAATATTTTTCCTCTTTCTTTTCTTTTTTCTTTGAAGTAAAATTAAAGAATATCCATTGGAAAGTTATCCTCCAACCAAATATGAGAAAGAGACAGCTGTTACTTGTAAACCAACCCCAATTCATTGCATTCAGTATTCTGGTATGTACAGGCTTTATAAAACGTACAGTTGTGTCAGTGTGAAGAAAGAAAAACAAAATTTGTGCGACATGGTTTGTTAAGACCATGGATTTACTAGGGAAATTCCCAGAAATTCCCAGAAAACTTTCTGACTAATTTGTGCTTTTTATTCCAATATATAAGAAAAGTGTAAGGGAAAAAAAAAGAGTAAGAATTTAAATGACTGCTTAAAATTTCTGCATTTAAATTTTGTAGCACTTTTTTAATGAAAAGTGAATTTTGGCCTTGTGATGAATAACTGTTTTGAGACTATGTCAGGACAAGAAATGAAATGTGTAAAAAGTCCTACCAAATTCTGCAACCTGAGTTTGTGATGTTCATATAAAATATGCGTTAAGCATATGAAATTAATATCTAGTTTGTGTTTTGTTGTAGTGACGTATGTGATTCTTATGATCGAAAGAAACAGCATATTAGGTCCTTGTTGCTTTCTAATATAAAAAATTAGACACTCTTCTTTATAGGGGATGGAGAGAAGCTGGCTTGTGGCCTGGCTGACAAAACTGTACAGATATTCAGTTCCAATCTCACCGATACATGCAATGTTTTTTCAGGTAAATATAAATTACATTATTAAAGACATATAGTATATGACTGAATTTAACCTAAGATGGCATAGTGATTGAAAGATTCCACTTACCTCACCTTGAGAAGAATGATGGAGAGCAGATACTGCTGATTCAAGATTTAGAAGTTATTTCTCTGATTGTTTAATTTTGTTCTAGAATTACACTGTCAGGTTTTCCCATTTCTCAATTTTCTGGGAGGTAAATAGTAATCTCTCATGACACCTGCAATCTGCATTGTGTATATATTTTACAATAATTATATAGAAATAATAAAGACAATTTGTTTCAATGATGATGCATGTGTATATTGCAGCAGTATAGTGTAATAGATAATAATCTAAAAAATTGATTGTGATAACTTAGCAAAAAAATGTGTTTGATTTGCAGCTCCAAACTTCTAAAGAACAACTATTTGAAAAAAGGAAAGGTATTCCTGTGGAGAAATGTATATCTGCAAAAGTGTATACATGTGCAAACACATGTGCATCACTGAACATTGTAAATGAGCCTTAAAAAAAAATAATTCTAAATTTCCAGAAGAACTATCTGTTAGATTTTTAATAACAGTAAATCAGTCCTGCTAAATGAATTTTCTATGGAAGTTCATAATGGAAGATGACTGTCATTTACTAGTGGACCTTAACAAGCATAAAAGTAGACTACGTTAAGTTCTTTTAGAAAATTATTTCTAAATAAATAACGCTGATAACTGATTTATGAAAACTGAGGTTAATTGAGTAATTTTTGTTGTAAATACAATGGAAGAAGCTGTGGCATTGTGACAACTAATGGAGGCAACATTACTGATATTTTCCTCTTTGTGTGGGGGAATTGATGAAAATATGCCTTGTGAGCAGGGTAGTATGTATGGTCTTTTTTTTTTTCCACAATAGCAAGTTCATAAACTTTAAAAAATATTTTTATTTGTATATCACTGACTAATTTGAGCAAATTATTAGTGCAAGCCAGATAAACTGCAGGCAGGAATAGTATTTTGAGGTTTTATTGACACAATTTTGTTATTTACGTAGTACTGGAACAAAAGCAGTAATTTTGTCCAAAGGGACCCCATACATCTCGAATATTTAATATTGTTTTAGAAGATAAGGATTTCTAAAAAATGCAATTAACCAAAAGAGAACAAAATTCTATATTTCCTTCCCTTACTTGTTACAAGTATCTGTAAAAATGATATAGTACAGCTACACTATTTGGAACACAGCAGCTTAACAAAGCTGTGCCCAAAGGATTAAAATTCGGAGTTTCTTCAGATTACTAATGCATCTTTCTGAAGAAGCTAATATGTGAATGATCTTCAAGAACTTTAACACCTTTTATTTTGGGTAGCAGGGCTACTCTGAACATGAAGTAGAACATAACTGTTGTGAAAGTATTCCATGAGGCTATAAATTATCATTGTACAGTATGTCTTCTGTAGCTGTTCTTTGCAGGTTGTCTTCTGCATCACAGCTTCACTTTATGTGAACCACTATCAAGAAGTTAGACAAGCTGGTTTTAATTTAAGGTATATAGAGATTATGTGCTGCAGAAAGTGACATTTCAAGTCTGTGAAATAGTCTTTTTTTTTTTTTTTTTTTTCTCTTCCCACTGGAGTTTGTTTTTATGCAGGCTTCATTGATTTTGGATTGGTAATAGCTGGGTTTTATCTTTGTTTCATCTCAGGGAAAGATACTAATTTAATTGACTTTGCTGCATCTATACCTCCATATGTTTGCTGCATACTAAATAAGGATGGCTTGATACTGGCAATAACAGAAAACAGACTTAATAAGAAAAAAGATAATCTAAGTAGACGTATTTGAGATCAGAAAAGAAAAAGATTAAAATTTAGACAATTCTAAATTTGAAAGAAAAACTATGTTACTCTGTAAATCATGAAGGAAACAGTACTTAGGTTTTGACACGTTATTAACAAAAAGCTTTGTCTTTCTATGAAATAAAAGTAAATATTATGATATTTCATGTTTCAACATTCAGAGCTCCCTAAAATACTGCAGTACTCCGCAAATGCAGCCTAATTTATTATGGGTAGAAGAGTAAAGTGACGTGCACCAAAATTCATGCTACTACAGATAAACTTTTTCTGATGCCAGTAGTTAAGATGTCAAGCACTACTTCTTTGTCTTGCTTTAAATTTTTTTTTGATTTATTACTGTATTGTTCTTTTGACAGTTGGCTGTGTTCTATGAGTTTTCTTAGGTTTTGCACTACTGTCTAATTTATTTCACTGATGCCTTTCATTCCTTCTACATTCATCTACATTTCAGATGCACAGTCTGAAAAGAAGTGTAACCCGCACTCAATTTTGGGTTCTTTAGGCAGCATAAGAGTGCAATGTGTGCTTGTAGTTCTTTTCAAAAGCAACATAGATCTGAAATTCAGATACTGTACTGTAAGGGAGCAGGAACTGCAAACCCTCCGTTGCATGCTTATTTCCTTCATGTGCTTCTTCAGTACAGTTCAGATTATCGTGAAGTCACCTATTTGTTTTCTACTGTAGATGCATTTGGTTTTGAAGTGTCATAATAAATGTATTTTCTTTTCATTGAAAACCATGATGCATTACTCTTATTCAGAGCTGCAATCAATGGTAATATAAGACTTTTCTTTTTTAAGAAATGGCAGTGGTATCTGTTCTGTTAAAAAGTTTCAATTTCAGGGCAGCATTCACATCTGAATATAGCTGATTATCTAAAATCATATTTTTATAGTGCACCGTCAGAGAGAAATGGTATAGTAACAGCAGTTTTGCTATAAGCCTCATTTGTTCAGTTTTGTTCCCTGAAGTGCTCAGTTACAGTTTTAAATAGTTCTGCATTCCTCTTCAGTGTTGGCTCTTCAGGTGCCTGTGTCCTGTAGTGAAGTGCAGGTAATGTTGACCAGCTTTAAAAACAGTGACAGTTAGCACAGCCTTTCTCAAGAAGTCTTTTTACAAAACCAGCTGCTGTCTTTCTCAATGAGCTTCAGGCCTGGGGATCCCTAAGTCATGCCTGTTTTGAAACTTACTGGCCTCTGGCAAGCCAGCTGGCATCTCCTTCACTGTGCTTTGGGACTGGGGGACCTGGAGTGCAGAGATTCTTAAGCTTTTTGCGTGGCTTTTCCAATTTTCCAAACCTCAGATTTTCCTAAAGTTTCTTATGTTCCTTACCACTTTGGAAAACTGTTTTGTATATTCTGATATGATGTTATTAATTAATTAATTTATGAATTTATTTATTTTTAAAATGCAGATAACTCAAGGCTTCCAAATACTTTTACAAAACCAAAGCCTCCAAATAAATCTTTGTATTGAGAATAAAATAAGTGTAATACTTATAGTACTTAACCAGTACCTATGCAGTTTTCTGGTGAAAATTCTACAGGTCTTTGTTAACTGGGAATTAAAATATCTTGTTTATAAGTCTTTTTATAGATACATGTTATCATAGAAGAGCTTAATTACTGAGATAAATTGATTAGCCTTCCTGTAATTTAAAACAATCAAATTTTCTATTTAAAACTTCACTTGACTAAAGAGGAAATGTGCACAAGAGGGCAGCATAAGAACTTCGAATGTTTTAAGCTGGATGAAATTTATCAGACTTCATTTGGATGAATTAGAATAATATGGGCCAAAGTTTGTTAAATTTGTTTGACATATTTTCTTCTTTTTTAACCTTTTTGTCAACATCAATACTATTTTAGATCAAATTAATAATTTTAGTTTCTGGATGATGTTTCTGGCTTTTGAAGTTCTTTCTTTGTAAGTTTATGTGTTGCTTTTAACTGTGTGACCCCACACTGAAAAAGTTTGATTCTTATAGATGCTTTTTGCTATTAACTGGAGATGATAGTACTTTAAATTATGATTTTTAAATGGGCAGTTACATTTTATTTTATTTTTTTTTTACTTAATGAAAGAGTCTTGCAGAACCTGTTGTAGTGGCATGTTCATTATGTTTTTGGGAAAACAGCTAGGTCAGTAATAAAAGCCTAATGAATAAAGTAAAGTATTGCAACTATTTGCAAGGTCTTAAATGGTTTCCAGATCATGTTTAATATCAAAATTAATTATAATATAATACTCAGATTCTCTTTTTGAGTAATACTGTATCTTTACTTAAATTGATTTTCAAGGATGTTTCTTGAAAATGCTCTTCCAATAACTTTGAAAAGTTAGAGTCAGAATTATCATTGTCTGATTATTAATGAGAGACATTTTACCATGATTTTTAGTGGAAGAAAAAATCAATAACAGGTTTACTGTTACCAGTTTTAACCCAGCTATTTGAAGCCTGTATTTAGAATGTATTTTAATAGCGTATATAGTTATATTAACTCTGGATAAATGTATTAATGCAAGAAATAAGCTTTATGATATTTCCATTATTATTTTTATTAGGTCATGATGGTGCAGTTAACTCTGTTGGCTGGAGTCATGACAAGAAGTGGTTAGTCTCTGCATCAGAAGACAGAACTGTGAGGGTCTGGTCAGTCTGCAATAATGAACCTGCCCTAATTCTGGTAATTAGAAACTTCTGTCAGTTTGGTTCACAGAGGACACCGTTCTGCGCCTTCATCTACTTCCATTTTAACAGCTCTGTAGAAAGAACTTGCAGCCTGATTTTCAGAGCTACCGAGTGGTGGTGATTCCAACTGATACTGCGGTCTGGGTAGTCTCCATTGACTTCAAATTCGGCTTTTATCATGATAATTTATGAAAAGAAAAAAGCAAACCTTGGTAGACAAAGCTAGTGGGCATGTCTGAAAGTTTTGGTTTTCTTATCTGCTCTGTATATTCTGTTTTCATTGGCTCAGCTCTGCTTGACTTTATAGTCAACTCCCCAATTCAAATGGAAGTTTAGAGTAAGAAGCTAGACTGTATTAGACTCAGCTGACTCCAGATACTATTAACTTTACTGCCAACTGGTTTAAGTAGAATGAAAACTTTATTTTGAGATTAATAGATCTCAAAAATAGGATGGGCCACCACATAGTAGATTAACCTCCTGGCATATGATCAGGATAACAGGGAGACTATGCCGTAACACCAGGAATCTCAGGCAAAAAATATTCATTAGCTTAGAATCCATTCTTAATAATTTTCTTCGCATTTCAGGGCAAAGAAAAGTTCCATAAGTCTGTACGCTTTGCACAGTTTTATTTCATAGATGTTTTTATATTACTGTGTTGTGGAGCTGAATTTCATCTGTTAAGTTTCCATCTAGACACAACCAAGGATGACCTCAAACGGTGAGTACAATTTCTCGTTAACAGACCAGTGAAAGTACTTGTACTGTTTGATCTGGGATTTTGTGAGTGGCAATAATATTACAGAAGAAAAAAATTGAACAAATAGTAAAAGCTAATTGTAAAAAATCTTTGTTCTGGCACAACAGAAAAAGAATTGAAATGCCAAATATTTTTTTTATATAGTGCATACCTTAACTGCTGCAAATACTGTTTTACTGTTACTGTTACCAGTTGGGACCTTCTGAGCTTTACCTTCTGCCTGTTCACATCCCAGTGTGCATTAATGTTTAAGCAGTTATTGCAAGTCTTTGTTGTGGGAATATTCTGTATACTTTTTCTTTCAGACACTCCAACACGCAGCAACTATTTTCATCCTCTCTGTCAAATGGAAGTAGATCACTTTGATAATTTTCACTGGCTTTCCAACTTATTGCTGGAATATTGTTATGTGGTATCTAATCAATTTTGTTATATATATTGTTATATTGTATCTAATTACTTTTCTTATTGTCCTATTTTGTCCCTGTGCTTCTTCATTGTTAGGCATCCCTCATACACCTTTTCTTAATACTTCTGTTTATTGTTATATAGCTCCTTTCAGACTTTAAATCAGTTCTTTTATTACATGTCAGATATACCTTTTCTATTCTTTTATTTTACAAGTGGAGCTAAAATTGTCCTTGTATCCTTTTACTAAGTTTCTCTGCTCCTCATTTGCTATTGCTGACTTTCAGCATTGTTTGCATATATGAGACTTTATTACATTCAAATATGTATATGCATGTATATATGTGTATGTTTAGGCACAGTAGCATTTAAAAACACCCTGAAAAGCTGTTTTTCTTTGCCTGATATTATACCTTCAGATTTTGAGTAGAAGGACGAACATAATTAAGGTTACATTACTGAAGTCTATTAGTTGATATTGTGAATGGTATGTTCTGTCTGTTCATGATATTAAATTGTCTTGGGCTGCATCCTTAGATGGGAAAAACTGGCCTATTTCCTTGGTAGTTTTGCCACTGCCCAGAAAAGCATACCAAGCACAGGCTTAAATACATTTTCGAATAGGAACTCTTTCCTGGATTGAGGCATGAACCTAGTAGGTTCACTGAAGCTTTACTGAAAGCTTCACTGAAACTTTAAATGGTTATATAAAAAACAAAAGGAGAAAAAAATGCAAAATTACATCAGTCCTTTAAAATACACTTTTTTTTTTTTTTTAAGAACAGTAATTCCTTCTTACTTGAAAAAGTAGCTAATGTATTTTGGTCTAAGTTCTGTTTAAAAATTCTTCAAAATGGTTAATTAAATAAAATAATAATTAATCAGTCACTTGCTTGGTGTTACAGTTAATCCACTATCACTTGTGGTTCTTTATCTTCCATTTCTGATCTAAATCCTTAATGGAAGGAGTTGTTGTGGCTCTTATTATTTTAGTCATATACTCTATTTAGACTTGACTTTCTTTTCTCATGACGTGTTCTACAGAGATTTTGTGTTCTGAAGTGCTTGCCCTATAGCAATGTATAATAGTGCAGGAGGAACCTGGAAGGCATGAGAAGTGATTCCTGTTTCCACTTTTGCTTGAAATATGTTAATAATGTAAACAAGCAATATTTGGAAACTGAGGCAGGCAACTGCTTCTCTCATACCATTCTTAACTCTTAAAATTTATACAGGCAATTGTGGAGGAACTTAGAAAAAGAAGATGGAAAACAATATTCAGATCTTTTAGATCCTTCTCTCTTCTGATTATTTTTCAGTTTTAAGATTTAGTTGAAAATATATTTTCCTTCTATTTGTAGGGGTTTAGGCTTTAACAAGGAACTTGTCTTGTAGCGTATAATATGCTACTTATCTGAACTACCTTTGACCTGGTTAGTTCAGAAACTAAAGGTGGTATGGAACTTGATGTAATTGTACAACCCACTCAAGCAGTTTTGCAAGGACTTGGACAGTGAACTTCTACTGTGTCCTGTCTTCTTCCAATTACTTCGTTAGAAGCATATAATATCCTAGTTTAAAGCTGTTAAAGTATGTATGTAGGGTTGTGCTTATACTGGAATCTCTTTATTGCCATGCTCTCAGTATTTCTTGATGCATTAACACTAACTCCAAAAATAAGCAATTAGACTCTCTGGAATATTAGTGTAATGCCAAAATACCAAGCACACAATTGAAGGCATTACAAATCCATAAACCAGTCTGAGGCCTGGTTATATATATCTATAAAAAAAAGGTATTAAAGGTTAATGTGCTTTGACATTTTCTTGTGGATTCCCTCCAGCTTATTTCCCAGCATTTCTTTCTTTTGTGGAACTCTGCATCATTGCTTTTTTTTCTCACAACTCTTTCATTCTGCCTTCTGAGTCAAGTTTGGAAGAACGCTTGAATGGAACTGATTCAAGAAGATACTAGATCTAACCCCAAAGCATGCTTTACACTCTTAATTAGAAGGGCATTGCAATGCAGTCTGGCCAACATTGCTACTGTATGTCACAGGTGAAGACAGTACAATGACAAATCATATCCCTATTTCTCTGTGCAGAGTTTTCAGAGAACTCTCCATAAGTATTAATTAACTAAGCATCACAACAACTTAATTAAATGGTTAAAAGTTGGTTCAGTTTTAAAGGTGAAACTAAAAAGTGGAAATGAGAAAAAAGAATGTTATCGTCCTTATTGGCTTAGTTAAATATATCCTTGTTTACAAATATCATAGAGGAGATTTATTGCAGTTCTGGGAAGAGGATACAGACCTCCTGACTTCTGCGTCTATGATTAATCTCAAAATGATTCACAACCTAAACAGTTTTCTTTACATTCTCCAGAATTACTAACTACTGAATTTCCACTCTCAGCAGCAGTTGTGCATGTGGATATGAAACGTAACTATATCTTTCTCAGTTTATTTTTAAAAATTCTTAATTACATTTAATTCACACAAGAATTTGAGCAGAATAAAACATCTATGGGTTGTTACGCCATTTTTATAGTTATATGTATTGTTTTAAAGATCAGCACGAACAATTTGAAAGGAGTTCTATTGACAGAAACAGTGCCTTTTAAAGCCATTATATTTAACAACTGATTGTAGTAATAACCATACATACAGCAAGGGAAGTAATGATAAAATATCTACTCTGGTGAAATGAGAAGCTACGTCAGAACATGTTATCGATGGACAAAGCAACATCTATGCTGAGTGGGTTTAAAACTTAGTATGCTAATGATATATAGGAAAGCATTCATTTTAAATACTTCTGGAAAGTTAATGTTTAACAGACAAGTATTTTCATGCAAACCCCTTTAAGCCAGTTTAAACTTCTTAAGTAAATGGGCTACACAGACCTAATTCAACAGTATGATAATAAGAATATACTAAGCTTCGTTCCTTTGAGCTTTAGCCACTAGATCAAAGAACTTAAACACTCTTTGTTTTTTATCAGAAACAGAATAGAAACTAGATTGGAAGTATGTAAGTCATAAGATTAATTCTAACAACATTCTAACAACAGCCATCTCTAAATGCTTTAAATTTTCCCATTCCTCTTTTCGTACATCTAAATTTTGTTACATAGGGTCAGTGAATGGCATCCAGCCTCCTCTGTAGTGTAAGAGAGAATATTTTTCAGTTATGATAAAGTCTAAGCATTCCAGAAGATGAAGTGATTATTTTCCTTTTCATCTAACTGATTTTCTTATTTTACTGAATTCAAGGCTTTGTCTGGATATGTATATCCAGAGCAACCTGATTTGGATGGAGATGTCCCTGATCCTTGTGGGCAGGTTGGAGTAGATGACCTTTAAAGGTCCCTTCCAACCCAAATGATTCTATAATTCTATAACGGGACTACTGTTTGAAGATTAATTTTTACAGTGTATATAAAACTTTTTTAATAGCCTGAAACCTTATGATCTGTTATGCTGATGATGTTTGTGGTCTGGCACTTAGTTTTGACTTTGCCATGTCAGATGTGCATCAAGCTGGGTTTTTGAGAAATTTCTTATAGGTGCCTGTTCGTCTTCTGGTTTTAGCATAGTAACATACTTCCATACATTGAAGTTTTTTGTCTGTCATCAAAATGCTTCTACTTTACCTAGTTGTCCTGAAAAATGCTTTCAGCAAAAGACTTCAAATCTGCTGGAAAGTAGACACATCAGTCTCTGCAGTCATTGCAGGAAGTGTTTGTATCTTAGAATCTGATTTTATATTTTGTTTCTGAAGATATGCCAGTCTCCTGAAAATAACTATGTACTGCAAATATATTCCCCAAAAATTATTACATCCCCAAATGCGGGATATAAGAGATTACAGAGATTAGTCATTTGCATTATTGTCAGAATTCTAGTGATTGAAGGCATGAAAGGACAGAATTGCAGCTTTGAGTATATCAAGACAAATGTGATTTTATTTGGATATCTGACATATAAGATTGTCAGCTGAGACTGTGCTATGCATAGAATTGAAGACCTGGAAAAAATGTATTAAGAAGATACTGTTCATCCATTTTTTTTTGCCTCCATCACAAGCTTTTCTGTGGCTTCAGGAGATGTTGGTCTAATTTAGTCAATTTTTAAGGCACGTTTGTATTACATAGCCTCTCCAGTTGACTTATGAGATGGAGTTTGCCTATATTCACTTCACGTTCCTGGCCTTCATCTGTGCAGCATTTTTTAGGGCTTGTAGTGTTTTGTAATAGCTGAAAACTACTTCACAACTGTGGCAGTGCATTCATATTGGAAACCCTGCAACAAAGGAATTATCTTTGCTAATGGCAGACGGTCAAATTCATATTTGAAAAGTGGCTAGACTGAGATGGTATTCTTAACCTAGTTATATATAACTATTTTCAGAATTCGCTTCTGATGGGAAAATAAAAATATTTTTTCTTTCCTTTTGAAGATTTCTTATCTTCTTTGCTGTTACCTTCTTTTTTTACTTACACAGCAATCCTTATTCTATTGACAGAAATCTGTTGGTTTTCTTTCTGCAGCAAAAACACAGTTATTTTTTTAATGTGCCTTCTTACTCATAAGTTGTAATATTTTTCAAAAATCCTTTCCTTTGTGTGCTTTTCACACTTTTATCTTGATAAACATTACAACACCTTCTGACCGTTACTGGATTAATTCATAGAATCACAGAATGATTTGGGTTGAAAGGGACCTCTAGAGGTCATCTGGTCCAACCCCCTGCAAGGAGCAGGGACATCTCCAACCAGATCAGGTTGCTCAGGGTCCCGTCCAACCTGGCCTTGAATGTTTCCAGGGGTCGGGCATCTACGACCTCTCTGGGCAACCTGTTCCAGTTCCTCTGATTAATTAGTCTAAGGAATTAATTAATTCATGATCAAATAATTATTTCTTCTGATTAATTAATCAACAAGCCCTTTGTAAGATATATAACAATCCTTTAAATAACCAACAGGAAATTATTTTAAATTAAAATGTAGATTGTGCAGTTTTACTTATGTTTCAACACACATTTTTATTTTCAATTTCTCTTCTTATCTTTAGAAATGAGTGGCATTTAAGCTTTTATCCTGTGTCTGTTTGAATTATGTAACGTAATCTGATTACCTGCCTGATGTGTTGCCTGTTAATGCTTAGTTTATGGAGATATTATTAAAGCAATAAAAAGATAACCCACATTGTTTTATAGACTTTAATCTCTAAGAGGCAAGAACTAATTTACAGTGTCCAGCTCAGTGTGTCTACGATGCCTGGCTGAATTTTAGTTGACTTGCACTTTGAACTGAACGTGTACAGGACATGTGGCAAATGCATTGTGCCAAAAAAAAAGACAAGGTATTAAATATACTAAAATTCTTTTTTTTTTTTTTTTTTTGCTAATGGGTACTCTTGATCTTTTTTTTTTCCCCTCTGTTACTTTGGTTCAGTTTTGTCCTCACTTGTATTTGATGAACTGTGTTAGCTGAAGATTTGCTTTCTAGGTGAAATTCTATCTGAGAAACATGGTGTGAGATGTTTATCTGTGTAGCAGACTGCACTGTGGAAGAGAGATACTTCAGCTAATTCAAAACAATTGTTCTTGCATTTGGAGCAATCTAGCTGTTAGGGTAAGCTTCTTTCAGCAGGGTCAATTAGACCAGAGGAAGCTTCATGCTGTCTTCATTGGGTTATTCCTGTTATCTCAGTCAGCTTATTTAAAGTTGACTTGGATATCTTTACCCAAAAAATCAGATGTTCCTGAAGTCTAGAGCAGTTTATTTTTGTAGTATACTTGAATAAAATACTTCTGGAAACAATAAAAGGTTCTTGGATTAAATTGCAAAACACTGTATTTTACCTTCCGCTTCACCACCACTGCTGAAGTAGCTCTAATGTCTACCTGGAAAAGCTCAGTAGATCATTGTTTGAGAATGACAAAAAAAAAAGGCAAAAGCAAATCATTAACCTTTTTTCTTTTAAACTAATCTGGCTGATAAACATATTACTTTTATCAAATGGTCTCAGTTTTGTAAACTTTTAGCATTGTTGGAAAGAAACAGTAATTATTCCTACAAGTATGTCACAAATGGACTTTTGTATTGTCATTAGGCAGAAACACTAAAATGGAAATATAATACTTAGTAATATAATACTTAGTTACATTGGAATTATTTTATTGCATACAAATGTCTGCATTTAGAATATAATGTAGAAATTTTGTGTTATGGTGATGTGTTCACCGGCAAATAAGCCTCCACCCAGTTGCTGACTCACTCTCCCCCAGTGAGATCCCCCAGTGGAATGCAGGTGAGAATTGGAAAGGTGAAGGTGAGGAAAACTCATGGGATGAGATAAAAACCATTTAATAAGTGAAGAAAAAAAGAAAAAAAAATGCTGAGTGATGCAAAAGTCATTAGCTCCCACCAGCAGACTGATGCCCAGCTAATCTTGGCTACTTTCAAAAAACTCCACCCCTCCTAGTTTTATTGCTGAGCTTGGAGTTATACGTTATGGCATATCTTTTTGGATAATTCAGGTAAATGGTCATGGCTATGTTCCCATCTGACCTCTTGTGCTCCCCAGCCTGCTCACTCCGGGAGCAGTGTGAGAAACAGAATTTCTTAATGCTGGGCATACACTGTTCAGCAATAGCTAAAACCCTGGTATGTTATAAACTATTTTGGTCATAAATGTAAAACACAGCACCATACAAGCTACTATGAAGAAAATTAACTCCAGAGCCGGTACAGTTATTAACAGCTTTGTTTATATTCGTTAGATAACGTCTCCTTTGGAAATCGCACTCTTCTCGCCCAGCATATCCATATATGTATCCATATCCATGAAGGAATGTTTTCTGTTGACTGGTGGACTTAAGATCAGATCCACGTTGTCTGTGCTGATATATTTCAGTAATCAGAAAGATCTAATCAGATTGAATCACAACACTGTTCTGCGTTATGTGATATAATTAAGTTTGAAGCCATTTTAGAGGGCTTGGCATGTCTGCAACATTTGCATGCGGCTGGCAGATATCCCACAGAACCTTGAACAGTTTGCTGCATATTTCTTTGTTAGTGTGTGATCAGCCCCTTATTCTGTTCCCATCTAAGTGGAAATCATTCTTTCCTTACTGTTTTCTCCTCATTTTCTTTCTAATGGGTCGTATGATCAGCATGTTAAATGCTATACTGAAACTAATGGTATTTCTGCTTTTTGATCATAGGTACTTGACAGATTTTTTTTCTCTTCAACATTTTTGGTATATATACAGGGTTATTTTAGTATTACATCTTGATGAAAGATCTGTCTTATGTATATGAATATAATGTTTATTTTCATCCAGATAAGTTTTGATATCAAGTTTTTTTAATAGAGTTCAACAATGAGTTAAAAGTTCTCTGGCTTTAATTTTTAATAATGAAAGAAAGCATTTTGATTTGCTTTGTAATTCCAATTGGAGTTTATTGGTGGCCACAAATAATGACTTCTTTCATTAACACTGGCATTCATTTGATATTTTTTGCAGATACAAACAGAGAAGTGTTTGCAAATTGGTACAGAAATTTCTCATGGCTTCAACAATAGAGATTACCAGCCTTTCAGCAGTAAATGATTTCTACTCTTGTATCCTTTGTCTGTCTTATTTTCTTTATGGCTCTTTGGACTTAATGACATGGAAATAACTTCAGTTAAAGTAATTAGCATTCGATTCTTTACTACTCTTCTACTAGAGCCAAAATGCTGTAATTTTTTTGTGGTATTGAACTTCAGCCTTGGAGATAATTTTTTTTAGGACTGTAAGATTGTTGGTGCTGCTTATAGAGCACTAAATACAACAGAATCTTGACATCTATTTATCTGTCTTTTTGTCTATCATCTATATGCTTTTGTTCCTTTAGATCAATTTAACTTTAATACAGAGAACTGTACAGATCTTGTACTTACAGCTGGGAGCAACCGAGCGTTGGAAGTTTTTGACCTCAATGCAGGCTGTAGCACAGCAGTGATACCAGAAGTTCATACTAGATCAGTCCATCAGATCTGCCAAAATAAGGTATATGCTTTACTGAATTTTATTTGTAGTACTGCTACAACTCCATCAACAAAGAAATTGGAGGCTAAAAATATAATTGATAATAATCAATAGAGTTTTTTCTATGTTGGAGAGGATGATTGTAAGTCTGGGTGATAAAGGCACCCAGATCTCATTTGTTCTCTACTGGAAAGCAGGGAGCAGTGAGGATTACTGAACAAGCTTGCTTTTAGGGAAATGTGTATTACCGTTTGCCTTACTTGTGCCAGACTGTGATACTGTAGTTCAACAGGAACTTTTCCTTGTGTAACTGTTCTCCTCTAAAATTGAATCTGAAGTCATCTGATTTATTCCAAAACTTCAGAAACAACTGAAAAAAGTAATTGCTCAACACTGCAATAGAATAGATTATTTAATAACCCTCATCCTTGCTCTTTTTTTTTTTTTTACTTGAAGATTGATTTGAAAGTTTAGGGGTCTTATGGTACTGCACATGCTGGAATGCCTACTGTGTTTGTTAGGTTTGGTTGAGTATGGTTCTTCATTCCTAGTTGGAAGGCCCTTGCTTCTGCGGGTTTAAAGCAGTTCCTTATTACTACTTTTGTAGAATCCTTTGTGAGAGATGTGATCTGGTAAAACACTTAAAATCATGCTAACTATTTCAGTACTATTTCTAACACATACAGGCTTAAAGTTCTGGCTTTTCTTTTTGCTTGGTCAGCTTAGTGGCTTCAGGTTATTTAATCAAGAAAAACTTTAAAGCTGTGGGCAAGTATTCACTTGAGGAAAAAACCTGGAAGTATGTGGTATAGCAAAGAAAATGGACTTTTTTTTTTTTTTAAATTATAGACCAAGGTTTTTTCAGTTATATAAAATTAATACCTCAGATAAGTCAATAGGAAAATTGCACAGCAATGATTTTGTTACAGTTATAGTTTAAAGCTGTTAGAGTAAATACAACTCAGTGCATTTGCATTAAGATAATATGCTAAAATATTTTATAGACTTATAAAAATATGCAGAATGCTGTGTGTAAACTATGTCCTTTTTAAAGTGTGGAACACATTGGAATCTAAGGTTAGCTAGTGATGAGGGGTGCTGCAACAGAAGCAAATCTGTGGAGTGGAATAGTTGACGCTGAAGATCTAGTGCCTACACAAAAAAAGGGAAGACTTTCATTTGGGCTAGCTCTGGTCTTGTCTTGTGGACTGAATGCTCATTGATAATTGCCATATATGTAATTTTGAAGTGCATTTTATGGTTTAAATTAATGCAAATCAGTTGCCATGTTCCAAGACTGCTTTGTAATGCTCCCTGGACAGTAGTAAGTGGGGACTATCAGGAGATTTTTTTCTTTAAATAAATAATAAAAAAAAATCTTGCCACAGCTTATCTTTCTTCAGCAGAAATGTTTTGAATCTTCCTGACTGTAATTAGGTTGCAAAATCAGACTGTATCTTTACCTGAGATACTCAATCTGCAGCCTCTGTGCACATAAGTGCAGTTGATGAAAACTTGTCCCTTATCTGAAGTTTGAATTATGCAAGATAAAGTATGTTCTTTCTAATACTTTGTGGAAATATTGCAGATGAATGTAGAGTACATAGTCATACAGTGTACATATATAGAATAAGTACATGGAGTGTTTGCTATTATAGGCTAGCAAATTGCTGCTGTGGTCCTTCTTTTCAAGTGAGGTGTGGTTCTGCACATTTTTACTGACTCTTCTCCCTCTTTCCTGGAGACAAGAACAATGGCAGCAGCCAGATGGAGCTTCTAGCTTGTCTCCTGTCTTGTTACTCTTCCTACTCAACCTGCGGTGGAAGGCTGCTCCTCTGATCCTGTGCCACTTAGCCATTTTACATCTCCAAACCAGTTGAAGCTAGGCTGTATCTCTCTGTATCATTACAGGTGCTCTGCCTCTCCACCTCCTACAAAGTCTTTTCTTTCTTCTCCTTCTTACGCTTAATTCCCTCACTCTAGTAGAATCCTCCCTCCCCATCCCATGCTGTTCCAGTCATCCACAAGCAATTACTGTTGTTCCTAGAGCTCCTTTTGCCCTGCTTATGTCTTCCCTTCTCACGCGCTTGAACCTTGGTGTCTTGCAAGGGTCCAGAGGAGACAGATGCAAGGACTGGAAGAAACTAGGTTTGAGGAAGTAATGGCAATGAGGGAGGAGAAGGATGCAGGGAATCGAAGGGAGCAGCATCAGTAAAGCTCACTCCCAGATGCTGTGACTTCTGCTTTATTATTAAGAACATTTCTAAACATCTTTAAAATAAATACAGTAACATAGTTAGAAATTTTAAACTAAACTTTTAATGCAAAGGATTACTTCAGAAATAAAAAATTCAATAGTATAATGCTGAAGAATAAATAAAAAAATTGTGTGGAAGCTGTGAAAAAAAGTCTTGGCTGCTAAATTTTAAAATACGGTAGCTTCCATATTTGCACAAGATAAGCTGTCCTATGTTGTTAAATGTTTATAGTGAGATGAAGAATAATGTATACAGTTAAAATACATCAACACACTGGTATGACATCATGATGGAAAGTATATATTGTTGTACTTAATCTTTCTTTTATCTTTCCTACCTGTAGGAATAGCCAAATGTCCTAAAACTACCCTGTTTGATTTGAAAACCTTAAATTGCAACAGTGGTTGAAAGTAACCTTTGTCTGTATATACACATTGTGTGTGTGTATATATATATATATGCCAACAGATAGAGAAAAGTTTTCGCACTGTTCCTTTCCATTTATAGAATTTCAGTGACCTGATTGTGTTTTCTTCAGCTCTTTCCTTATATTCTACAGAACAGTATTTTGTGTTTTGAATTTTTGATGGCTTATGAAACAAAATCACTTTCCTTAATGACTATACTGGTTTGAATTTCTGTCTACTAAGAAACATAATAAAATAAATTGATTGAAATATCAAACTTGTTTTCCTGTATTAAAGTTTAGGAACCTCTGAGATACAGAAATAGATGGCAATTTGAAATCAGGCCACAAAGATTCAGAGTTTTAGTGTTAGCAATACATTTGTAGTGCTGCAAAACATTTTTTGAACAGGAGTCTATCAGTGTCAACCACAAATATTTGGATGGTGGTATGTTCTGCTAGCAAACACAGTTATAGATTACAATAATTTTCAGAGAAACAACAAAGTTCCTAGTTTTCTGCTGTGGCCCTTTTATTTCAAAATTAATCAGTCCATTAATTAGGGAATGTACATGATGTGAAGGCTGAAAAATGTAATAGGCATCTCAGAAGTTTCAGTCATTTTACTTTTTTTCTAGCCATAGTGACAAACCCGTCTGAAAATACATGCTTGCCTGGAAGATGTGGAGTGATTTCTGAGACATCAATTGATCAATGCCTTTAGCATAAGCCAGCTGCACTGTTTTGATGATATCAGTGGTGTTCATATGGAATTAGTGAACGAGACAGGGATTCTGTCAAACCATGTCCTTCTTTGGGCCAAATTTTATGTGGAAGTTGCCATGTAGTCTAGATACAAGCTGAAAAGGGATTACAGTGGTGGAGGAGAAAGAAGATGGGGCATAGGCAAGTGATTTACCTTTCAGAATGAAAGAATATAGTTTGAATAGTATGTTGTAATATGCTACTTTTTGCATTAAATTCTGATACATTATAGATTATTGTAAATTAATGGACTGCAACACAATATGGTAAATAAAATTCAGCTTGCATGTTATCCCAACTAGTATATATTTTCTTGTCTTCTACAGCAATATTCAGTAGCAAGTGTAGTTTGAGTACACAAATATAGCTTTATATTAGTAAAGTATATTACTGACAAAATGTAAGGGCAGGGAAGGAACAAAGGGATTATACTTCTTTTTACCTGTAGTACTGTGAGTATATTCTAAAGTAAGGGAGTGGTGCACGAACTAAATGTGTATGTGTCTGTAGAACTTTTTGTATTGACTCTGTGATTATTGCTGACTGAAGAAAGGGATGGTGAGTAAAAGTTTCAAAAACACAGAAAGAAATTATCCTCTGTAACTTTTAATTAATATTTGGACAACTACTCTCTCTCTCTCTCTTTTACAATTACTCTTTTTTTATATATTTACACACAGCTAATGTGAGAATGTGTGGACTTTGTTGGGAAATCTGTTGCACAGTGCATTTTAGTTCATCTGTTAGAGTAGGTTTTGGTAGTCCTTAATTTAGGAAGGAAACCCGCTTAAAGTAAAGTAAATTAAAGCTCCTGTAGTCTTTATAATGCTGAGTGCCCCACTTTGTCTTGCCGTTTGGAGAATTCCATTGACTAAATACTGGAGCATTTTCCAGATATACACCAGTTTTCATAACGAATAGAGGATTCCTGGCAGTCAAGCACTGATTGCGGGAAATGGCCTTGAGGTTTCAGTGATGTGTTCAGCCAAATCAAGAATGTGAATGGTGGGGAAAGGAAAGAAGGAGTTTTAACTGTTTCTATTTAGTTTCCTGGAGAAAGAAGTTTGTAGCCAGCAAAAAGGCCAAGATTTGCCAATGTGGATGTTAAAAAATCAGAAGTTTAAAGATAGACTGGATTTAATTATTTAAAGGTATGAAGCCAAAATCAGTCATGTTATGAATGAAGGCAGTTGCTTCTGAAGTCAATGGAAAGTCTGCCCACTTATGCCAGGGCTAAGCATGGCTTATAATTAAATGTTGGACTACTCTTTGATCCCTCCTTTTCCCCACCCTTATTTCCTCCCCTAAACATCCCATAGTATATTGTGCAATCACAAAAAGATCTTCCCCTACATCCCATAATGGGTCCCGTACACTGATAGGTAGTGATCCCCATCAGTCTGTGAGGTGACCCAGCCTCTCCCATTGACTCATCGTGCTGGGTGTCACCCCTGGACCAAAGGGCTAATGGCTGTCCTGGGACAACACTGAGAAGAGCTGAGGCAGTGCTCCATTTCTCTGGCTGGGTTATGGGAGTTCCTCCACATGCCAACTTTCCTCTGTGCTCCTTTGTGTGTGTGCAGACAAGCTTTTAATCACATAACCTAACACACATTTATTGCTTACTTTTTAAATGAACTAAATTCTTCGCTGAGAGGGTGGTTGGTCACTGGAACAGGCTCCCCAGGGAAGTGGTCATGACATCGAGGTGCTCAGGGTTCAAGAAGCATCTGGATGACACCCTTAGTCATATGATTTATTTTTAGGTAGTCCTGTAAGGAGCTCCTGTAAGGAGCAAGGAGTTGGACTCAGTGATCTCTATGGGTCCCTTCCAACTTGAGATATTCTATGATTCTATGAGTCTATAAATATTTAGTGCCATGAGAATAATTACCTGAAACTGATTTAATATTTTACAGGGGTCATCATTCAGCACTCAGCAAGCTGAAGCTTACAATCTTTTCATGACAACAGCTACAGGTGATGGCATCAAACTGTGGGATTTAAGAACACTGAGGTAAGGCTGAATTAAGTTTCTCAGAATAAAAAAACATATTTTATCTTTATTTAGAGTTGTCATACTTGCTGTGATATTCCAGTAGAAATTTGGATGTGGAATCAGATCTAGTCAGACCTTCAAAAAATAAAATTGAAGGCTAATTGGAATTTACTGATTTTTAAGAGACAAAAAAACCCAAGCTAATTCCTCAGTTGTAGTTACTTGTGTGGAAGCCATTAATGGTCAAGATTTATCACCCATGTTTACCTACCTTTGTGGATCTGTATATATAAAATAGTATATTGAACCAGATGCTAATGGCATTTCCAAACCCACATGTCATTACTGCTAAAGGAAGTAAAATTTATGATCCAGCTTTTAAAACACAAATGTAATTGTGACAACATTGTTACAAATTCTGTAGGTAGTGCTATAAGGTTGCATAATAAGTTATCATAAATTCAGAATAAAATGCTACACTTCTTCTAAAAACCTTTCAGTGTGGTATTTGGGAAAGCTGTCCAGTGTGAGACAAAGGGAAAGAGAGAAGGGTAGGGAACATTGCTCAGGAAGGGAAATACTTGGGGCAATCTCTGTTGTGCAGGCTAAAAGAATTATGTTTAGAAGAAAAGGGGTTTGGACAGGAGGGTGTTTAAATTTTAAAGAATAATTTCGTATTTGCTTTGTGTGTATGTAAATATATATTTATTGAACGATGTAATAGCATTTTTCTGGTACTGAATTTTCTGTTTAGGAAGTGCTTAATGAACCTTTCATTTATTTCCATTTTTCTGTGGTAAGAATACATTAAACCTATAGGGGGCATATATGCTCTTGCCAAAAGCTTTGCTGTGTTACCTGCACTGAATGTCAAAAAGTAATGAAACTAGAGACTGCTGGGGTTGGAATCTGTTACCTTCTTATGTTTTTCTAATAAGCTGCTCAAACTGTGTTGCTGAAGAGTAATGAAAAAGTAGAAAGCTTTTCACAGATCACTTATCTGTCTCTTTGTTTCTAAATACCAATATAAGTAGAGCAGGTGAATGGTAAAATAGTTAAAGTGTAAAATCTGGACAATCAATTAAATAAATATGTCCTGGGAAGAGGGAAATAATTTATGTATGTCCTTGCTCTATATTTAATTTGGCAAAGTCAGTGTATTCTATGTCTACTGAGTTCTGTTAGCCAAACTTCAAAAAAGCAATTCAAGTCCTTAATGACATATTTTAAGGGTGCTTATTAGGTATTATGTAAATGTGTGTATTTGTTACACATGACAATTACTACCATTGATCACTGTAATGGAGAGGAAATAGGGGAAATAAATGATTATTTTTCACTTGCTAGTAACTTTCAGGGAAAAACCCACCAATTTTTAAAAATGAAATTTTCTCACATTGCTCAAACCAGAGGTTGAGTCTTCCGTATTTTAATATCTATTCTTGAGTTCTCATCAGGAAGAAAACTGTTCACTTTTTCCTAATGTCTTCACCAGGTGTTTTTCACATAAATAAATCTGAAATGACTGAAGTTGGAAAGCTCTATCTGAACTTGGAACAAGTCTCCACTGAAGTGTTAGGTCTACTATACAGTTACACAGACTGAATGCTTTTTCTTTTTTTTTCTTTTTTTTTCCTTTTTTTTTTTCCCCTGTGTTCATAGGTCTTGTCCAATAAAATCCAGTCGATTGCTTGCACTTCTAGGTGCTTACAGGAGAGATTAGTTCCTAAACAATCTTATGGTGGGCCATGACTTTTAATCTTGTAAAGCTGTTGATTTGTAAAGTTGGTACATAAGCCATTACTGTGTTTTCAATGGTCCCTCTGGAATGGCACCTCTTTGTTTCTGCTTTGGGTTTGCCAGAATAGGGTTTGTTTAGTGAAATCTTTGTCCACTGTTCTTGAAATACAGTAAAGGTAAGTTCACCTTCTCATTTATATGCTTTGCAATGTTCTGGAGAGTAACACTAACTGCAAGATCTCAACTTTGTTCATTATGTTCTAAATATTTGCCCTAGACATCCACAGTGAAAACTGTTCTGCTTTTGTTTAGAGTTTGTTGCCCTTAACAAGTTCTGTCCTTTGTTACTTTATTTAATAATACTGTAAAGTGTGAAATTTTGATTCAACAAGGAAAAAACCTCCAGCATGGTGCTCTTGAAAGCTGCAGTCGAAAGCATGGGAAATAATTTTCAGAGTAGCTCTGCACAGTTTCCCTGGGTCTTGTAGTTCTTTATTCAATTTCTTTGATGATGGTTCCTTTTTTTTTATTCTTCTGACATGCATTCCTTCTCTCATAATTGACTGAGGAATCATAGCAAGATGCTAAAGTTCTTTTTTTGATCTTTGCTTAGAGTAAATCTTCAGACATATTGTTCTGGCCTGCAGCTTTATAGGTTTTGAATATATTCTTTTTTTCTCTGAATTCAACAAGAAATTTTCCATTCAGTCTGTATTATCAAACTACATTTTTTTTCCAGTGAAAATTCATTTAACTTATATTTTCTTTTGTTCTTGAAGTTGGTGATAGTATTTTGGATCTTCCATTTTCATCATCCTTACTGGATAAAGCTGTGAATCTGTCTGTCTCTTTCACTGTTGATGACCTGGAGGCATTCCAAGATTGCTTCAGAGAGTGCCAGAAAGTCTTATGGGTTCCTCTGAAGGTGGTACAAGAAAAGACATTTTAACTTTCTGATGTTGTCAGCCAACCTCACACAGCCAGGTCATCTTGCCAATAAATGAGGGAATCTTGGACGCTGCTAGTGACTTTTGGATTTACTCAGACTCCTTCATTTGCTTTGAAATGTAAGGATTTGTAAAGTTTCATCTGAAGATTTTGAATATTTTTATATTTCTCCTGCATTCTCCTCGTTTAGAACTGTAGCTAAGAAAAGCTCCAGACAATCTACAAAGCAGACTTATGAATAAAGAACCAAGAACACATCTTTTTGGAAGAAGAACCATCTCTGGCTACTCTTTTAGATTAGGATAAGCAACTATGAGGCTTTATGAATACATGCATTAGGGTAAGATACTGACCTTTGACCAACTTCCAAGACCCTGTGAAGAGCAATTTAAGTCTGTCTTGTCTAAAAGAATGGCTCCTTGGAGAACAAGTGAAAGTACTTTTTCTTGTATCCAAGGTGGAAGCAGTGAACATTGGAGTTAGGCTGAGGCGCAATGGGAATCTGAATGAGAAGAACATGACAGTCACTAGCTTCAGGATCACCAAGAAAGAGTCAGACAAACATTTAATGGTGAGGAGGTACAAAAGGCTGATGCATACTTACAGAAAAGGCAAGAAGGAGGACCCAGGGAACTGCAGGCTGGTCAGCCTCACCTCAATCCCTGGGAAAGGTGATGGAGCAGTTAATCCTGGAAACAATTTCCAGGCACATAAATGACAAGGAATAAAATGAAAGTAGTCAACATGGATTCACCAAGGGGAAGTCATGCTTGACCAATTTGATAAACATTGATGATAAAATTATTGGTTTGGTAGATGAGGGGAAAGCAGTGGATATTGTCTACTGTGACTTCAGTAAGGCTTTCAACATGGTCTTCCATAGCATCTTCATAGAGAAGCTGATGAAGTATGGGCTGGATGAGCAGACAGCGAGGAAAGTTAAAAACTGTCTGAATGGGAACCTCAGAAGGTGGTGATCAGTGGCAGGAAGTCTAGTTGGAGGCAAATAATTAGCAGTGTACCCTAGGGAATTTGCTCTTTTCTAGTTGCTACAGAAACATGGGGATGGGAAACTTGCTGGGGGAACTGATGTAAAGTTGAATAGGAGAGCAATTTGGAGGTCTGGGCTGCTACTGTGGCAGGAGTGGAGAGGTGGATGTGACAGCTGCTAGATTTCTCTTGCAGGTAATGAGATTGGCAGGGTCAAGGTGTTAGGAGGAGCTCCCAACCACCACCACATCGGCACCTTTGGTGGCAGAAGCAGCCTGCCTCTGACTCACTCTCTGAACAGTTGAGGAATAGAAGTTCAGCTGCTCTAATGTTGCTACTGAAATAATCATTCTTCATCTCTTGCTGGAAAAAAAGGCAGTGGGTGATTATTGGACCGCAGTGAAGATATTTGAAGAATACTGGACTACTTGGACATACTGATTTCTTCTATAGAATACTCAGATGCATTTGATGCACGATCCCAGGGAAAATCAGTTTCACCTTCTTTCAGACTGTGAGAAGAGTTGCCAATTGTATAAAGATAGTTTTTGACATTAAGGTAAAATCTTCACCTAGTATTATGATCCTGTGCAAGTAGTTTATAAACTCCCCTGGCAACATACTTTAGTAGAATTCCTGCAGCCACATGGAACTAATCTCATATGTTTTCAAACAATTACATTTAGAGAGCCTTAGGGTTGGACATGCGGTTTGAATGGACAGCCATTCAGTTGTCAGATACTTTTCAGTTTGCATCTCCACTGTGAACTAACAGCTTGACATCATCATGAGCAAGATACACATATACACATACTCAAAATTTGATTCCTTCTTG
>WHYT01017782.1:3709-16723 GCA_009806455.1 Tetrax tetrax | reverse complement strand
TTTTTTTTTTTTTTTTTTTTTTTTTTTTTTTTTTTCCGTGGAGTTTTGAGTCTTGTTATCTGAATTCTGAGGGAAAAAGGGATAAAGCACTGGTTGAAGTTCCTACAAATTTGGGACCAGGGATGCATGAAAGTATACAGAATGCGGAACATGTGGTTCCTTCTGGATGCTGTTGGTGAAAACATGCTGAGCTCCACTGTGAAGTGTTTGGTGTGTGTTTAAAATGAAACCTGTGTGCACAAAACATCTCAGGTAGCTACTACTACTATCAAGTTATGCTCAGATTTTGCAGAGCCTCAATGGGTCTGCTGGTACTGAAGGGTTTCTGAACAAATACCAGATTACTGGGACAAAATAATAAAATATAAGGAAAAGTGGTTAAAAAAAAAGGAAAATTTAGATTTGCAGTCAAGATACCTTGTCAATGCAGCAAGAAGAATGAAATGGACTTATTTGTGACCGTACTCCCTGATTTATGAAGACACATGCCATTCTGATATCTTTCTCTTACAAAGACAGAAAACATATAACTTTTCTTTTTTCTAATATACTGCAAGTTTTTTTTGCGACATAAAAAGATACATATTTTGGAATGTAGACTAAAAGCTGTACAATGGAGAACATAGGGAAAACTTGGCTGTTTGCTCTCCCTTGCAATTACCAGATGTTCGTCATGGTAACCCCTGAAAAGCTCTGACCAGAAAAGCATTCTTAGGAGGCTGGACAGCATGCCAGCTGGCCACGTAAAGCTTGCAATATCCAAAATAAGTTTGATCACCACCTGTTGCTACTTAAAAAAAAAAAAAAAAGAGGGGAAAAAAAAAAGTCTGAAATAAGAGATCTCTCACAATAAGCTAAAACTGTACCCATAATAGTTACCTATTTATTATAGGATTTTTAATCCACTTTTTCCATTGCTGCGATACCTGGAGATATCTGGATTTAACAGATTGCATAACAAAGTTTCTGCCGGATTATGTGGAAAGTTTAATTGGAATCAGGTTTGTTAAATGTCTTTTTAGAGCAGGATTTTGAGGAGGTGAGGAAGTAGCTATACTTGTAATAGAATGTACATCCTGATTATAATAGAAAAGTTGAACAATTAAAATTGTTTTCTTAAAACAATTAAGAAAATAGAATCCAGGATGTTAGTTATTACTGTGGCCATACTAGCTCTAGGAAAGTGGCACTGTCCTGTGACTCAAACATCGCTTTATATTGCTGTGGTATAACAGAGAAAAGATCAGTGAAAGCCTTGGAATCCTGTTAGTTGTTATGCATCCATTTATTGGTGGAGTAGTTGAGATATTGGTCATAGATGCAGAGGAGTCAAATTTTTTTTTTGAAAGGAAGTTGTTTGCAGTGAGTTATTAGGAGACTCTTCTGTGAAGAAGAAACAGCTCATTGTGGAAGTTAGCTTTTACAGACCCTCAGAACAAGGTCTTAAACACTGAGAACTGGTCCTGATGCCCAGTGCTCTACTTAAGGAAGAATGGTGATCCTGAAGGCGTATTTAGGAGGAATAGAGGATAAATGGATTTTGTTTATTTTTCTCATGAGGAAATTTTCACGGGATGCTGTTGTATCTTACAAGTATAACATTAAAAAACAACTTTTTCTTCAAACATTTCTGCGAACATTGTCCATATATGACAATGTGAAAAAGCACTGAGAAGGATTGTGTTTTAGGGGGACTCTGAAATTCATAAACAATGCAACTGGCTCTCTGGGAGAGACAAGAAAAGGTATGATTGAGGCTGAATAGTGGCAGAGATCTGCTCTACACAATGAATAATGTTTAGTAGGAGCCTAACTGAGGGCAAAATCTTGCAATGTCGCATCTGACCATGAAGGGGAACAGCAGAGAGATGAAACCCATCATGCTTCATTTTTGTTTCTGTCTAAGATATTTGAAGGAAAGACTTACTCAAAGTTACAATAATGCCTTTGCAGCTTAGTCACAGATCACATAATGATTGCTGCTGGATGGCACCTTTGGAGGTCATCTTGTCCAACTCCCCTGCTCGAGCAGGGTCACCTACAGCTTCTTATCCAGGACCATGTCTAAGTGGCTTTTGAATATCTCCAAGGAAGGAGATTCTACAACCTCTCTGGGCAACCTATGCCAATGCTCCATCACCCTTACAGTAAAAAAGTGTTTTCTGATGTTCAGACAGAGCCTCCTGTATTTCAATTTTTGCCCATTGCCTCTTGTCCTGTCACTGGGCATCTCTGAAAAGAGCCTATCTCTGTCTTTTTTTAAGCCTGCCTTCAGCTCATTGATGGCTGATGTCATTGTGAGGCCACTCTCAATTATCTTTGAAAAATCATGGTTATCAGGAGAGGCATCTGAGGACTAAAGGAAAGTGAATGTCACTCCTATCTTCAGAAAGGGCAAGAAGGAGATCCCAGGGAACTATGGACTGGTCAGCCTCACCTTGATCCCCGAGAAGCTGATGGAACAACTATTTCTGGAAACTGTGTCCAGTGACTGAGGTCTAGCACAGATTCTCCAGCTGGTGGAGTTTCACACCTTGGAGATACTCAAAAGCCATCCAGACATGGTTCTCAGCAACTGACTCTAGGAGAGCAGGGAAGTTGAACAAGATGATCTCCAGAGGTGCTTTCCAACCTCAACCATTATATGATTCTGTGAAAGCTGTGGTATGGGAAGTGTGCCCTACCTTTCATGTTTTCTTTTAAGTTACTTCACAAAAAGTAAAGTTCTTTGAAATCATAAATCAAATATGTGTCTGTCCTCCATCGCCTAACCTTTGGAGTCATATATGTTAGAATGCTGCCCTTGAGAAGAGGCTGAGGTAGCTAGTATTCTCCTTTACTGTCAATAGGATGCTTGAATAGAGGCAGGTTATTCAATGAATGCAATGCAGCCACTGCTTATTGAAAATCTCTGAATATTCCTGCAAGAGCTATGTGCAAACTGAAGTTGAAGAATGTTTTCACATCTTAGTCACAGTAATTGATGGTCTTTCTAAGTTACCTGTCTTTGAACTGCAGTGGTCTCCTAAATTGAGGTGAAAGATTTGGTTACTGTGTACGCAAAATGCCCATTGCTGTCAGTAATTTTGTTACACAGAAATTCAACCAAACGTGTTATCTGTGAAAGCTCGGAGCTCGGCTCTGTAAAATTATCTATTTTCATGCATTCAAAAGTGTCTTTTTTTAATACTTTATTAAGTGATAGGCGTTGGATCAGTCACAAAGTAATGTTTTTGTTTAAGTATGCCTGTTTCACCTGGGTGAACGAAATCAACTTGGCATTCAGTGCATTCATACACATACAAACATGTCTAAAACAGAACAATGTGATCTAAAAATTTAGAGATTTCTGCACATGGGTTCAGTCAATCGAATTAACACAGCGTCTGTGATTTCACTGGCCAGGAAAAAGTGTATATCACAGGTGTTGGCGGGATATGTTACTCTTTCAAATTTGTTCCTGGACCAAGCATACATTAAGAAAAGAATGTGTAACAGCTGTATTATGGTGAAGTATATGAATTTGTTTTGTAAGGAGAAAGGCAGATTGATAGCATTTATAAAAAAGGCAAAAGAAGAATACAGATTATTCTAAGTCTATTTCAAAATGGAACTTTGTGGATATAAAAAAAAAGTTCTGAGAGGTATACATATGTAAATGATAATTGTGAATGGGACTGAAACTTATAATAAAATATCTTTTAACATTGAAGCAACTCTAAATACTACCTTTTTCCTTAATTTTGTAGTGACTACAAAGTTATCACAATTCTTTACAACCTTGGATTTCTTTTAGGTGGATATTACTCTTTGTCTCATCAAAAACGTTATTTTTAAATGGGCCAAGTGTCCTCAGCTATCAAAAACTTACTCCACAATGCTACCTTGCAATATTAACATGAAAAGTAGGCAATTAATTTATTGTGTTAAATTTAAAAGCATTCTTTCCTTTAGACTGTATTGACACAGATAGGAAGGAAGTTATATACAGTTGTAGGGTAAATAGCAGTTTAGAAAACCATTTAGATATTTCCTTTCTTGAATTTACAAAGTGTAGTAAATTAGAGTAGGAATGTAAATAGAGCAACACAGATTTGGGTATAAGAAAAACAAGCAATGATTATTTATGTTATGATTCCACACACTGGATCTTCATTAGACCTAAATTATGTGAGAGATTTCTAAAGCTTCACAGAGCAGACTGGCTTTCACAACACCCTCTCCTTAATGCAGAGGAGTTTGGCTTACCCTGCTGAGATGGCTAACTGGGAGTAGCTTAATGCTAGACAGTGCAGCTCCTCATTTCTAAATTTTGATGACATTTCTATCTTTGTAAACTAAACAAGGGCAAAGTATCATTTGGGGCATTGTCCTGGGGTAGTTTTGTGTGTTCATTTTATTTTTGGTTGGTCATATTCTTTAATGTTTTCTAGTTTTGTCAAAATCCTACCGCAGAAATATTTAAAACTTAATTTGTTGATTAACATTAGTAAATTTGTAGACGAAGAAAAACGGGTGAGACTTCAATGGCATTTCATTAAAACGGCAGTAAAAGATCTAGTTTTTAGTTGGTATTAATAAGTGTGAAATTCCTCTGAAGGTGTGAACGACGTTTTGAAGGGCACAGTAGCCGCTGCTATCCGTGTGGAATTGCAGTATCTCCATGTGGACGGTTTATAGCCACTGGATCAGATGACAAATGTGTAAGTAATGTTTTTGCTTATTTTCCTCCTAAACTACAGGAGTACTCATATTGTACACAAAGTAGTCTTTTTATCCATTTATCTATGATTCAGCTTAATGTGCAAAGCTGAGTTGACTCTGAGTTATCACGTGCCATCAAAGATCAGAAGAATGGTATCCCCTGTAGCACAGCTTTGTTATGTATATGTATCTAGCCACTAGGAACTATGTAGAAACTACACATTAATTTACTTAAGCTCCCAAATCAAGGGTGATGAATCTTTCTTTACTAGTTTCTTATGAATCAGTCAGCTGAATACAAAATTAAACTGTAATTAGAACTGTTCATGATTCACGGTGTAACTTCGACTGTGTGTGTTTCCTCCCCAGATAGATTCTATTCTCCTTCAAGGTCAACTGTATTTAAATTATTACATTTAGCAAAGAGTCCTGAGTAAAAGTGTATTACTACCTTCTTGAGTATGGACGTAATTTTAATTCAGTAAGTCCTGCGTTGTTTGCAAAATGTTTTTCTCTGTGTTGGCTAAGAGATAGAGAATTGCTAGCTTGTACAAGAAACCTTTGAAACTGGACTGGGGTTGGGTTCATCGTAAACACATCCTTTTAAAACAGCTGGGTAGGAAAGCTGTTTAATTTTCTTCTAGATCTTTCTAGGTGACTCATCAGGACTATGACACAGGGTTTCTGGTCAACTTCAAATTCAGAAAAAGAAGAATTAACTGTTGTGGCTAGTTTTGAAATACTGTCTCAAATCATGTGTGAAGGTTAGAGATTTTATTGGCAGATTGCTGGAGGTTTGGCAATAGCTAATGTGTTCTTGACATTTCCATGATAAAATACATTTTTCAAGTTTCTGGTAATTTCATTTAAAAATGTGGTTTGCAATACAAAAGAAAAGTTTTTTCTTTGTCTGTGAAACAAAATGCATCTAATAATGATCTCAGCTCATGACATATATGATATAAATATATTTAGTTGAGATTACTAATTAAGGTTGATTTTGAATAGTACGAAAAGAGTTGAAGTCACAAGACCATTTTCTTCTCTTTTGCATTAAGACTATAGTTCAGAACTACTGCTGATACAAGAAAAGAAAGGCATAGAGCATGATTTTGCCCTTACTCCAAATTCCTGTCACATGATTGCTCGTCATAGAAAGCTGAATAGCTAGACTTCATCCTGCCAGTTAGCATGTGGTCCCTGGTGGGCACAGTGCCAGTCAATACTTCTTAGTGTGGCTCCTGGGTTGGAATTTTGCATAATTTGCATCGTATGTCTATAAAGAACTTTCATTGTTCTTGTTGTCCCCTCAGGAAAACTGAGTCATTTCAGACTCTTGCTACAACTGTACTGTTAGGACAAAATACAGTTTTGGGACATTTTTAGGAGGCTTCTCCTTGAAATGTTGAGACTGAATATACTTCTGTGTTTCCTTTAGAAGAAGAAAATTGAACATGGCACTGAATAGTCCACTCATTGTTAAACTAATAATATCCTGACAGGTGAACTGATGCACAACTGGAACAGTTTTAAGACTATCAAGAAGCCACATACTTTTGGAGATTGTATTCTATGAATGAATGTCCATTGGAATTCAAAAAGCTGCATAAAAATTTAGCAGTGTGGATACAAAGTGTTATCTTGAAATAATGCATTCTGGAAATAAGTTATGTAACTTTCCACTGACCAGAAACTGCATCCTCAATCATCTCGGAGTTTAATTTATCAAGTGAAATGCTTGCACCCTGTGGTTAGCAAATATGATTGATTTTACAGCCAAAAGAGGCAGAAGTGGAATATAATTGAGACACATGAATCTTAAACTGCTTTTTATATTTCCCAATATCTGAAGTGTTTGACAGAGAGGAATATGTTGGCTGCATTGATTAGTAGCAAAATCAAAACCATATGCCTACAGGGCATAGAATCAGAGAACCACAATATGTTATTGTAAACAAAGAGATGCAAATTCTGTCTGCCTTTTTCTCTGCTTACAAAATATATGACCTGTTTTATATGTGAACAGCTCGGTATAGCTTCTATGTGGCTGAAGTAGCCACTGGTTTTTATTTCAACTACTTTGTGTGTGTTAGTATGAGATTTGTACATACTGTAAATTATGGGTTGAAAGTGTTCCCCTTATGGATTACTCGAGCTTCTTTGAGAGAACCGTTGTCAAGACCTATGTAGTACCTGACAGTCTCATCAAAGCAGGTACCCACAGTATCCTGGTTTTGAACTGTGATTATCCTTTCCATAATTCATTGTGGTTAGAAAAGATAGAAAGTTAACATTTCTAATATCAGATCTTCTCTTAATCTTAAATAGCCTGAGGTTGCAAGTGGCATGGGTTGACTTTTTCTTAACTGAATACACATAATATTTTAATTTCTAACCATTTTACAAGTGGACAGTTTGAGGTTTCTGACTATCAGACAATAATATTAAGGATGTTGGACAAATACTCTAATTGGGTTTAGATCTCAGTTTTCCTGGGCTGTGTACAAAAATGTTTACCTAAACATTTGTTGACCAAAGAAATCTTAGTCTAAAAAGGACAAAAATATCTGGAGAGTTTGAAACTATACTTTCAAAAAAAAAAGAAATAGCTAATCTTCTCCTGTGCTCCATGCAGTTTTAAGTTAGTAGTTTTGCGTCATCTCTAATTAGGTTCTTCGTTTTTGTCTTTGAAGAGTTTAGGGCTTTTTGAATAAATTCCAAGTTTCCAGAAATGAAGTAGGGAATGCAGAAATAAAGATTTGGCACTTTAATTGTTTTCAGATTAATTATTGCTAGCTCTCTTTGAACTGTAGACTTTAAGGGGCACATTTTGACCCTAGGGCTGGAATGGAATTTGCTAACATAAAACTGCGTCCATGTCAAATCTCAAAGCCTGGGCTCACAGTTCACACTGACTGAACCATACTGCAAACTCAGAAGTTTTTCAGTGTAACAGTTTGCTACATCTATAGCAAAAATACATGGATAATGTATGAAGTTGTTTTCCATGTTATTTATGCTTTTCATCAAAGTATAGGATTTTTCCTGAAGCATTGTTTGAAACACATTCTAAATTCAGAGTTAAATTTATGCCTTCCAACTGTGGAGGCACCAAAACTAGAGAGAGTAGGAAGATTGTTTCTTCATCTCCTGAGGGCATCAACCCTGAAAGGAGTAACAGAAGGCGGGATAAGGCAATTTGATGCTTGTATGTAACACCAGTGTACTAACCACTTCTCAATCTCTGGATGTTAACATTTGTGCAAAATTGATTTTAGAGTAAATTCCCATTATGCAAGTGATGCTGGAAAAATACTGGTCAGGGGACATATCCAAAGGATTCTGCAAACCTGTGAGTAGTGGCTGGATGTAAACCTGGACCTGGTAGTGCTTGCAGACTTGGTTGTTTTCAGATACAAGATTCTGCATCTGGCATAACACAAACTGGAGAATTTGTTTATAGTTGACACCATAGTTTTCAATAGTTACAGAGGTTGATATTCCAAATAGAATGTCTGTTCTTCTGAGCAATATACTTTAATGTTTTTCTACCAGCTGTTTATTTAGTTGTAAAACTCACTGTCTCAAATGATATAATATTGATTTGACTTTCCTTATTGGAATAGACTAATAACTTCTTTGATAAGGACAAGAAAAATATGTATTATATAACAGAACACTCAGTTTTATTTTTATCTATTCTTATGTCAAGATGAGTAGCCTTAAAAATATTATTTCTTATTTTGTCGCAATTTTGTGTTACTCTTTAATCTCAGACTCTTGGATTATTTGGTAGTGTGATTGGCTTTTAGGCCTGTTGTCCTAGGAGAGAAGAGATAAAGATTGCTTTCTTGTTAATACAGACATGACTTTACAGTGTGCTGTTACTTTGCTGTCTCTTTGGGTATATCTTTGAAGATGATTGAAAATCTTAGCTTTGGTAGATTATTTTACGAACTGTGGAATTATGTGAGCATGAGCACTTTAGCTGCTCTTGTTTTCTTCTTCATCAGTTCAGGCTATTGCTTTATCCATGCCTATACACCTCAGACCTGACCACCATAAAACCAGGCTGGCTGTTGAGAGTAGTGGAGGATTTTCTGCTAGCTGTAGATGTGTGCTTATTTAGCTACTACAGAACATCTTTTTTATTTTTTGTAGTGGCCTCTTGAACTGAACTTATGAGCCTGCAGTGTGTTACTGTGTTATCCTTTAAGTTTGGTAATGCTTCTGAGAGCTGGGAAGAAGTATGAGAAATTAGCTTTTTTTGCTAAAGAAAAATAACTTTAGAGAAAATATAGGCAAAACAGGAACTCAAAATAGATATGAATACCTGAGCTGCGTTTTGTATGCATGCAGCAATGAGTGAATATATATAGATTTATACTCACAGCGCTTGTCTTTTCTGTATGCATACCTCTTAGTCTACAACTCTAACAGCAATTGAATTTTGTGTATCATCGTACATGTGCCTGTAATCCTACTAGTTGATTGCATTGTGCTTGCAAATTTATTAAAATGGGGTAATCCTTTGTAAAGCTAATAAAATTCCCTGTTATGCCTAAACATCTGAATGAAGATCCTCTGCATCATCCAAATCTTGCAGCATTTCTGTTGAACAGTCAACAGTGCACAAACAGGGAATGCAATTATTGGTACAACTGATATAGAAGAGAATCTTAGCAGCAGTCCGAAAAGAGCCGTTCCCAGAGTGGATGTGATCTGACTGTGCTGCTTCATAATGAGAGGTGAAGTAAATGTTGTTAGAATAAAATATTCAAGTAATAACACTCTGCCAACCCTAAGTATGTTAAGAAAGTAAAAGCAACCTAAATAAATAAATTCCACAAATAAAAACAATCATATACGTGAGGCTTTGAAAGTGGCTAATGAAATAGAAACTAAAATCAGGAAAAATACAAATTGGAAGCTTCTAAGAAGAGTGACTGACACAGCATATCTGAGATATGGTTTAGATCTGTTTATATAATCTTTTCTAGTGAGGAAAATTCAAAGAGTATCAGCTATAACTGTCAGCATTGTGATACATTTGAAAAGTATCCCCTGCAGCTTGAACGATGCCTGATCTTGATAATATTCACTGTTTTAATAATAAAGAGCATTATGAATTGTCACTGTTACTCCTTTTGTAATTGTGTCAAAGGAACTTAGATGGAAACTGAGATCTGACTGTAGTGGGTGATTTCCTGTGACTACCAGAAAGGCAGCCTCCGTAAGTGGCGTTAGAAGGGGAAGGGACTCTGAGAGGGCATATTGTACTCGATGTTTTGGTGACAGGCTTGAACAGACTTTCCATGCTACTGTGTGGCAAGTGTATAAGATATCTTGGGACTGAACAGCGTTAATCAGTACTTAGGATACTTGTGCAATCTGTTTTATCACGTGAGGATTTGGCACTAATGCCTATGGTTAAGGCAGTCTGACACTTTCCACTATAATTCTGTTCTCAGTTGCTTATAATTGAGAACATTTTGGGCTGAAACTTTCCATGAGGAGTGTTTGCTTCAGGTTGATTGTTATTTTTCATTTCAGTATAAGTAGTTCAGGTACTTTTTCAGTTTGAGATTGGGGAAAAACACATGGTTCAGTGGGAGATGTGCCCCAGTGCAAACAGGGGATGGTGGAGTGCAAACCAAACAATGATATAGTGTGGGAGTGTGCATCAGGTTTGATGTCACTAATGGAGACAGATGGAGACTAATCCCTTATTAATAAATCCAGATGTCTTTCATGAAAGTGTAAGTATGATTTTTTATTTATTTTTCTATCAAGAATCTTTAACACTTCCATCTTTTGTAGCTCATTTGAAATATTAGAAAAAGTAGTTGCAGGAAAGGGATGTCTTTGGCTAATCCATGCAAAACCTCAGAAGAAAAAAAATAAATCAGTATTTGCATAAGGTCAAATTAGGTGTCTTAGATACCAGTGTCTTTTTTTTTTTCTTCTTATTTTTCTATGATCTGTTTGTAAAATACGTGCTCCAGCTTAAAGCCACAGCAGTTACAAAGAGTTTTTCTTGAAACTGATGTTCCTTTTCTAGTCTCTGTGCAAGAACTGATAACAAGGACAATTCTTCTGTTATGCTTTCAATGTTCTTTCTGATTTACTTCCCCCTCTTTCCTTTCCCAGGAGGGAGTAGAACCATGAGCAGTTTGACTCAAATGCATGTGGCCATGAGTTGGACTAAGGGGCAGTGAGAACAGATGGGGACAAGTTTGCTTTGAAGACAGTATAAGAAAACCAAGGAAAGAATTTAAAGAGAAGCTTTGCAGATAAAGAGTCAATTTATTTAGCAGACTCTACCAATGCAGTAGAATAAAGTAGTTTTCCATTTGGATACAAATTCTTCCCCTCAAGGAGGGACCTTCACCCTTCTTCCCTGCCTCCTGCTACAAATTTAAAGATGAAAGCACAAGCTTGTATATACATATAAAGTGCTAAATACACTCTCACACTGTGGGTTAATGAAAACTGACTACTCCAAATTTTCTTCAGACTTCAAGTGAAAGGAAACACAAGTAAGTATGTGGTTATGGGTGCAGGAAACTTGTTTGGAATCTATTGGTACAGGTAAATTATTTTTACTTTTGGCTGACCCTTGGACAGAAATGGAAAGGAAATACCAATATCTACTGAATCAGTATTTTTATTACAAGAAATTGGTCTTAATATAAAAAAAAGGGATTGACTTTGGCTAAAGTCTATAAGAGATTATATGCACACATGCATTTTGGGTATTGCTGAGTACTTCCTAAACTGCTTTGCTTTCTTTTTTATTACATTTGGTTTGCTGAAAATTTGTTCTTCCACTGTCACTGAATTAGTATTTTCAACTTTTTTTTTTCTTCTGTGGCTAGTTTTATGGTATCATTTATAATTCACTTACTGTTCTTTTTTTTTTTTCTGCAGAGAAGAATATGCTAAAAAAATCTAGTATGTGTAGAATAGAAAAACAACTTGAATGACATCAGAAATGTAGTAAAACTAGAATGATGGCAGACTATAGTAGGAAAATGTTTATACTGGAGTTATTCCACTTCTTATGAATACCTGAATGTCATTTCTCTTAAAATACAATTTCCTTTGGGTTGTTGCATTTTTTTTTTCTTTTTTTTTTCTTTTTTCACTATTGAAGTTAAAAATAAATTTACTTAAAAGTTTGTTTTGAATATTGTACCAAGTTAGCTTTCATTCTCAGAATATAGACTATCACTGCTTAAATATCTTTGACTAGAATTACTTAAACAGAAACTGGTTTTATACACTTTTGTATGGCAATATTTTTTTTTAATCACATTTTATTGTGTTACATGTCAAATTACTCTGATTTAAAATATTTGCTATTACTTTCCTTAAATACAGAATTATTGGAAGAGAAGATGATAGCTACCACAAAACAATAAACTATTCTAGGATAATACAATATATATTATAGTTCACCCCGATCCGGACCAGACTACGCAGTCTCCACTCCCCCCACCCTCCGAGAGAACAGGGAGAGATAATTTAAAAAAAACGACTCAAGGTTTGCGATAAGGACGGGGAGACATTCTTAAAGTTACCATCATGGGCAAAACCAGACTCGACTTGGGGAAAACTATTCATTTATTACTACAACTAGCAGGAGAATGAGACAGAGAAACAAGATAACCTCCTCCACCCCTCCCACTTCCCGAGCTTAACATTACCTACCTTCCCCCCCCGAGCGGCACAGGGGGGAAGAGGGAATGGGGGTCGCGGTCAGTGCATTATGCATTGTTTTACGCCGCTGCTTCACAGTTGGGGGAAGAACTCCTCACATCCCTCCCCTGCTCCAGTGTGGGGTCCCTCCCACGGGCCACAGTCCTTCATGAAACTGCTCTGGCATGGGTCATCTCTTCCACGGGGTGCAGTCTCTCCAGAACGGCTGTCCCAGCGGGCCCTCCACGGGCCACAGCCTCCTTCAGGCATCCACCTCCCCCAGTGTGGGGTCCTTCACGGGCTCCAAGCTCCAAGTGGATCTCTGCTCCTCCGTGGACCTCCATGGGCTGCAGGGGGACAACCTGCTCCACCATGGTCATCACCACAGGCTGCAGGGGAATCTTGGCCAGGAGCTGCATTACTCCTCCCCCTCCTTCTTCACTGACCTTGGTGTCTGCAGCTCTTTCTCTCACAAGAAAAGTTCATTCTTCACAACAGGCTGGCAGAAGCCTCTCAGGATCTCTTCACGTCATCTATCCCATCTCATCTCCTCTCCACCTCTTGCAGCCGGACCGGGCTGAGTTGGGCCCAGTCGGCCGCCTGGCGAGA
>WHYT01017781.1:62823-73125 GCA_009806455.1 Tetrax tetrax | reverse complement strand
AGGTGGTTTTTTTTTTTAAAAAAAAAAAACAAAAAACAAAACACTCTATGGCTTTTACAACAGCTAATAAATTTGCTTTCTTATTGCAAACTCAGAGTACCGCTAACTTAAAAGTTGGTTTTGGGAGGGAAAAATGCAGTTAAAGCCCTTTCAGAGAATTTTAATGACAGAATGGTAGAACATTTGAAAAGAAGTGTAAAAGCTGTAAGTACCAATTATTTATGCTCTTTATATACTCACATATACAAAAAAAAAAATGCTTTAGAAAGAGAACAATATAATTTTACCTGAAAACACTCATAGGAAAGAAGAATAAAAAGAGGACTGAATTAACTTTATATAATCGCTCCAGCAAATGCTGTCTTGGTTTCTTTTTTTCAGAAAAAAAAAAATAAAGGAAGTATAAGAACACTGAGATTTTTTTTTTCAGAAAGTTCAGCAATAAACTCAATTTCTAAGTACCAAAGGGAGTTAAAAATATACCATTATCATAATGGAAAATATTATAAGAATTAGAACATATGCAGTGAGGATTTTTTTTTTTTAAACCCACATGACATTCTTTCAATCATGTTATTAGGTTGACAAGAAATAGAGTCATAGAATGTTTTTGAGTTGGAAGGGTCTTTTAAAGGTCATCTAGTCCAACCCCCAAGCATTTTCGACTAGATCAGGTTGCTCAGAGCCCCATTCAACCTGACCTTGAATGTTTCCAGTGATTGACATCTACAGCCTCTCTGGGCAACCCATTTCAATGTTTCACCATCCTCAATAGTAAGAAATTTCTTCCTTATGTCAAGTCTGAATCTACCCTCCTTTATTCTAAAACCATTACTCCTTGTCCTAACGCTACAGAAACTACTAAAAGGTCTGTCCCCATCTTCCTTAAAAGCACCCTTTAGGTACTGAAAGGCTGCAATAAGACCTTATTTATCTCCCCAGAGCCTCCTCTTCTCCAGGCTGAACAACCCCAACTCTCTGAGCCTTTCTCATAAGAGAGAGGTTCCCTCTGATCATTTTTGTGGCCCTCCTCTGAACTTGCTCCAGCAGGTCCATGTGCTTATTATGTTGGGAGCTCCAGACCTGGACACAGGTGGGATCTCAAGAGAGCAGACTAGAGGGACCCGCTTCTTCAGCTTATCCAAGTCCCTCTGGATGACATCATATCACTTAGGTGCATCAACTGCACCTCTCAGCCTGGTGTCATCAGCATAAGTAAGAATTAATTGTTTATTGTCTTTTCTTATCCAAATATCTGATGACTAGGGAGGTCAAATAAAACCATGCCAGTGATAATATGTGGCATTTTACATGTCTGATTTGTGCACAGTTTATACCACGAATGTTAACAGGTTGATGGATTGCAATAGAGAGATTCTTTTCCTTCTAAAGGATCTATGGTTCTATAAGTACTGAAATTATGTTTCAACATTCAGATTTCTTATTCAGTTTGATTGCATTTTTTACAAAAACTAGTAATCCATTAATAGTTTATTAGTCTATACTTCTTTGATTCGGTCACAAGTGGCGTCCCTCAGGGGTCCGTGTTGGGCCTGGCCCTGTTAAACATCTTTGTCGACGACATAGACAGTGGGATAGAGTGCACCCTCAGCAAGTTCGCCCATGACACCAAGCTGTGTGGTGCTGTCAACATGCTGGAAGGGAGGGATGCCATCCAGAGGGACCTTGACAGGCTGGAGAGGTGGGCCTGTGCCAACCTCATGAAGTTCAACCAGGCCAAGTGCAAGGTCCTGCACCTGGGTCGTGGCAATCCCAGGCACAAATACAGGCTGGGCAGAGAATGGATTGAGAGCAGCCCTGAGGAGAAGGACTTGGGAGTGCTGGTGGATGAGAAGCTCAACACGAGCAGGCAATGCGCCCTCGCAGCCCAGAAGGCCAACCGCATCCTGGGCTGCATCAAGAGGAGCATGGCCAGCAGGTCGAGGGAGCTCTACTCTGCCCTGGTGAGACCCCACCTGGAGTACTGTGTCCAGTTCTGGAGTCCCCAACATAAAAAGGACATGGACCAGTCGCAGAAGGTCTACAGGAGGGCCACGAATATGGTCAGGGGGCTGGAGCACCTTTCCTATGAGGACAGGCTGAGAGAGTTGGGGCTCTTCAGCCTGGAGAAGAGGAGGCTCCGGGGAGACCTGATAGCGGTCTTCCAGTACCTCAAGGGGGCCTACAAGAAAGATGGGGAGAGGCTGTTCAGTAGGGCCTGTTGTGATAGGACGAGAGGTAATGGTTTTAAAATAGAGGGAGATAGATTTAGATTGGATATTAGGAAAAAGTTTTTACAATGCGAATTGTAGAACACTGGAACAAGTTGCCCAGAGAGGTGGTGGATGTCCCATCCCTGGAGACATTCAAGGCTGGGTTGGATGAGGCTCTGAGCGACCTGATCTAGTTGGGGATGTCCCTGCTTCTTGCAGGGGGGTTGGACTAGATGACCTTTGATGTTCCCAACCATTCTATGATTCTATGATTCTATTAAAGAAGTGTTAGTTTAAAATTATGCATTTCTACAGGAAAACTATATATACAAGAAAAAAAAAATGTAAATATTCACTTTTACCTTTACTGTTCATAAAAATATATGCATAATGCATATATTGAGAATAAGATTTTTATTTTATTCTGATGAAATGCATTTTTATTATCACTGGTTAGTTATATTTTTTTCTGAGTAAATAGATTTGTATTAAAAATCCTGACAGGATTGAAGAAAACATTTGCCCATGCTCCTGATCTTCAAGCAGTTGCCCTAGTGCCCTGAAGTCCCTTTTGATTGCTTTTAGACTTCTCTCTGCAACCTCATCACTGCATAACAAATAGCGGGTAATAATCGGAGGGCCTTACCAGACCAGAGAGTTTCCTAGTAATGTCTCTAACCCAAGCCTCAGGGAGGCAGCAGACTACCCTGTGGAATGGGTCTGGTTGGCATATTGGGCCCTCTGTTCCCCTCAGAAGGGAATTGCCTACAATAATTACCCTCCTTTTTTTTTTTTTTTAACAGAGGCAGTCATAATTCATGGGGCAAACTGACTTACCCTAGGCAACACCCTGGATGGACCTTCACCTACTTCTTCATTTGCCTGGCCCTGAAGTTCCAGAGCCCCGTATCTGTTTGTAAGGGCAACTGGGAAGGTGAGTGAGGCCAGGAGGGGATTTGCCTGATGGCTAGAGCAGGGACCTATTTCCATTCCACACCATCTCTTAGGTCCCGTCCTTCTGATTTGTGGCAAGAAAGTAGGGGATCCTTTGCTTTTTATGGAGCCTTCATCTGCTGCCTTGGCCTCAGGGATAGTAGGGTGTGGCTCCACCAATCTACCTCCCTCTTGCATTCCTTAATGCTCCTTAAGCTTTCCACTTCCTCTTTCAGCTCAGCCACCAGGCTGAGAAGATCATTTAGCTGGTTGCACCAAAACCAGCTGTTGTCTCTGCTGTGCTCTGGTATGAATGACAGGCTCAGGCACTCCCTGCAGATGGAGACCTGGACAGCTGTGTGTTTGTGTGGGAGCTCTGTCTGGGTTACTATATTCCTTCTAACGATGGCTTTGGGGTGAGTGAAAACCATAGTTAGGTTCTCTCCTGGGAGGCTGATGACCACTAGTTAAGTTATCCTTTATATTCCTTCTTTTATAAAAGAAATGTCTGGTCATTTTGAATATTTTACATTTCTTCGCTCTGAGTTCAGGTTTGAGTTTGCTCTTGGCATGACATAATGTGCTAAGATATTTCTCTGGGGTGAAATTCACCTTCTTGCAAAAAAATCCGCAATAATTTGGAATTACCTTTATTCTAAAGATACTGATCTCAAGTTACCATTGAAAGTCAGTACCATTCTTGTGAAAGTTAGTTGTAAAAAGGAGCTTAATAATGTTTAGTATGATACTCATTACATTAACAATATGACCACTATTTAGTTTTCTACCATGCAAATATATATAGAATTGAAAACTAGAAATTTCAATTGGAAATATGTAGACTAAATGCATAATTAGTTCTTTCTAGTCTAGCAGAATTGTGATTGCTGTAGGAAACAATGAGAGATGTAGGTTTTTTCCTTTGTTCATTTTCTTTTATTCTTATGCAATTGTATTTTTTTGATGGTTGCAATTAATAAGACAGTTAGTTAGAGTAGTCTAATGGCTGCTGTAATCTAAGGAAGCATTTGAAAGTGAATGATTAATTAGATACAGCAATAATATACTCCCTCTTGCATAGCTGCACCACTTACTGAAATAGCCAAAATGAATGACAGAAAAGCTTCTTTACTGTCTGTAGGCTATGATATGGTTCCTGTGGATAAGGAAATGTAGATACGACAAATAAGCCTTCTGATGAGTCATGATCCAAATATAGATCGTTTATCCAAGAGCTGTAATTTATAAACAAATAATAAAACTTGTAAGTACAGAAAATGGTAGTTTACCAAGGAAAAGGATATGTGAAAGACTGGGATATGGTGACTAGGTCATGTACAGCTTAACGTCTGAAGAAATTTGCAGTATGTGCAGTGTACCCTCTAGGAACATTCATTATTGCTTTATAGTTATATACAAAGGTAGTGAAACACAGAGATTTCCATCTATTTTTCTGTGAAAAAAACTATTTCAAAGACCTATGTTCTCTTAGCAACTATTATCCTAAATAAAATGGCCACTCAAAACTTGATTAACCTATTCCATATGTTTAATTTGGCCATGTCAGAAAAGGTGTTTGTTGTCATTCCTACCAAATGTCTTACTGTTTGAGCAGATACTCTACAAAGCATCTCTACTGACAATAGCTCTAATATTTTCTTTCCACACAATCATATGTAAAAAAAAAATCACTGAAATTCTAAATCACTGTTAGAGCGAATCAGTTCTATTCCCTATAAAACTATGCAAGTGCTCTTATTCTTATGTTACTGCAGTATCTGGTTTAAATATGAAACATGTCTTTGTGTTGTCATGGTTAAACACAGTAAAATACATAGTATCTCAGAGATTAAAGAGAACAGTACATATTTTTTATAGGAATATGTCAGTGCACAATGACAGAGGCATTTTATCTAGTCAATTTTTAATTGGTTCTCCACACTGAGAATTTAATATCAAAATAATTTTTCTAAAGACTATTATTTCTTATAATATTTCCTGGATTATTCACTTCTTAGAAGGAAGCAAGCCAGTGCATTAAAAAAAAAAGAAAAAAAAAAAAAAAGAAAAATCAAAAGCTCTGACCCATTTGGAAAATTCAAATACTCTTTTGTTTTGTTTTTTAAAAGTCATTATTGATATCATGGAGTTGTCTGAAAAAAAAGTGGAAATTTCATTGACACTTCAAAACTTGCAGAACTGTTGCTCAGGATAAGCATTCATATTTTATTACAATCAAGAAATACCATTCCACTACAATCCTGAAAACTAGCCAAAAGATAGCCTGACTTTCAGCATCAAAGATTAGGTCATGTCTATTAATATACTGAACCTTTTGCATCACCATTCGCTCAAGCTAACCATGCACTTTCTTCTACTATTATTTCATGAGCAACACCAAATCCATATTTGCATCAAGGATATATCCATACTCTCATTAATCACATTTATCACTAGTCAATCAACTGATTACAACTCTCACAGACATGAGGTAAATTTAGAACACTTTTCTATTCATAAACTGTATCAATATAACATCAGGTGCAGGGTCCAGAACCTTCATGACACAAGGCTACTAGTCCTCATGCAACTTTGTCGTAAAATTCTACTCCACGGCTATCTATACCCGAGATAGCTATTTAAAACCACCTTATCTAGGTCTCCATAAAGTACTGATATCCTGCAGTAAGCATTATGTCTTCCTTTTAATTCAATATCCAATCCTCTACAAGTGTGTAAATGTATACATTTACACAGGGAAATTATTTATGGCGTAAATTGTACACATGAGGATCAGTCATGACTGATTTCTGGTATATCACAAAAGAAGTCAGCAGATATAGTTTGGTGAAGCAAAGAACTATGCTTGAACCACAAATATAACTTTACAGTACTCATATTAGTAAGTCAGAGACAATATTTTAATTTTAAATAAAAAAAAAAAAAATAGGCCCAATCTCTCTGTTACCAGGAAGTATTCGCCTTAGATATTCCTGCATGTTGAGAACATTTTTTACATGAAACATTTCTGAAATTAAATTTTTTCATTTTCTTGATTAGCAAAGAGGCTTTTTTCTTCACTTTCTGTTTAAGAGAGATATGACTGGACAAAATGCTATTGTTAATTAAACAAACATCACAATTACAATCTAAGATTTAAAGCCTCTCAGATATGAGAGAAATTAACCTTTTGACTGCATTAACCCTGGTATTTTTTTTCTTGTTTTCAAAAGCCTCAGAAAAGATAGCTGACAAGATGTACAACTCTAATTTTGAGGTAAAACTTAAGTTATCTTAGTATTACTCTGGTACAATTTTGGGCATCTGTGAAAAAGAAACAACAGCAAAAAATTAAACAGTGAGTAATAATTTCTTTTCTCTTGTAGACTAAGGCTCAAGGATTAATATTTGTATTTAAAATATATGAACTAGGTACACAATTTAATAAATACATAAGTGGAGGTTCCCAGATCTAAATTTTAATTTGATACTCTCACAAGTAATAATACAGAATAAGAAAGTGAAAAAAATAACCCATAAATAACTCTAAGTATAGACTTGCTTACAGATCTTTTCCTAGAACATAACTTGACAATATTTATATTGTTCTGTATACCATCAGCAGGAGGTAACAGAAAGGGAAAAGTGTTTGCTTTGTTTAAGCTATAAGTATAAACTACACCAGCTGGTGCAGTCTGTTGGGAACCGATATGTGGGTCAGCACATTGCATCATCAGCACTTCTCTTCTTCAGCAAATCCACCTGCTTGAGTAAACAGACAATATCAGGCCCCAGTGTAACAAATTACATTATTAAAGACACAACTTTCTAAATTTGTGGCCTACTTAGCTTTTTATTGCAGATAACATTAACCGTCCTTGAATAAAAGTATTTTTTGTAACTAGCTTCAGTGAGCTCAAAGGTTCTTTAATGATAATATAAAGGCAAAAAAAGCCCCTTTGCTAAAATGGTTATATTGCAGAAAAAAAAATATCAACAGAATATGGATTTTATTTACCTATATGTTACTTTCTACTGAGATAATTGACAAATATTTTATCCTCCTAATAGTGCCTGGAACAGATGTTGAAAGATGTTAAAAGTTCTTTGGCACAGTAAGCTTTATATTAACCTTCAATATATCTATAGTTTAGCTTACTATATAGACACAGACACCTGAGATGTGACCCATATTAACATACTGTAAATAATTATGTGTTTAGATTTCCTGCTCTTTCTTGGAAAAATGTTCAATTCCAGGGGAATCAATTCTTCTTCACTTGAAAGGACAGGCATATCAAAAACTGAGAACCACACCAAAATAAAAATAAAGACAAAACACATGCAGCCACAGTAATTGGAAACAGATGGGATAAGCTAAATATAGCATGAGCATAAATGAAAGCTAAAAGACCTCATGAAAATCTGAAAGTCAAAGCTTGTCTCTTTGGAATAAACTGCTGTGAGTTGGCCTTCAATGAAAGTTCTTGATGTTTAGAAGAGTAGTTCAAGATCTATGTCTTGTGAATTAATCAGCATATTCATATTTTGGAGAGGTTATAAAAGGCATAAAGTTGGCTGAACATTAATTTCAGAAAAAAAGAATCACTACTTTCTGGGAAATGAACTGGTTTATATTGAAACAAAATACAGTTAAATGCTGATGAACAATTCAGAAGCCATTGAAAATATTCCAGCAGTATTTCTGTTTTATTTTTCATATAATTTCTTTTTCACGTTTGAATTTGCATGTCTAAAATCCATATTGATTGATGCTGTAAATATTCAACAGAAAAATATAACAAAAAAAAATTCCTGTTATACTATGCTACATAATTTTGGCTAAATTACAAATATTAACTGTCAGCTTTCTGGATATAATTTAGAAGTGCAGCCTTATAGATCCTCCTGATTAGCACATATATATATCAAATAAGTAGACTTTATGCTTCCTTTTCCGAAGAGCTACAGTGAAATTGTTTTTCTTAGATTATGCTCACACACACACAGAGACATTATGTATCTCTGAGTTCACTATATGCTAAGATTGTTAGTCTTTTAAAATTCATAATATCTACACATAAATTCTTACTAGAACTGACAGAGAAATTCAAACAAAAATTGAAATTACGTGGGTTTTTAATTTCTGAGAACCACATATCGGAAACAAGAGTTAGAAAACTGTACTACAAAGATGTCCTTTAGAAGCTGCGAGGATAAAGGAAAAGATTATTTAAAGACAATATGAATTGATGGTTGCAAATCTTGATGCTACCGTGTTTAGCCGGTATATCTACACCTTCTGAGAAATAGAATAGTAGGAATGGGGAAGAAATTTAAACACACAGGATCTATGATCAGATGGATTTGAAGTACCAGAAGACTAAAATCAAATCCCCTCAGGGTTCTGTTGTGTAGGTTCAACAGAAAAAAATTCCTTCAACCTCTCTTCATACATCATGTTCTCCAACCCTTCAGTCATCTCAGTTGCCGTTCAAAAAATACTGTCAATTTTTTCAACTTGTCTCTTGAACTGGGAGAACCAAAACCTGACACGATATCAAGTTGCCACATTAAGAGAGGGGGTTGCCAATGAACCCTTTCTGTTTGCCCCATCTGTCAGTACTCCAAGAAAGACGAGACCTTTGCGTCTGCCCAGTCTGTCCGAACCCACTGGATAGCTCACCATATTGAAGGGTGATTTGACTAATCACCCTAATCATCCTAATTCAGGGATACACATTGACAGAGCCATTGAGTCAAAATTCCTTATTTCATTTATTCAAGGTCCCCAGAATTTGCACAAAGTGAAGCTTATAATACAAGGTATACATTTGTGACAGGATAAGGTTGTAAGATTGCCGGTGATAGTACACTGACTGCAAGAAAGAGTTTGAAGCAATATATGACCAAACTCTAATTACTAATAACAACTAGCTTAGGTTAATTATTTTAACATGCATAGAATAACGTTCTTACCCAATAGGCCTCCCTATAGGGGGAGAAGACAGGTTCAGCCCGTCGACTGATCCCAGAAGTTACAATGGAGTCTTCCCCGATTTTCTCCCCGGCCCATTTACTTTTATTCTGTTTCTTACATTAAGTTGAAGTTTGTGTGACTGTCGTCATACATTCTTTTATTGTTAATTGGTGTAAAATTATCTTGCCTCGTTTCTTAAAGATATAGTAAAAATATATAGAGAGAGCATGCCTAGTGAGGGGTCGTCTCACTTTGGAGGCGGGTAGACTTTGGGATGGAGATGTCTTTAACCATTATAATGATATTATAATAAGCAAAGTTCATCTAAAGAATACAATTTTCAATTTTGCCACAACTCTTTGCTCAGGAAGAGATATTTTTCTTGTTTGACAGTTGCAATGCAGTTTATCAGCTACTATATGGCCTATTAGTCACCAGGTACCATGACATTCCCTGTCCTTGCATGGAGTGTAACAGAGTTCGGCCACGGTGCCTCCTGCTGAGGGAGGCAGGGTGTGTTACCTAGGGAACTGCTGTAGCAAGCATGCCAACCACATTCCATCCTGGAAGTAGCAACTGCATTTTACCCCAGTTCTTCTATTAGGGTGAACCTTATAGAAACTCATTTCCCCTCCTAGTCACTGCCTCACTCAAGTGTAGCTTAACAATTGTAAAGTAGAGTGGGGATAACTGCATCCCTTGCTCTACTGACTATACTCTTGTTGATGCAGCTCAGAACAAGGTTTTATTTTGTTGCTGCAATAGCATACTGCTAGTTTATGTTTTTATATGATCTATATGTAACAAAACTAAGTGAAATGTCCTCTGTCAATAGATAAGCTTCCGACAAATAAAGTTGGGGGTTTTTTTTAAAGTACTTATTACTAAATTTCATCACTGATTTTAATATTATCCAAGCATCTCTAATCTTACTTCAGAGACTAAAAATCAAATGTTTAATTGTTTAAACATTGTCCCTTCTCACTTCTGTGAGAAGATGTGTCTGCAAAGTATTGCTTAAGGCATCAATAAATTGGAAAGCTTTGTTAGAGATCTGTCTGAGATCTATAGTTCATAATGTGTGAGATAAAATATGTATTTTTTTCTGAAGTGTTTTGTAACAGCTAGGTGAAAAATTCCTTATGAATAGTTTGGATAGCAGTATTGCCCATTGTA
>WHYT01017781.1:29496-60925 GCA_009806455.1 Tetrax tetrax | reverse complement strand
ACATCTTCTCTTCTCTTTTTTTTTCTGTTTTCCCCTTCTTAAATACGTTATCGCAGAGGCGCTACCACGGGACATTCTGCTCCCAATCGGCTCAGCCTTGGCCAGCAGTGGGTCCGCCCTAGGCCCAGTCGAGTCCACTGAACAAAGGGGAGCGACTTCTAGCAATTTCCTACAGAAGCTACCACCTTAGGCCCCCCTCACTAAGCAAAACCACAACACTACCATATGAAGTTATTTAAGTACATCTCTTTAAATAGATGACATTTTTTGTTTAGTCAATCTTTCATGTACCAAAAAAAGTCTGTGCATGAACTGGATTTGTTTAACATCTTCAGTTGCACACACACTCACGAAGGAAAGTTAATTTGGGACAATATTCTTTGCTAGATTCTATTAAATATGTATCTTGGCCTATGCTGTATCAAACATTTGCAAAACTCAAGTGACATAAACAGTGTTGTTTATGTACCTTAACTCATTTGTTGACTCATTGGTTGTGTAACCTTGAATCTGACTGCTGTGAAATGAACCATGCAAAAAAATGTTATAAGAAGCCACCCTGGGAGCTTCCCAATCTTCTCTCAGGAGCTGGGTTTAAGCTCAAGCCCTTGCCCTGGGCTCTTTCTTGAGCTATGCTGCAGTCATGTCTGTGCCTTGCCATACACATTTCTGATCTGGATGCTGATGTCTTGACCTCAGACATACCTCATCACCATGGACGTGTCTGGTACTCTGAACTCTTTGCTAAACCAGATTTCCACCACCAGCGTGCTTTCCTCTTCTTGTTTGGGTCTGTGTGACTACCCTCTTTGCCAGTGAGTCTGGCACTGTCTCTACCAGTCTTGTTGCTGCCCTCAGCTCCTAACTCACCTGCCCATATGAAGGAACCCTCTTCCTAGTGCTTTCTGAAGTTTATGGTGAAGATTTACATCTTTAGTACTTACTCATTTAAAAAGTAGAGATTTACAGGGTTTTCATTTGGGAAAGGGGAGTTGTATGATTTTTTGATTGTTGTTTTGGTTTGGGGATCTTTTTTTATTATATTTTTTTTATTAGAGGGGTTTTTGTTGTGGTTTTTTTTTTGTTAGCTTAGTTTTGTGGGTTTTCTTTTTTTTTTTTACAAAGCTTTTTCTACTTTGATGTTTCAAAGGCCAGAACACATGCTTGTAAACAAAATTAAGGCTCAGGTCTTCCTTGTGGGAATTCTTCCACGTCTTATGGTAATCTGGACTGTTTCAGCTACAAAACAGTTACCCTTAAGTTAAAGCATCACAGATGGTGATGTCTTTTAAGTTTTGATGAATTTTATGATTTTAAGGTTTTTTGTCTTTAATTAATTTTGTAATTTTAGGCCCATTCTGCTATACATGAGGAGTCTAGACTGCATCTTGTGTAAATAATAAGTTTTCTCCAACGTATACCACATAACTGTTTGGATTTTCAGTGGACTGTAAGGTTTATGCTGATCTTTCTAAGATTTATGAAGATTCAGAAGGATTTATAGGTTTTGAAAGCTTTGTAAAACAGAAGAAAAACATTTTTAGACAAAGTAGATTATATTAAAAAAAATCAAGCATATTTAAAATCAAGTTTAGAACTTCTTAGTTTAACTAACTTTTAAATTAATTATTTTAAGATTTTCAGTTCAGCTTCCTCATTGCCTCATTTAGTTTAAAATACTACTTCACTAGGCTCAAAATTATGGAAACAGAGACACTGACTGAAAAGTGAGAACTGTCTAGTAGGTTATGTTTTTACTTGTGGTTTCGATTCAGAGTATGAAGTTTACAAATCTTATCTGGTGAATGAGACTTATTCGAGTTATTATTGGGATGTTTACACCTAACAAATTATATGCAATTGAAGACCATAAATGGATATTAAGTGTAATGAAGTGCAACCAAGATTAAAAGTGCTGGTTTTAGGTCAAGTATTAAAAAAATCAAAACAAAAGAATAAAACAATTCAGAGTTTTCTTCCACTGTAGTTCATATCCAATATTATAATTAATACTGCATGATCAGCATTGTTGCTACCTCATAGATATCCTCCATAATGAATATTATAGAGATAACAATGGCCTCTGATTCAGTCATTTTCAGAGCAGAAAAAAAACCCCACATTGTCCAATTATATTTTTTGGACAAGAATTTTAAATGTGAAATGCTGTTATTCCATAGTCTATCACTTTCCTTCTTCACCAGTCTCATCTGCACTGTTCTGCACCTGTTCTCTAGATGAAAGCCCGTGGACTACATTTATTCTCAGAGAGATTCTGTACATACCTCCTCATTATCAATTTGATTCCTGATAATAATTAATTAAGACTGCTTTTAAGCCCTGCCTAACCTTTTCTGGGAGAATACTTGGTCCAAACAGTGGATTATTGTTTTAATAACAAAAATAGAGATTAATTTAGAAAATAATATGTATATGTCTGTGATTTCACCAAGGTCTGTGCTTGTAAGTACCCCCTCAAAGCACTGGAAATTGATAGGAAAGTCTGCACATGTACCTTTCCAGGTTTTGTCTTTTATTTTGAAGCTTGATATTGATGTCTAATCAGAATACAAATTTTTAACTCATCAGAAGATCTTTCATAATATTGCAACTGTGAGAAACAAGCCACTGTCCTAAATATGCTGCAGTTTTCATCTGATATAGCAGTACCAATATTCCTTGGAAAATTTCACTGTAAAGCTTGTCTAGCTGGATTTCTTCTGAGCAGTTCTTAGATAGATCAAGATCCAAATAAATTTCAGTCTAACTGCTCTGATTTATTGAACTATCTGCCTGTCCAGACAAGGGTTTATCTCTACCTACAGCAGTTCACCAAGAGAACAGGTCCAAGCCCCGCCAAAATAGAATGAGAAATAAATTTAATTTTTAGGAGGTTCAGGGACAGTTTAATATTCAACTTAGAAACAAAAATATATTTATATATATTGCACTTATATTAAATTTTCTGAATCCATACTAGAAAATTAATCTTAATTCTAACAAATTTACTATTTGGACAGAATCCCAAAAGCAAACCTTCCATTTTGTTGGGACAGTACTCTTATTTATCAGCTATGTCTTTTGAGAGAGAATATATATTTTATTTGAAATACACTGATAGATGGTCATTATCTGAAACCTCTTTTACTACATTCTAATTCTTAATCACTATGTACATTAATATTTTCAGATAATTTCTTGATAAAGAATGTATGAAATATTATTTGTTATAAGAACAATTATAAGATTGAATCTTTCAGTAATTCATAATCTTTTCAAACCATAACTGGCACTATTAAAGAACATGGAGTGAGCACACAGGGGACCAGTGTCTCGACTGTGCTCTGCTCTGTGACTTTATGTAACCGATAGACACTTCTTAAAGGACTTGCAATGCCTACAGAACTATTGAAGATCTCACCTATGTATCAGAGTACACATTTTTACCAAAGGATAAACTTCATAATAAGACAGATCAAGTAATAAGAGCTTCTCTGATTAAAAAATGATGGGGTATGATAAAATTAATTCAAAGCCTGGTTATGTTGGTGACAATCTGCCAAACTCTGACATAAATTCTCTGGCAAGATCCAAGAAAAGTAATTCAAATATAGCTTTAAGGGGGGAAAAACTGGATTGGTAAGAAGTCTGTCTTAAGTACATACAGTTAGATCTGCAATAACTGGCTAAAACTGTGATACATTTGTAGATAACAAGAAAACGGAAGAAAAAACTGAGTCTTGATGGCTTAGTGTCAATGAAATTATTACAAATCATGGCTCGTGGCTGTTATTAGTAGGAATGCAACGAAAATTAAATGAAGTTCACACGAATTTTGCAAGAATGGTTACAGAACATTTTCAGTGGGATAGAGAGACAGCTTTGTTTGGTTTTAGAAAGGTAAATTGTATAGCAAGAAATGAGACTGTGAAAAATAACGTAAGTTTATTGTTCTATAAATAAAACAAGTGAGTGAAATAAGACTAAAAAAGGAACATCAAGGGAAATATCTTTTAGTAAAATCTAGTATTTTTCTGAAGATTTAGACAATCTATTTCTATGTGTATAAGTGATATTTTAAAAAGACAAGAGATAGATTAACTGGAAATTGGACAAAGCTGTCACGCTCTGATTTTAGATGAGATGAAGGCCCCCTTGCCTTCTAGCTGACCTCAGATGAGTCTGGGAGGCTAGGGGCGGCTGGACCAACCTCTCACACACTGTAGCATGGTTTTGCTCATATTCTCGGGAACAGAATTAAGACTCAAAACGAAGTCAAGTGCCAGGTAACTTTATTAACCCAACAACAAGTTTGCAAATGCAAGAGAAAAGAGAGAAAGAAAGGAAAGAGGGAAGAAAGTTTCAGTTTTAATAGCTACCACCACGGAGCTGCAGCGTCCCAACAGTCCAGTTGACTCAGTGGGGGAACGTCCCATCCGATGTTGGTAGTTTCTGTCCTTTTATCTTTTGTCTTATTCACGTCACATATTCCAAGAGTGAGTTTGCTTGGCTGCACCCCTCACCTGGCAGTGATACACATGCCCAACACCGTCTCTGGACCCCTCTGTTTTTCTGGCCTGGGTCTGGGCACACACACAGGGGTAAAACTAAATTTTGCAGAATCAGCTCTGCATTCAGGTTCGCAGGACAACAGGAATTGGCTTGCAAGATAACGGGAACTTGCTTGCAAGATAAGGGAATCGGCTCACAGGAAAACAGGAAGACTTCAGTCCTATGGTTTGACTGATGTACCATTATTTAGGTGGTGGTTTGACGCTTCAACAATGATGAGACAAACATTCGACACAGTTTCTCACAAAAGCAAGAGAACAGCTTCTAAGTAGAATGAGTCTATTGGGATGGAGAGCAAAATGAAATGTTAAATTAATCTAAAATATGTAGGATAAAATGAAGTTTTGACATATTCTGGCTCTTATGTTACCAAAATCCATCCCTTTCTTCTGTTCTGTCATCATCCCACTACTCAATGTATCATTACATCAGTTTAATGGATATGAAAAAGAAAAATAATATATATACACATTCAACAGAAAAGTGCAAGATATAATGAAAGAAAAAAATCGAAAAAGTGTGAAGAAGCTGTAAAGGATAAACTCTAAGTTAAAATATATATAATTTGTTTCACTACAATTCTGAAGGTAATTTTCAAATAATTAATGTGCCTAAACCAAAATGAAACCTTTTTGTGCCTTCCTCCTCTTAAAATAATTTCACATTCAAGTTTGTACATTTCGTTTGTTTATTTGTTTTTTCCCTTGTGTGTGTGTCTTCCTGATTTGTAAAAAAATTTTGTGGTGGGTTGAAGGAGAGCAGCTTTGTCAGGTCTGAATTTACTTTTGAAATATAGAGATAGTAACTTGTTGTCAGTTCAACTTTTGATCTTTATCTATTCTGTGTACAATACTGCTGCAGTTCTGTTGTCACAGAAGCATGGGGAATGAGCCAGGATATTATCCTGTTTCTCTTGAAATAGCTTGATTTAGAAGAGTAGAAATCTGCTGTTGCATCCAGATGACAAGCAAGACTTTGCAAACCTTCACTAACTCAATGCTTTTATCAGAATAACAAGCAGAAACCCTCCAAGCATCTTATGCAATTTTGTGGCAAAAGTTTCATACTTAAAGACCTGTCAGATCTCAAAGATTAATTAGTCCACCAAACTCCAGTGGTCCAGATGCTTTCACTCTTAGGAGGTACAGGTGGGACATGAGCTCTACATTTCACTTCATCTCTCTCCCTGTAGAAAAGGGAATAGGAGAATAAAGTGCATCACAAAATCCTTCTATTCAAGAGTGATTTCCAGCCTAGATCAGTTCTGATCATTCACTTCATTGTGGTATTTCTCCATGCCGTCTGTGTGAATATATATTGAATTCAACTGAAAGAGCTCCTTTGATGTTTTGATTTAAATTTAATTGTAGTTATAATGAGCACCGTAAACTACCCAGGTTTGCAGCACTGACTTGATCTTGATTGTTTTCTCAAGGTCAAACAAATAATTTTGGTTTTTAATGTATTATAATATACCACAAAGGATTTCCTTTGGGAATAGTATTCCCAATACGCAATAAACGTATTGGGAATAGTATTCCCAATACGCAATAAGCGTATTTCTTGAAGAATTTATCCTATTTCCATTGTTTTATTTTGTTTCATTATTCCATAATAAGTTTTTCTTTTCCTTATTAAAAAAATATTCCCCACAAAACAAATGAAGCAAACAACAACAACAACAAAACCCTACATGTAGTTTTACTCTTTAATTTTTTTTTCCCAAAGTTCACCCTTAATAGAACAAGTATAATTTAAAAATCAGAGTTCTAAAAATAGTGTCATAATTTTGATGTGCAATAATAATATTCTCCATATATTCTGTACAGCACAGAAAATGAACAGGAGATCAAGATGATCAGGGAAGGTAAGTAAAATATGAAAATATAAATTCTGGACAACAACGAAACTGTAAGAAACTAAGGTACATTATTTTCCAAGTTTTAGTTTCTTATTGGAATTAGTGAGGAACACAGAAGGCATTATTTTACACTTATGAAAACTGTAATGATCATTCCTACCTTGAATGTACATGTTGGAGAGAATATTTTCTTTGTGTAAACAGACTTACAAAGACTGTATAAACCTGTTAAAATATTGATCTTGCTAAGTATCTGCTTCTTATTGAACTTCTATTCATACATATTAAAAATTATCTCAAATAGTATTTTTCAATAATAAATTACCATTTATATTAAAAAGTAAAAGTTTCAGTGGAATAAAGATATACTTTAAAAAAAAATAAGTGTAGAAAATAATTTCCTTAAAATTTCTTCTTAATTAGACATTTGGTTTTATTCTCTAATGTGATCTTTAATTCTTTCATATCTAAATTTATAATTCTTCTTCCTATCAAAGAAAGACAGTCATTCTAATTGTGATCACTATAATAACAAAATTCAGTATGCTCAGAACATGTCCAGTGATTTATGTGCTTTTGTGTGTCTTTACTTCTGATTAACGGAAAGGAATAATGACTTTGCTAAAAGGAGGTTGGCAACCTTCCCTGAAAATACACATCATCCTGTCTCTAAATATGATAGAGATCTGGTATCTACAGAGACCAATTAAAAAAAAAAGATGGGAGGGGGGAATAAAAAAGGTGTAATAGATATCATAGATCTAAATTATGCACAGATCTATCCAATAATACCTAACTTCTGAACCAAAACTCCTGTTTGGGAAACTTAAAATGTGTCAAAAAAACTCATGTTCCCTAATCATAAGATACAGCTGAGATCCTGTATGGTAAAAAAAACTTAAATAAATAATACTGTCTAATATTGTTTGAATAACATAAAATACCAAAGTCACTAAAATCCTTGCCAAAATATGGATTTGTAATAAACTTTTAAAAGAGCTCTCCCAATTTCAGCATCTAAACAGATAGCACAACTGTTTCTTAAACTGGCATTCACATCTTGACCTCTGGCCCTCCAGGAGTATTTGGCCAATATCTGACTTGTGGTATTCCTCCCTATTTTATGTGTATATGAATAACTAGTATCCTTATTCTAGATCTTTTAATCACTCTTGTTGATGTGAAAAATAGTCAGGCAAATAGCTTGCTTGTGGTTTATAAAAAGACATCATTTAAACGATTTGCAAATGTCGGAAAATTAATGTAGTATTAGATGTTACTTTTTACTGTTTTATTTTAAAGTAGGAAATTAGACAGGAATTAGATTAGTAACTGCTTAATACTATTTTCTTTTTTTGGCTTCTCTAACACATGCTATAATTTTCTTAGGGTTTTTAAAGACCTGGCTGGATCAAACCCTAAATAACATGGTCTAATTGCATACCTGACCCTTCTCTGAACAGGAGGTTGGACTAGAGATCTGCTGATGTCCCTACCAACCCAAATTATCCTATGATCCTATTGATATTATCAGGTCAAACTTTCTAGCTATTTTATCTCAATGACATTAAGCTCCCAGAAGAATTCTGTCTTTCATCACTGTAACTTGTTACAGCAATCAGTTGGATCCTTGTGAATGACAGACTTGCCACCTTTTTACCTGCTCTCCTTCTTTCTTGCCCTCTTTGTTTTTTTTTCTTCCCTGAGTGACTGATTCAATGCTCAAGGAACTGAGACTACAGGATTTAAAAACAAAGAAAGAAACAAACAAAACCCCACCAAAACAACAGAACCCAGCAACAAACAATAAAATAAACAGACAACATCCCTGCATATTTGGACACTGGTCTAGAGCAAATTGCTTGCTGTATAGAACAACAGCTCCATTGTGTAATCACGTACTTTATTGGAACTGTAATCTTCACTCTCTCTCCGGTAAACTGCTCAGTTTTGCTGTGATGATAGGTAATAAAAGTGACAATAAACTGAAGCTCTTCAGTATAATTCTTCTTGCAACATTCTGTCATCTGGATAGTTTGTACTAATATATATTAAATACAAGATAATCTAATGGCAAAAGCTATATAAATTAAATGTATTTGCTTGACAACCTTTATTCTGTCTCCAGATACTACATTTAAAGATATTAACCCAAATAAAAGGGTTAATTTAGGGCTCTTGCATTCATAGTATGAAAAATGAATTAGCTTGTATTTCTATTTTTAAGATTTTCCATCAGAATTCATATGTTAAGAATAATTACACTCCAATGTGTAAGATATCAGAATATACTTTCATTTTTTAATATATTTGTAACCCAGATTTCCTTTAACAATATATAGTTGCTTAAACTTCTAATTACATGAAAATATTTTTTTAGGGAATTTTTCCATTACCAAACTGGAATACAGTAAGATCTAGCAAGAGTGGAGCATTCTATAAAAAAAATTCTACTTCATGTGATATCTATATTATAACACAAAATAAAGAATTTTTAAGACACTTCTTTTCAAGTTAATCTTGTTATTAAAGAGAACAGAAAAAACTACTATCACTTTGGCTAATAAATATGTGTTTATACTAATGTTAACAATATAAATTCTAATGTTCGAAATGTTTATTAAAATTTAATTAATCTAAATGAGAAAAAGCATGCAAAAATACTGAACACTTTCATAAGTCAAATAAATTTTCCTGTGATTTAATATTTGTTCTCTACAAATATTTGAAATGTGAATAATCTCAATCCAAGGACGTAATTCTGTGCAAGTAGGTCTGGAAGGGAAATAGTAAGGGTGGACTTGCTCTTTTAGATAGTGATCCATATGATCTACTTCAAATGAACAGACTTATTCTTAGTAATATTTTTCTCTCCCTTACTATGGCAGTAGTTTAGCTGATTAGATGAAACACAACTATACGGGAAATATATAGTTATTAAAATTAGTAATTTATTTATACACAGTAAACTTCAATGAATGAACATGGGATTAGGCAATTACCAGCATGACTATCCAACTTTATTCTTTTGAGGTTCTGACAAAGTGTTAAAAGATGCTAAATAATGTTGACATAAGGACTTTCATATTTTTCTGCTTTCAACAGAACAAAAAAAAAAAGAAAAAAGGAAACAAACAAACAAACCACCACACACACAACAACAACAACAGCCAGATTATGACTTTCCTACAGCGTGAAAATCCTGATTTTTTAGATTACCTATTCAGATAGGTATTACCTATACAGTTTTTCAGACTGTGTTACTACCATAGCCAACTCAAAGGATCTTTTCTCGCTGTCTTGCACAAATGTGTCATACATTTAAATCTATGAAAAATAGATGCCAAAAATGCTGTCAAGTCAAGGTCAACTTTTACTTACATAGTGGCTACTGGTATCTAATGTTTGTTTGCTCTCCCTGCCTTACCAGTACTAAATAACTTATTTACATTTTTCCAGTTTTGACTACAGTGGCTTTTCCTGGCTTTCAAACCTGCTTGATCTTTTCTTAAGCAGAAGCTGTCAGGCTTTGATAACACATTGTACTCTTAGGAAAGGAAAGAAGGGATAGTATCTTTAAAGGAAGTTACTTCTGCTACTTAATTGATCATTACTACTGACTTAATGGGAAAAATGTACTGTATTAAGTTTTATATGTTCCTGCTCAGCAGCTTCCTGTGAATGCCACCTGCATATTAATTACAGCGCAGTGCTCACCTTGTTTTAATATTCTGCTTCTTTTAAAGAAAATGAAAGAGAGGAATTTAATGTGAGAACAGTTGTAAGTTATTCAGGACAAAACTACAGAAACTTGCTCTAGACCTAGCGGGGCTATATTAACTAACGACAAGAGTGAGAAAACTGTAAGAGAACAGATTAGCAACTCCCTTGTTGCAGACTTCTTCATGCAAATCAAGATAAGTTCTCAGGCAGTTTTTTCAAGGAGAATTCAAGGAGGGAGAGAGAGAAAGGGAAACAAGATAGAGGTAGTAGGTGCATTCAGGCAAGACAGTTTCTGGGGTTTAGGGGATTTTTCGCTTTCTGCTTGTGGAAGAATTGTGGCAGCTGATTTGCCTCTGTAGATGTTTACTAGTCATAAAAAATCAAATTATTTTCAACAATACAGCAAAGAGAGCTTTCACAGAAGGAACTGAGAGGTGGAAGAAACATGTTTGTGAACATGAAGGGTTTATGAGTTTGCAGAGAAACGAGTTTGAAATCACAAATACCATTGATGAAGTACTTGAAGGAAATATTCTGAAAGCTGACAAATGTATTAGAAACAGGTACAACATCTACAAGGAGATTTTTACCTTCCCCAGTAAAAACAAGCTACGGAAAGGACACAGAAACTGTACAGTAGAGGTTAGAAGCAAGGTGCCAAACTGACAGCCTGATGTCCTGTTCAGAAAGGAGTCAGAGATTTTTAGAAGACGATTTCTCTGTGACCTCTCCAACTTCCAACTCTGCAGATATCTGCTTATGAAAAAATGCAGTGCTATTTTTGCATGTGCAACAAGTGTGACCAGAACACTGCTGCTCTCTGTCTACCTCATCGCTTCTTTAACTGAAAATTATCAGTCTTTCTCTCAGTACTCTTTGAATTCAAAATATTCCTACTTTAGACAAATAATCTTGGGATGCTAATTCTGAAAATATTTCTGCATATATTTCTCCTTAGTATCAGCAACAGGTTTTCTCAGATACTCACAGGTAGGTTAAAAATGATCAAGCATTTCTAGACACACAAGAAGTGTAAATGTAAATTCTTTTCTGTCAGATATTAAATATAAAAGTGGTCATTATTTCTACAAGAATTGTAATTCTGCAATAATCGTGTAGAAAAAAAAAAAAAAGGCACTCTGCAAATACCAGTCTTCAAAAGGCTGCAATAGAAGGAAGGAAGGAAGAAAGAAAGAAAGGAAAGAAAGACAGAAAGAAGGAAAGAAAGAAGCAAGGAAGCAAGGAAACAAGGAAACAAGGAAGGAAGGATCTCTCCCCTTTGCCTTTTATTTCTAGATTTAAAAATATTTGTATAACTGTGATAATCAATCCTTATCTTAAATTTACCTGTATCATTTTCATCAGTGTTCCTTTCAGATAGACTATTTATTTAGCTACTCAAGTCCTGCTGAATGGGATATAGATAGCTACATAATCTGTGTTGAAGTTGGCCCTTTTTTCCTTTCTTTCTATTCTTTTTTTAGAAAGAAAATCTCTTATGAATTCATGTTATCAGAGAACTTTGATGACAGGAATCACACTTGTACAATAATGATGTAGAAAAAATGATGCACTGCAAATACCAGTCTTGCAAAGTCTGTGATGAAATAGATGTGTACAAGAAACCACATAAAGTCTCCTCAAGAAATAGAGGAATATTGTAATCATTATAGCATTATACATCTGAAATCAAACACAAAAAACCCCAAAAATAGTACAAGGGGAGAAAGATCTTTACATTTTAGGTTGTAGATATAAGGGAATCTAAGAATAGTGCTTTATAGTAACATAGTTTTACAATTCACATTAATTACTCTGTGTAACTTCTAAGACACAGACTTTACCTGGACTAAATTCTTTTGTGTTCCTTTCTATAAAGCTGTATTTTCACAATTTTTTTTTCTTTTTTTTTTTCAAAATAGTATTTCTGTCATAGTGTTTTTGTTTTATAAAATAAGTAACATCTTATATAATATTTAGCGACATCCAAAGTCTAAATGCCATTTCAAACTCTCTAGATTTCAAATAATAATCTGAAGGTGAAAATTCTTATAAAGATGTAAAGTATATCCAGTAGATACTTGTTACTCTCTTCTATATAGAGAACTGGTAAACAGAAACTGCCTTGCTTCTTGTCATACTTTTGTTATCAAAGCAAATCACTATGGTTTGGAAAACTCTCAAGACTTACATGACTTAAGTTATGCAAGGTTAGCAAGAGTATGAGATGAAGGGGAAAGGGCAGTGTCACATAAGAAATGTTTGACATCATCTTCTAAGATTGCTATGCTGTTACATCTCAGAAAAGAAAATCACAAATGGATCCTTTCTAGTCCTTTCAGAATGCCTAGCACCCTAGATAAGGCTTTTATGAGTTCTTTGTCATGTATTTTGTTTTCCTTGAATCCATATATCAAATTACATTTCTGAGCTCACTTTTAAAAATACATTTTAGTGGAATATAGTAACATTCTATAGTTTTCATAAGGCAAATTGGAACACAGAGCATAGGTAGCCACTGTCCATATTAAGATACTCTCTATAAACAGCATCCGATTCCTTTGCCATTTCTGGTTTTCATTCTTTAAACACACTTTTCTTTTACATATTTTCATGTCTAAAGGAACCCAGAAATATTTACTTCAGATAAAAAGGCAGAGGAGCTGGTCAAGTTGCCTCTCTTTGACCCTAATCCTGCAGTAACTTTCCAAACATAAAAAATCTTCAATTTTTAAACACTGTGCTGATATGCATATTCTTACATTCCAGTGTAGCATCTACCACACATACGAGATCATTATTTTACTTACTGGTGGAGCTCTGAAGGATACAGATAGTCTGGACATTCACAGACTTGCATATTCTTTGAATATGTGGTATGATTAAAATTACCAGGAACTGACAGAACATATGCTATTATTAAATGTGACAGAGAAATCTTTAAAAATCCAGACTACTTTTTTTTTTTTTTTCCATTTAAATTCCTCTGCAGTGAAAAAAAAATCTATAAACAGGGGATCCAGATTTAAATCATCACTCTTCTTCTGAAGAAGACAATAATAATTCAGTTTTACCCTTCCCCACCCACCCCAGTTACATATATCATGATTGCCTTTGTACACAAGGAATAATGTTCTCTGAGTTGCCTGGTGCGCCTTAAGTAAATCCTTAACAATTTCCCATAGGTTTTTCTACTCGTAGGGTGTGATAACTCCACAGTAGTCCTTTCTCTTTTTTCACTACCAAGAATGGAGTTTCTAAAAGTGGCACAGTGAAACTCCCTGATCATTAAATGATCTGCTAAAGATATTTTTAATTGCATTCCTTGATAAATATCACTGAATCATTGACTACTATTGGAAAATTATTCTTTTTCAGTCAAAGAAAGAATGACTATGGTGATACTACAACCAATTTTGTATTATTTTTCACTGCCTGCTGATACCTATTCACAATGAAGATTGAATAATCCTATTAGTTTCATCTACAAATTAACAAAAAACTTTCTTGAAACAAAGGGCTTCTTGTCATAGAATCATAGAATCATAGACTGGTTGGAGTGGGAAGGGACCTTCAAAGGTCATGTAATCCAACCCCCTGCAAGAGAAAGGGACATCCCCGAATAGATCAGGTTGCTCAGGGCCTCATCCAACCTGGCCTTGAATGTTTCCAGGGATGGGGCATCAACCACCTCTCTGGGCAACTTGTTCCAGTGTTCTACAACTCGCATTGTGAAAAACTTTTTCCTAATATCCAATCTAACTCTACCTCAATCTATTTTAAAACCATTACCTCTCGTCCTATCACAACAGGCCCTACTGAACAGCCTCTCCCCATCTTTCTTGTAGGCCCCCTTGAGGTACTGGAAGACCGCTATCAGGTCTCCCCGGAGCCTCCTCTTCTCCAGGCTGAAGAGCCCCAACTCTCTCAGCCTGTCCTCATAGGAAAGGGGCTCCAGCCCCCTGATCATCTTCGTGGTCCTCCTCTGGACCCTCTCCAACTGGTCCATGTCCTTCTTATGTTGGGGGCTCCAGAGGTGGATGCAGAACTCCAGGTGGGGTCTCAGCAGGGCAGAGTAGAGGAGCAGAATCACCTCCCTCGACCTGCTGGCCGTGCTCCTCTTGATGCAGCCCAGGATGCGGTTGGCCTTCTGGGCTGCAAGGGCGCATTGCCTGCTCGTGTTGAGCTTCTCATCCACCAGCACTCCCAAGTCCTTCTCCTCAGGGCTGCTCTCAATCCATTCTCTGCCCAGCCTGTATTTGTGCCTGGGATTGCCACGACCCAGGTGCAGGACCTTGCACTTGGCCTGGTTGGACTTCATGAGGTTGGCACGGGCTCACCTCTCCAGCCTGTCAAGGTCCCTCTGGATGGCATCCCTCCCTTCCAACATGTTGACAGCACCACACAGCTTGGTGTCATGGGCGAACTTGCTGAGGGTGCACTCTATCCCACTGTCTATGTCGCCGACAAAGATGTTGAACACGGCCGGGCCCAACATGGACCCCTGAGGGACGCCACTCATGACCGGTCTCCACTTGGAAACTGAGTAGTTGACAACCACTCTCTGAGTGCGGCCATCCTTTATCCCACATTCCTCTGCACAATTTCCAGAATTCAGAAACTTTTTGGATTATGTCTTGGTCATCTGAAATCAACAATAATCCTTGTTCTTAGAAAAATATTTATTTTCTGCTTTGCCTTGTTTATGAAGTGTAATCAAGACCAGCATGTGTTATTACATTTACAATTATTACTATGTCTGTTAGTAACATTAAAATTCTTCCCACTTCCTGACTAGTAGAACATTAATATCCTACATATGCATACTCCTTTCGCAATACATTTTGAAAGTTACTCTTAACCTATCTGCCTAGTTTCAACTAGCCCTCATTTTATGACTTTTCTTCTTCCCATCTCTAAAACCTGTGTATTACAATGGTCAGAAAAATGACCATTTTATCCTTAGGCTATGGTTCTTACAAGTGACAAAGAATCTAAATAAGTTTCAGGAAGTATGTAACCCTTTATTTTTATGTTCTGCACAAAGATAAAAATATTACCAGAAAAACAATTCGCTATCTGTAAGCAAATCACAAGTAAAAGATGAAACTCAGTGGTGAGAGTCAGATTAGTACACAGACTGGATCTGGATACTTTAGTTAGGACAGGCCAAAACTACAATCCAGATAATTCACAATATGTTCCAAACAGTGATCTGAGTATGAAGTATGTTAAACTCAAAGAATGTCAAAAGAAAATTATAGGAAGAGCACCTTCTGAGGTCTAGTCAAAGCTAGGGACCAGAAGTGAGTGGCTCAACACTTTTAGACCAAGGAAGAAAGATTATGTGGGTCTAGGCCAAAGATAAAGTTCAGAAAGCTATGCTGTAGTGGGAACTGAAGAGAGTGTTCATTGGGAGAAAACCTGGAACTAGTAGTCCGAGTAGCCCCATCAAACCCAATAGCCAAAAACAACAGGTAAGATCCTCTTGTGTTCCTCTAGAATGGAAAAAGGAGTTGTTCATAAGCCAGTCCTAAATGAATGGCGTTTTTCCTGCCCTCAGTGCTCAGACTGATTCTGGCAAAGCTGTAGAGATTGGTTGCCCCTAAAAAATCCTGGAAAAAGGAAATGAGAATGGGAGGACATTGAAAATTAAATTGTAAGACATTTGATTTAATCAGTTGTTTTCATGGTTAAATACATTATAACAGAGGTGTTATCACTGAACATTCCATCACCAATTGGCTCAGCCCTGGCCAGCAGCCGATCTGCTCTAGACCCAGCCAAGTCCGCTGGACAAAGGGGAAATATCTAGAAGCTTCTTGCAGAACCTGCTACTGTAGCCGCCCCCCCACACTCCCAAGTAAACAAAAACAACACAAAACCTAACATTAGAAGTGAGATTATACATGTCCAAAATTTTCAGGCAGTCTGAGAAAGAATAAAGGTAATTATAAGTAACTGTGTACATAAAATTGTCAAAAATTTCATTTAACTCAAAATAGACTAAGGCATTATTTATATTTCCCTTAACCTGTTTCAGAAATATTTTTCTCAGTGGCAAAACATTCAGTTTTGCAATCATATATAATTTTTACAATTCAGAGGATAAAAAACCTATTCGCTTGCACTTTTTCTCCTGCTGAGCATAACCGACCTGGAATTATGCTGGGAGGAAGGAGATCACATCAGAGCCTGTTATTCACTTGCTTGAGTTTCATCTCCTTCATTTAAAGTAGGAAGAAATCAAAGACATAAGTAGTTGCATGACTGCACATATTTTAAATTTTAAGGGATTTGTAAAGAATAAATTTACAACTCAAAAATACATCTGTACGTTCATGAAAGTATAGCATGTTATTCTTACTACTGGAGAGGAAAAAAAAATTCAGATGTTTCCTAAGCAAGAAAACCATATGAAAGCAAAACTCTCAAAGTCTTTATCTCCTGTAGATCAGCATACCTCTACTGAAGTCAAGCACATTAGAAATTACCAGCTTATACATTTATATAATGGATGATGTGAGCTTTGTAAAAAAAAAAAAAATCCTCAAAAGTGTGTTTTCTAAATTACTTTCTGTCTCATAACTGAGTAGACAGTGTCAGAAGTAATCTTCAGAAAAAAAAAAGAAAACAGTGGGGGCTTTATGTATGTGGAAAACTTGAGTTTGTATGGAAAAGCTGTGGAAAATTGTTTCTCCATTACTAAGATAAATTAACTTCATACATATAAGGACAGGATAGGATAAGAAAAGTCCACTTCTTAAATATTTGACATTCAAGTCTACTTCTATGCACTTAGCACTTTGGTAACATTGCTAAAGAATATTTTTCAGCTATTAGACTTTTTCCTTACCCTTTTATGAAATGTTTTTTTCTCTCTTGGGAGTAAAATCTGAAATATTATTGATGTACAATTCATTTAGGAATAAGAAGGAAACAGAAACAAACGAGAACATAATGATAATATTTAAGAAATTCCAAATGAATGCTAAATAATCTGTTACTTTGGAATCAAAAAGGGGTTTCAGGTCCATTTCACATAACCAGCTGAAGTTTACATTTTCTGGCAGACTATGAAACATAAATGAAACAATACATATAGATTTGATTCCAAATAGCCTTTCTCTTGGTGACTTTTATCATGCAAGTAATTAATTTAAAAGCAATGAGCACTATTCTTATGTGTCAAATTTTGCAGGACTAGACGTTCAAAGGCATCACAGCTGGTAGAAAATGAAACAAAGAAAAAATCACAAAAATGTTTGCAATAATGATATCCTTTCCCTCCTCCTTCAACTGCCTCTAACATAACTGAATATTTTCTTTTCTTATTTGACTAACTGTCTTTAATCTGTTTGAAGACCATTCTGATGATTAGATAGGAGATGCAACATAGTCTGACTACAAAGTAGCATTACCAGCTCTTCCTCTCAAAAATACATGCTTAGATATACAAAATATGAAGTTGAGATAAAAGATGTAACCATTCTGAAAACCTGCCATATCTTTTCCACTGAATAAGTTTAGACAGAATATCTTCTCATTGCAGCAGCCAAAAACAAATACAGACCCAATTTCCTAAATGCTCAGTATCTTCAAATGTTTTTAAAATGCCATAAATCTTCTGGAGCCTTCATAGTATGATTCACAGCTTTGGATTATGTTTTTTACTAGTACTATTAGCAATTATTGGTCTATTTACTCACTTCTAAGCTTATGTGGGGTGAGCATCTGATATTCATATGCAGATCAGTCAGCGTATTCTGTGATACAGGAAATATCTTTAGCATAAATATTGCTAACAATAGCTGCTTATAGATAGATTAGACATAAGACTTTTAGAGATATATTTAAAATGCATGCTTATATAAATACATATAAGACTCCCTAAGACAGATAAACATAAGTTTTATGCTAAGGTTTCCTTGTACTTTGGCTTGAGAAATTAGAAATACTATGTGGATTTGAGTACATTTCGCTTGCTGCTTGTACGTCATGGAATTGAATGAAAAAAATGGAAAAATATTGTTCTGTGATTACAGATTGTAGCTTACCCACCTTGACTGTTGTTCAACACGTCTCCTTTGCTGCATCTCATCTCAGTTGTCCATCTACCTAGGCCACACTAAAGACAAGGGACTTTTTTTTTTATATATTTTTCTTTGCTTTTTACTCTGAAGCAGAGTCTTTGTAAAGAAAAGGAGTAAGTTCTGATTTTTGTGACTATTACAGGCTTCATCAAAGTCTAATAAATGAACCGTAAGGCAGAGGGTATCCTAAGCCCTCACACTTTATCAAAGTGATAAAATGCAAACCAATACACTATAGATATTTGCTTTAAACTCTGTTGAACTATGTTGATTTCTCTTCAAAATTATCAATTTATTCTTTCAACTATGAGCTACAGTAATTTAAAAATAAATACACTGGGTCTTTTTAATTAAATTATTTACATATATATATATATATACACACACACATACATTGACTAAGATTTTAGGCCCTGTACATGAATGGTGGACATAAAATGTAGAAAGAACTGCTACATCAGCTACTCAAGGGAAAAATGTTTTTTCTATAAATGAGTGACCTGTATTTTTGCTTTCACAGTGACTTTTCCATATTTAATGAGCTCATTAATTGTGTGTGCACTGTAAATGATTGTGTCCAGGTCATTGACCCACACATAACTCCAAAAAATGACAGACTTAAAAAAATTCAATTACAAGGTCCAGATGCTGTGTATTGCCTCTATAAAGCACTTCAGGTAGGAACATTATATATTAATAAGATTATTGAAACTCAGGTGATATTTTTGTAATGTTAATATTTTAAGGAGAAAAATATATTTATATATTAATAACAGTGTTTAAACATTATTTAATAAATATGTAAAACATTTGATTTCTTCTTTTTTTTCCGGTAATTACTGTTAAAAAATCACCACGTCTATCAAATCAATATTTTGTAACTTTGCAACTGTTGCATAGGTGTAGATCTCGGGTAAATCTCTGTGAAGTTCTAAGACAAAATCTTAAGTTTTTGTCTTCATAAAAAAACCAAAAGCTGAGATTAACTTTCTGCTTCTTTTAAATTTCATAGTGTATTGGGTTTGCGTGGCAAAGTTTTGATGGGGGTGGGGTGGAGGCTGCAGGGGCAGCTTCTGTGAGAAACTGCTAGAAGCTTCCCTCAGGTCCAATACAGCCAATGCGAGCCGGCTCCAAGATAGACCAGACACTGACCAAGGCTGAGCCAACCAGCAGTAGTCATAGCACCTCTGTGATAACATATTTAAGAAGGGGAAAAAGCTGCTGTGCAACAGCTGAGAAAGAAGAGTGAGAATATGTGAAACAACCCTGCAGATACCAAGGTGAAGCATGAGGGAGAAGAAGCGCTCCAGGCACCAGAGCAGAGATTCACCTGCAGCCTGTGATACAGAACATGGTGGGGCAGGCTCTCTCACTAAAGCAGATACAGGTCCACAGTGGAGCAGAGATCCACCTGCAGCCCGAGGAGGACCCCATGTCAGAGCAGGTGGGTGTGCCTGAAGCAGGCAGGGACCTTGTGGAGAGCCCATATCGGGGCAGGTCCTGGCAGGACCTGTAGGCCCATGGAGAGAGGACCCCACTCAGGAGCCGGTTTGTTGGCAGGTCTTGTGACCCTCTGGGTAATCCATGTTGGAGCAGTCTGTTCCTGACGAACTGCACTCCATGGAAAGAACTCATTCTAGAGCAGTTTGTGGAGAACTGCAGCCCATGGCAAGAACTCAAGTTGTTCATAGAGGACTGTCTCCCATTGCAGGGACTCCATGCTGGAGCAGGGAAAGAGTGTGAGGAGTCCTTCCCCTGATGAGGAAGGAGTAGGGGAGACATGTGATGAACTGACTGCAAACCCCATTCCCTGACCCACTGCACTGCTCGGAAGTAGGATATATCAAAACTGGGAGTGAAGTTGAGTCCAGAGAGAAAGGAGGGGTGGGTGGAAGGTATTTTGAGATTTGATTGTATTTGTAATTACTTGAGGCTAATTTGATTGGCAATACATTAAATTAAATTAATTTCCCTGAGTCAAGTCTGTTTTGCCCAAGATGGCTATTGAGGAGTGATCTCCCTGTCCTTATCTTGACCCATGAACCTTCTTTATATTTTCTCCCCTCTGTCCAGTTGAGGAGGAGGGGGAGTGATATAGTGTACACAAAAGCAAAGTAAAAAAAAAAATAATTATTCTTTATTTCCCATCAGCAGGCGATGTTCAGCCACTTCCACTACTCATCTGCTTCGTAAAGGCAATCCTTGAAGTAGGAAACAAGAGCTACTCAGGATTTCTGTCCACCTCAAAGCACAAATAGAATAACCTACACAATGTCATCAGAGACATGAACAGTTAAAGGATATGTCAGATAAACTGCTACAAATTAATTAGCACAAATAAGCAAAACTACAGTTAAGTGAGAACTAATCAGCTCTTGAGACGTTATAGGTGAGGCTGGGTGCTTATGCTGTTTCTCAGGTCCTTGTGCTTTTCCTTGGTAATATTAGGCCATAACTTTATTTGCTTTGTTTTCCTCTTTGCTGCCCTTAACTCATCAGTCTTAATAAACTTCTCAGCACTGTGTAGAACTAATTTCTTCTGTCCAAAGAGAGGCATTATTTATCTCTGCCACAAATAGAATCAGCCCTTGCATTGTATTTCTTTTTACTTGTGCTCTTCAGAACTGCAGCAATCAAGTTTGTTACCACCAAATTAAGTTCAAAGCCAGTAACACACTCTTCATTACAAGGGCAGCTTTCCACCAGTTCCTGGTTTGCCAGACTATTTAGCCAAGTGGATTTTGAGGCTCTAATATTATCTGAATAGGGCTACCTTCTATTTATTCTCCAAAACATATTTTTAACTTAAGATACGTTGCCAAATTTTTAGTAATATCTCCATCTAATGCTGCTACTAAGTCTGTTATCAGTCATCTTCAGCCTGAGTAAAAGACATCTTTTGAAACATGCACTGAGTAACTATTGGCTTTCTTATTAAAGAAAGTACCCTAATACTTTTAGATTTAATCAAGGAAAATTAATATGTTATTTTACTCCCTACTCATGTTTCCTCTGCTTTTTTTTTTCCTCCATTAAACTTCTCTGCACCTTTCTATTAATCAAACCAAGTGCCCATCCTTCTTTCTTACACTTCAGCTCACATGTAACTGCTTCCTTTTCTCTGTCATACATTTTAGGTTCTATCACATTCCTCAATTGATGGTTATTTTCTTTTTCAATTCAGTCCACCCTTTCACAAAGTAATAATAAAGACAGTAGATTATTATTGATATTATTAAATTATTATGAATAAACTTATTAAGAAAACATAGTAATACCTTACCATTTTCATCTAAGTATTTTAACTGGGATTTAACTTCTATCTGAAATTACTTTGAGATTAAAAACCTGAGGGATGTCCTTAAACCTGTCCATAGTCATATATACTACACACAACTGTACTAGCACAAATCATAAGCTGGTACTAGCTCTGAATGTGGCTGCTAAAACAAGAAGGATGAAAAAGAGCAAAATTTCTCACTTTCATTTTCAAGTACTTCTTATTTAATTTTCACTCCCCTACTCTAAGTTAAATGTATATGTTATAAGGAGAAATTAGGATTGTAATTTACTCTGTAAATGGTGTGATATGACCCTAGCTTTCTGGAAGATGACCGTTTTGCTGTAAAATTTTGTTCATAATGACCACTAGCTGCTCATTCTGCTGATACTTATTGTTCTTTTCTTTGGCTTGTTTTCATTCTTTTTTTTTTTTTTCCCTTTAATTAGTGTTCACTTTTAGAGTTAGTTTTGCTTTTTTTTTTTATAGTATTATTTCTTACTTCATTTGTAACTTGATCATTTCATAAAACTCTGATAATGAACAGAGAAAAAGACAGCATTGCAACACCTGCAGAAAACAATTAAAAGGCACAAAGTTTTGGCATTTCCCCAGAGCTCACTTGCCTCTCCTGAGTGTCCTGGCATGAATGGATCTTGCAACACCTCTTGTAATTTTACCTCACTATACTTTTTTTTTTGTGTGAAGGAATTAATAACATTGGGAGAGGATACAGCCATTACTGGAGCTTAATAATCCTCGCTTTAAATTCTGATGGCATCTGGGGGATTTTTCAGTATGGTGTCATTTTCTTTCCAAAACAAGTTTCTAGATAGAATAAATTTATTTTATTATATCAGCTGCCAGAGATGAAAAAAATTCCGTTGGTAGTGTAGTTTAACCCTGGTAGGCAGCTCAGCCCCACACAGCTACTTGCTCACTCTCCCCACAGTGGGATGCAGGAGAAAATCAGAAAAGTGAGAAAACTCATGGCTTGAGATAAAGACAGTTTAATAGGTAAAGCAGAAGTTTTGCACGCAAACAAAGCAAAATAAGCAATTAATTCAGTACTTCCTATTGTCAGGAAGATACTCAGTCATTTCCAGGAAAGCAGGGCTTCGTCATGTGTAAAAGGGTACTTGGGAAGACAAATGCCATCTCTCTGAACATCCCTCACTTTCTACTTCTTTCCCTGGCTTTTATTGCTGAACATGGTGTTATATGGTGTGGAACCTCCTTTTGGTCAGTTGGGGTCTGCTGCCTCAGCTGTATCCTCTCTCAACTTCTCGTGAACCCCTAGCCTCTTCACTGGTGAGGCAGTGTAAGAAATGGAGATTAATTGAGCAAAAAAGATCTTTTTGTCAAAGACCATGATCAAAGACGTTTTAAAGACAGAAGAACATCCGGTAACTGCTTCAACTGGTGCATATATAACCAAACAATAATCAATGTTTTTCAAGCTGTTGCTTTCCTTCAGAGAGCTTTGCTTTCAGATCTGAAGAAGGGCTTATGAGTCTGAAAGCTTGCCTGATTTTTCCGGCATCATAGCTGATTTAATAAAAGATACTATCACAGCCCACAAATCTATCATGCCCATGTTGTTAGAACATGGTGAATGCACTAATTATGCACTTCTGTATTTCTTTCTTTTTTTTTCACTTAAACTAGATGTATTTTTTTTTCCCTGAAATATGAGACTGATCTCTAGTTCCTAAGGTTTAAAGAGAGAAAGAAATATTTGTAACTAGAAAACAAATAGCCTTATATCGTGTTTCTTTCATTAAAAAATACCATGTCTAGCTAAAAGACTATAGAACAGGCCTTGTAGAAGACAATAATTTTGCACAGCTATGAACCAGAATCAGACCTTTAAAAATAATTTTCTCATTTTTTATTTTAAAGCAAGAAGAAATCAAGTTTAAGTTTTTTAGAATTCATAAACAGATCACTACTGGAATCAAGCTTAAATCTTGTTTACCCGGACAATCATTTACCATAAAAAATGAAATCTCTGAGATCTCCCAAGTACCATCTTTTGCTGCTCAAATTATCCTAATTATAATTTCATGCGAATGGAAAGATATTCCCTTTACTTAAATCTTTTAAAATCATCATACCTATCTGGCTCAAATTCTTCCACAAAGTATGTCTTTAAGCTGTATCTTTGTTCGGTTGTTGAAGCATGAAATAACAGCACCGAAAACAATTAAGTTATTCTAGATGTAGGCTGATATATCAGTTATCAGTCTTGTTTTCCTTAAACCACCACCACAGTAAGAAGCATCTCATTTAGCAAAATCTGTAGAATGAAAAAAATTACCATCAATAGAAATGAAGTGAGCTCTTTCCCCAGAAGAGGTACTTTTGAGATCAAACACACACTAGTAAGACAGTGTTAAGAAACTGTGCTTTGCAACTGCCTCTGCCAATCTGTCACCTATGTAAGAAATAACTACGTGCTTCAGCTGACAATTCAGAACTTCTTATAAAGAAGAGCTTGGTTTGGTTTTGTTTTTTTTTTTTTTTTTTTTTGGTTTAAGTGTAATTTGAAGGAAAAGAAAGGAAGAATAAAGAATTCTATAATTTCTTAATGATTTGGGTATTTAAATGAATACAGCCAAATCTGTCAACCTAATTCTATAATCCTTAAATTACTGTAGACAACAGATGGTAGATGGAACATGAATGGGAGAACATATTTGATTACATTAAAAATCCATTCAAGTTTGTAATTTTTTACATTTAGTTATAAAGCCAAATAATTCTGGGCACAACTTCCTCTATTTATCAGGTTCAAGGCCTGATATTATGACCTCCACGTTTCAGAGATCTACAGCAGAAAACATGGTCAATGTAGAAATCTTTTTAAACAATCAGTAAGAGACTTATTCCTGTTAAGTGACTAGCAAAGTATTATTCATTAATATCATGTCATTTGTCTTTCTTTCTGTTTCTTCCTTACTTTTAAGCCCCATTTTCACTCCACATTTTGCATAAGGGTACATTAATGACCCTGAAAATTAGTACAACATACTTCAGTATTCCTGAAGTCAAAGGTGAGATGTTTTTGAGAACACATAGAAAAGAGAATATGTGATTTTCTGATAAGTTTTTGATTGCTTGCTTTGTTTATTTATTTATTTATTTATTTATTTATTTTAATTTTAAGAAGTATATGCCCATGAGAAATAGGGACAAAGCTACTGGGGAAAAAAAAGAAAAAAAAGAAAACCAACCTTAGAAGATAATATATTTTAGTCTATTTTTAGATGGTAATGATCTAAGAGTCACATATAATTCATAATTGTAATGGAATTCTTTTTAGAAAAAGCAGGGGAAAAATATGAATTCATGTTCTATGGAGGTTACAAATAGCATTATTTAAATGGCAAACTTGTATTAAATAAATGTCTGTATCTGCATTGTATAACTTATATATTGTTAATGGCACAAATTTTAAAAATGTATATTGAACAATATTGTCTGCACTGCTTGCTTTTTATATAATTTTAGCTTACTTTCAGATATATATACAGCTGTCTTGAGCCTTTCCTTCTGTTGTTGAAAATTTATTCTAGCACTATGACTGAAAAGAACTACCACAATTATGGGATGTTATTTAACATTGGCAAAGGCAGAATTGACAGCTTGGGCAAAATGCAAATCACTGAGAAGTTTGTGACAGAAATGAGTGTAAACAGATGGTTTAGAGTGAGCTGAAGTATTGTGAATTTCTATTTTAAGATAACGAAAGGGCTACTATTTAAGATTTTTTTTTAATGAAAAGAAGCAACACACTAACTTTAAAAAGTCTTCAGTATGTTAGATTATGGGAGCTGAATGAATCTTTTCATAAGTCTTACTTGAAATGTGTGGCTGAGATCCTGCAGCTGGCCATGAAAGGCTGGCTGCATCTGCATGCAGCACTGTAGGTTCTTTAGAGACATGGAGAAAAGGTACCATGCTTCTGGAAGGGAACAATAAAAGTCATCTCATCTTCTCTGCTACTGCCCTCAAAGATATTGTCTATAAGTGTTGTGGTTAAACGTTCACTTGAACTTCCTTGGACTTTTTTTGCACTCCTAGAAAATTCTACAAAATGTATTTATCATAAACATTTGCAGTTTCTAAAAATTCATTTTGGTAAGTCTAGATTTTACAGAACATTATATATATCAAACAAATTTCTATTTAAGGTTATAATATTTAGTTACAAATGCATACAATAGCATATTACTATGGTGATGTTCAATTTTGTGTAGTTTTGTAGAAAATTGCTTAACATGCATGTAGTCAATTCCACACAAATTATAATCAATTCAGAAACCCATTTCTTTTGGGAGCGTGAGTGTACAGACCAATCCGAAACATAATAGCCTTTCATTTACTATATTGTAATGTACTGATGTTTCATAAAACTAGCAGAATTTATTTGTATTTTTCTCCTCTGAATAATAGACTTAAATAAAATCTAGGGAAGTAGGACACTAACTGGTGATGTGTATCTAAAACATAAACTGATCAAAATAATGCAACTAATCCTAAATCGAGTGAAATAGAGAAGGAAAAAAAAATCAACATGTGATTATACTTAGGTCAACAATAAGTTTAATCAAGATGTAGCTGCACAGCTGAATACAGCTAAAATTGCATTAAATTACTTTTAGTTTACTTAAGGGGTTATTAGAACTCTTCCGTTATAAAGAAAAACAGTTCATGAAAATCCCAAGTGGTATCTAGATCTATTTTAAATGTCATAGCTTAACATGAGAGTTAAGTTCACCTCCTAGCCATTCTGATGTGAAATTAATGTGTGATATGAAATTACTATTCTATTTTTTTCTCTTCTTAGGTAAGTTTTTTTTTTTCTTAAAAATACTTTCACAGGACTTTTCAAGACTCTTTGAAAAATTTGAATAGCTATTGCTCATCTCTGATCTGTTTGATTAGAGAGAATAGGAGGAAAAATCCAAGTAATTATTTCTTAGCAATTTTGGACATTGTACCTCACTATGTTTTAGAATAATTTAATGTCTTACATCACTAATATTGTCATAGAAATCATGTTTTCAAGGAAGTAAACTGATAAATTGCCAGATTGGTTAAGAGGGCTTTAACCTAACGCTGCAGCAAGAGGGGAAGCACAATCCATCCCACCACTGTCAGTATGGTACCAGTGCCAGCAACAGGTGCCCAGAACCTGGGGAAGGATTGCCGGTAAGTACGAAAGCACCTAAAGTGCAGCTCAAGGCAATTCCAGCTGCTCCAGCCAGCAAGTCAGCTTTGTTGGGGTCCCAGCTTAAGCATCTCTATGCTAATGCATGTAGCGTGGGGAACAAACAGGAAGACATGGAGATGCGCACATGCCTGCAGGGCTATGACCTTGTTCGCACCACTGAGATGCGGTGCGATGGCTCCTATGACTGAAGAGCTGGAATGGAAGGACAGGCAGGGTAGATGAGGACAGGGTACTGCCCTCTGTGTCAATGACTGGCTGGAGTGTATGGAGCTTTGCCTGGCGATGGATGAGGAACTGACAAAAAGCTTATGGGTCAGGATTAAAGGGAGGGCAGGGACAGGTGACATTAGAGTGGAGGTCTGCTACAGGCCACCTGGCCAGGAGGATCGAGCAGATGAGGCCCTCTATAGGTGGTCTCAAGACCTGGTTTACATGGGGGACTTCAACCACCCTGATATCTGTTCAAAGAACAGCACAGCAGAGCACAAGCAATCCAGGAGGTTCCTGGAATGTGTGGATGACAACTTCCTCCCACAAGTGATAGAAGAGCCAATGAGGAGAGATGCTATGCTGTACCTTGTTCTCACCAACAAGGAAGAGCTGGTGGGGAACATGGAGCTCAGGAGCAGCCTTGACTGCAGTGACCATGACATGATGGAGTTCAAGATCCTTAGGGGAGTGAGGAGGATGTGCAGCAAGCTCTCTACCTTAGACTTCAGGAGAGTAAACTTTGGCCTCTTCAGAGCTCTACTGAAGTGCCATGGGATAAATCCTTGGAGGGAAGAGGGGCCCAGGAAAAATGGTTAATATTCAAGGATCATCTCATCCAAGCTCAGGAGCGATGCATCCTAACAAAGAGGAAGTAGGGCAAAAATGCCAGGAGGCCTGCATGGATGAATAAGGACCTCCTGGACAAACTGAAAACCAAAAATCCTACAAAGGATGGAAGCAAGGACAAGTAGCCTGGGAAGATTACAGAGAGGTTGTCCAAGCAGCCAGAGATCAGGTGAGGAAGGCTAAAGCCCTGACAGAACTAAATCTGTCCAGGGACGTCAAGGACAACAAGAAAAGCTTCTTTAGGTACGTAGGGGAAAAAAGGAAGACCAGGGAGAATGTGGGCCCTCTCTGGAAAGAAACAGGACACCTGGTTACCTAGGACATGGAGAAGGCTGAGATATTCAATGACTTTTTTGCCTCAGTCTTCACTGGCGAAGGCTCTAGCCACATCACCCAAGTCACAGAAGGCAAAAGCAGGGACTGGGAGACTGAACAACTGCCCACTGTAGGAGAAGATCAGGTTCGAGACCATTTAAGGAACCTGAGGGTGCACAAGTCCATGGGATGAGATGCATCTGCATCTCCTGAGGGAACTAGGAGATGAAGTTGGCAAGGTGCTTTCCATCATATTTGAGAAGTCATGGCAGTCTGGTGAGGTTCCTGCCAACTGGAAAAGGGGAAACATAATCCTCATTTTTAAAAAGGGAAAAAAAGAAAGACCAGGGGAACTACGGGCCAGTCAGTCTCATTTCTATGCCTGGCAAGCTCATGGAGCAGATTCTTCTCCATATGTTGAGAAGAATCTCAACATACGCCTTAATATAAGGTATATGGAGAATAAGGAGGTGATTGGCAACAGCCAACATGGCTTCACTAAGGGTAAATGGTGCCTGACTGGTTTGGTGGCCTCTTATTACAAGATTACAGCATCAGTGGACAAGGGACGACCAAGTGACGTCACCTACCTGGACTTGTGCAAAGCATTTAACACTGTCCCGCATGATATCCTTGTCTCTCATGTGGAGACACATAAACTTGACCAATGGATCACTCGGTGGATAAGGAATTGGCTGGATGGTCACACTCCAAGAGCTGTTGTCAATAGCTCAATGGAGACCTATGACGAGTGGCATTCCTCAGGGGTCAGTATTGGGACTGGCCCTGTTTAGCATCTTTGTTGGGGACATGGACAGTGGGACAGAGTGCACCCTCAGCAAGTTCGTCAATGACACCAAGCTGTATGGTGTCATCAACACACTGGAGGGAAGGGATGCCATCCAGAGGGACCTTGACAGGATTGAGAGATGAGTCAATGAAAACCTCATGAAGTTCAACAAGGCCAAGTACTGCACATAGATTGAGGAAATCCCAAGTGCAAATACAGGCTGGGTGGAGAATGGATTGAGAGCAGCCCTGAGGAGAAGGACTTGGGAGTCCAGGTGGATAAGAAGCTCAACATGAATCAATGTACAGTGTACGAGTCCAAGAATCTACTGGTTTCACAGCTTCTTGACATCTAGACTTTTAGTTTTGCTAACTTGATCATTCTGTTTTGTAAAATACATCAACACCCAGTCCCACAAACACTGAATGTAACAAAGGGGAAGTTATCTTGTTTACAATTACGGATATTTTCAGGAAAACAGTATGTTTCAAATCAACTTAGTTATTATTAATGCTAATATTAAAGAAAAATCCAAACACAGTCTTCGTTTGCACTTTTTCCACTAGTGGTATTATTGGATAGGAAATGCTAAAAGCAATGTTATTACAAATGTGAAATAATAATTAAAAAAAAAAATCTTAATTTTCTAGTTGTCCTGGTTTTATTTAGTGTTCACTAGACAAAGGGGAAACTACTTCTAGAAGCTTCTTACAGAAGCTGCCACTGTAGCCCCCCCTCACTAAATAAAATCAGGACACTAGTCCATAAAATAGTAAGTCTAGGGAGCTCATCACATGCATGCAGCCAGTAGTGCCTTGTGGATGTGAAGTTATACATTTCTAGAAACACAGCGCCAAACCAAGTTAATATAATACAATCTTAATGTTTTAAATAGAATTCAATATAGAAATTTGTTCATAGAATTATTTCCATTACAATAATATTCTTCTGAAGATTCTCATATTTAAACATTTCAGTCACCAGTGTATGCATTGAAATGTTACAAGGAGTCACTCACAGTACTTTCTAATCACTCTTTTCAATGAAAATATTAGGTTTGAAAGATGAAAATAGACAGTAAAACTGCAGGGTACCAGACATCATCAGGTCACTACAAGAAAAGGTCATACACCTCTGCTCTGTCTAGAATCACATTGTCACACTATTATGTGTTTCTCAATTAGAGATGCCAAAGCAACAGACACTGTTGAATTAGCCATTTTCATTAATAACAAAAGTTGATGCTTACATTTTCCATATATAGACCGCCATTTCATACTCACTGTTATAACACACAGTTGTATTTTTGTAATTAAGGTTGCTCTGCAAAGACTAAAAAGCAGGAATTTATAAGTCAAACAAAAAGAAAGCCTTGGAAATGCAAAATGCAGAACAATGCTTTTCATATTTTAAATTTCTCTTTCCTATTTCAGTTGGTGCACTATGTATATTTGTGTGAAGGTATGATTTCTGTTTCTAAAGTTTATCTTCCCGCACAGCTTATTTCCCCCTGAAGTTATAAACCTTTATTTGTGACATTAAAAATGGTTAGTATGGGAATGTTTGTATAGTCTCGAAAGATCGAGTAAAGAATGATGAGGCAAGACAATGTCTTACATTCTATATTCCTTCATTCACTTGATATGTACCTATTTCGAATGTATTAAAGTATTTTTTTTTTCTGCTTTTCCTACTATTTTATTGTGTGTTTTGTGATGTTAATTATGCACTTTGTCTTGAGGAATTCTGGTGAGTTTTAAATCACCTACCTTAGACAGCGAACTTGAAAGTTAGTGTTAATTTAGCTAAACATCCTAAAATAAATGGTCAGGATATGCACATGGTAAGATGATAAAGGTAGCTGCTCTTCTCTTACGATCATGAGTTTGAAATCAGCTATAAAAAACAGTAAAACAAAAGATGGATGTTTTGTGATAAAAATCTGCAAAGAGAGTGTATCTTTCTGATCAAGGTCTGTATAAGAAAATTCACCCTGTTGCACAAAGCACAAACTCTACTGGCACATAGAGATGAAGACTGTGGAAAGATCTAATGAAGAAAGTAAGAAGAAAGTGACAAACAGTGAAAAGAACATGGTGTTACGAGAGTTGAAGGCTATAGTCGAATACTGTAGTCCAGCATTCACAAGTGTAGTTGTGAAATGTTTAGCCTGCTTTCCTCTTCCATGAAAAGCGTTATTTCACTTGAGTACAGAAAATTTGGGGAAGGCAATCTGAGACTCCATTTAACTTAACCCTCCCTGTCCTGGAACAAAATCCCTGCCTGGAGGAGGAAAATAACCATTCTGAGTGCTTTATATTAATAAGCCGTTTTGTTGTCTCATTCACTCAACCATTATATACATTAGACATTAAATTTTAAATTTTTATTCCATGTTGGTATTTGTGGGGTTATTTTTGTTTTTCCAGTAACAGCCATTACCAAAATTTATTTCCTGAATGATGACTGTTGGTATTTACATTTTCAAAAAGTAACAAGTACTTCATTAATTAGTTTATGAAATTTCTATACACATAATGAAATAAATGATGTACTGTTTGTTTTTCAGTTGAGAACTATCCAGACTCTCTTAGGTAATTCATCACACTGCAGTTGCCTGCTCATTATTCGTTGCTACAGAAATTGATTAAGTAGCTACAGAAATATAGCTGGTAGAAAACGCCGACCCTACATATTTCTTAAGTGTTAAAAAAAAAAA
>WHYT01017781.1:1387-13428 GCA_009806455.1 Tetrax tetrax | reverse complement strand
ATTATTTGAATATTTGGGTCACAGCTTTCTCTAAACAGTGAATTACTGGTTAACAGGAAGATTTGGTACATATGACAGTGAGTTCCTTGTATAACCAATAGGAATAATAACAATGACTGAAAAGGGAAATATTGCATTACTACCTACTTTCATAATGAGTCTAATGAAGGCTACTTAGTGATGGAAAGCTATAATAACAAATAAGACATAGAGAAAATCCACTTACTGTCAACAAAGTTTACTATCAGATTAATTTAGTAGGAATTGTGCATGTTTTTAGAGAGGAATAGGAATTAGAGGGAAAGATGAGTGGTTTACTTTTCTTTCTTCCAGAATTTACATCCATCAAATTCAGTTGCTAAGAGACTGGAAGAAAAATAATCTTAAATATCAGTTCAAAAGAATATAGCTGTCATATGGCTTTCTTCTGGATTTTGGAAGACAGCAATGGAAACTGAGTATATAACTCACAAAGACAGCTCAGAGATGTTGAGATTGTAAAACCTGAAAGACGTTTAACAAAAAGTGAACTTCTAAACAGATGTACTTAAATCAGAAAATCCTTACCTGAAGGTATTCTTAAATCCATTTGCAGATGGATTTCTTAGATCCATTTAAGTTCTAATCAATTGATGTGGACTTCAGGGACTGGTCACTCAAGGACCTTTTATCAGTGTAACTGCATCGTTAAAGTCTGAATACAGGGTAAAATACCAAGGCTTTAAGCCTTAAATATCAGTTCCACAGTCAAAATTCATGGCCAACAAATAATATTAGTAGAAACCGCAAAATGCATACAAACTTATAAACAGAGCTGGAGGGGACCAAAACCTCCTGAGAATTAAAAGCAAATTGAGAGCTGCAGGAAAAATAGGCTACATACAGCAATGACATTACCTAAGTAAAAGAGTAGCACAGACTCTTTCTCATAGTGTCCCTTGATAGCAGAATGTTAAAAGAGTAACCACCACAAAGGAAACCTATAAGGAAAAAAAAATGTCAGTGGAGTGATGTGTTTAATCGTTGTGGAGAACAGCAGATGGTCTAGAGCAGTTTCACAACTTTTAAACAACAATCTAGAGAAAAGGGCTTCTCAAAAAACTTTGAAGCTGTGCTGATACTTTTTGGTCTATGATCTGTAGCAGTCTGCTGAAATTTATACTTTAGTGAAATAAGAGTTTTCTTAATTAGATATTAGCATCAAGTGGGAGATTTTAAAAAGGGCAATGACAATTCATCTAGCGCTGAAGTTAGTGAGAGTTTTATTACTGTTATCAGTGAAAACAGAATAAGACCACATTAAATGCCTTTGAATATCATAACCTAAAGCGTTATGACTGTCTTATTCTGAATTTTAAAATTAACAAACAGAGCTTTAATGAGAATAACTAAAGAAAACTTACACCAGTCTATCATGCTGCTTGTTTGCGGAGAATTTTCAGTAACTGCACAGTTGTCTGAGCATAGATACATGTATATATAACTAAACACATAGAATACATATTTTATATGCAAGTATACTTCATTTAAGGAATGAAGTTGTGAGTCAGTGATGGTTTTAGTAGAATTAATATTAAAGAAGCTTTCTATAGTTCAAACTTGGGAAATGTTTAAAAGTTAAGTGAGCTCAAAGAGCAATAGATGAAGTAAATTCCTCATGTAAAGGCTCAGAAACAACAGGAATGGTCCATGGATCCGGCTCTTCTGCACAATTGTGAGTATCAAGAAGATTGAATAGTGATTCTTCCAGCAAAATGAGTCTATAAAATAGTTCTTTAAAGAAAAAAATTACTTATATTTTTCCTCCATGGTTTAGATTAGATCAATAGAGTATGTAGAAAAGAGTCAAAGTTAGAAATATTACATTTTTAAATTGCCATTCCACCTGAACTAAAGAAAAATAAAACCCAGATAATCAAATAAGTCTTTCAAGGGCAGGGGAAGGGCGGGAGGGGGGCAAAATCCATAAGAAATATTACAGTCAACTCTTTAACTAATCAGAAATTATTTATTTCCATGTGTACTGTCCTAAGTTTCATGGGACAAAAAAGCAAAAAAAAAAAAATTATTGGCACCTTTCTAGTTTTACTTTCTCATTCTGTACTTCGCAAGTGTATCTATGTAAAAGTATGTTACTGAATTTCCTGAAAGCTTGATTCATTTTAGAGAATGGCCATAAAGTGCCTTGTTTGGCATTGTTTGTCTGTTCATTCTTGAATACATTGAATTGAAATCATTGAAAGTAACGATTCTTGTCAATCAAAGCCAGCAGATTCTGCCTCTTTGGGGTCAGTTCAGGACAAGTGAAGATCAATGCCTCAGAAACAGCAGTAGCAGGAAGAATTTTAAATTACTGCACTACTAAAAAAGAAAGGTGAGTGATTTGGGGCAAGAAATTGAGATAAGGAAACAATGAAGAGTGTAGCGAGCAGAAAGAACAAACATTACTATAAAAGACTAGTATTATTTCAGCAACATCTGTCTAAAACATTGTGTAGGAGCTTTAAAACTTCAGGTTTTCAGAAGCAGTATTAGTATCTTTTAATTCTATTCACATATAACCAATGAACAATGTTTTTTTTTCTGAAAACTTTAGATGTTAATTTAATATTAATGTATGTAGCACAGGGCTGAATCTACATGTCTCATTAAATAAATACAGTTTATAATAATATGACACTTAATTGTCAGAACTTAATAGTTGTGTAACAGAGTAGATCCTCAACTGTAGTCCAGGCTAGGAGAAAACATAATATGATATTTGTTTATGATTTTACATTTTGGTCTAATGAACTTCGTCTCTGATGTCATTATCTATTCCTCACCTTAACTGAAATATAGCAATATAGAACATTTCTTTATTCAGAGGGATATGCTCAGTGATCAGATTGTATCAGTGATAGGGTCCCTCAGAAACAGTAAATTAATTTACTGTTTCAGTGCAATGATACTGCACTGGGATCCATGCAGGAAATATTGAGGAGTTAGTGATCTTGATCAGGCTATGTATGCTGTATTAGGGCTGTACATAGGGCATGAGAAGCCTGTATGTTACTGATATAACTGATATCTTATAATGTCTTTGGGAAAGACAAAATGCACGTGTATCAAGGTGTGTAATGCATTGATCCTGACTGGGAGATCATGGTACATCAAGAGTTCTTGATCCATATAACATTTAATCTTGGTGATTAGTCCCAGATCTGTGCTGTGTTGCACTATGCTGCATGTCCAGTATGGCCTTTTGCTTCACAAAGTTCTTGGCCACAGAATAACCTAAGCCAGCTCACTAGAAAAGAGGAGCGTATAGGCAGCTCCCACTTGGTACCAGGGATTATGCCACCTGCACGGCCTTGCCTTTATCTGAAAATGCAGCAAGAAGTTCTCTTGAGACCATACTTTAGGAATAGAGTTGTTTCCTTGTAAGAAAGTTATACAACTGCTGGAATGACCACAAAGAAGGAACTTCTGTCTATGGACTGGATCTTCATAGTGTGCCATTGGAAAACCTCTCTGGGGTGCATCCAATGTTCCACAAAGCAGGGTTCCCGTCATCTGAAGAAACATAACATTTATTTGGCATCTGTATTCCTCTTTTTATTCTATCTTATTAAAACACCTATTTTGTGAAATCATTTGTTGTCGGACCTTTCTTATTGGGATCTAGGGAGATCTGCATCATCTCTCTCCCTTGCTGCCCACCCCCTCTGCAGAACAGTTACTTATCTTCCCAACAAAAGCAAAAATAAAATAATAATTTTCTTTCAAAATTCCTTTTAACAATATCACATACTACATAGTGATAATACAGTTTGTAGACATATTGATACTCTGAGTTTTTTGTGTGTTTTTACATAAATGATCAGGTTTTTACATGTAATAACTTCAATGCTTTTAGATTACAAGAGTAACAGGAAGCAAAAAGCAACATGAATATAGTTTACATAAGAACACACAGCACATGTTACAAATCTAACAAACTCAACAGCAACAAAAGTCAATGAAAATTTACCTTACATTTGTAGTTGATTGGTAACGAATAATTTAGCTTAATAACTATAATTTACAAATAATCTATTTGATTTACTATTCAATTTAAATAATGCAGCTAAGCGTAAAGTCTTGATCGGAATTTTGATGTTAGAATGAATTTAGCATAAGATGAGGGAAAAGGACTGGCAAACTTTCTTCCAGTTTCTAAGAACATTGCTAGTCTTTTATATAATTTTTGTATTTGCAAAACCAAATCAACCATATGCGTACACATTATTTAAGGATATATGCACAATGTAATAAATTACTGTGGTATATCATTGGAAATAAAGAAAGAAAACTGCAAATTGACAAAACAGAGAATACAAGACTAGCACTACAAATAAAAATTCTTCTTCTGGAATGCTATGAAAAAAAAACCCAAGCAACTCTTTTAACCCAGTGATACTTTTAAAATTGTTTTCACCATTAAAAATACTAAAAAAAGAATCAATAATACAGAAGGAAAAATAATGAAAAAACAATTAAACTCAAATGACCTTATTTTTATTCAAGTGCTCATTTGATGAGCAAAATTATGAGAAATTGAGACTCTTTTAGAGGCAAAAACATTCACTTACAGGTATGTGAGGTATTGGCATTTAAGCATACTGGCTTTTTAAAATTAGCTAACATACGTTTATATGTAAGTGATGTTGCAGCTGAAATCATGAGACCGCTTTTCATTGATTTTAGAATAGATCCCTGAATTACAAAACCTGATGATTTTCAAAGCAAAATGATCTAATAAGCTGCTCTGTTAGATTCTGTAACAATCCCATGGTTAGTATTACCCATCTTTTGGTAAGTGTTGTTTCCACTACAGAATTGAACAATAGTATTTAGAATGGCCTAAAAAAAATGGCCTAAAAACATCAGGAATGGGCAGGAGTAAACTCAATACAAAATTTCTTAAGCTATAAGGGCCTATTTTTGATTAGGTCCTTAGCTTGCATGTGTTAATATGTACATGCATGCATGTGCATGTCCATAGTCCTTTTGACAGGATCACTGTCACACTTATATGAAAAATTACTCAAAAAATCTGTAGGTATTTTATGATTAACTCTGGCGTGAGTGGTTCTGAATCAGATCAGACACTGTGGTTCTGAAATGCAATCTCCGCAAGGATTTTTCAGAGTAGCAAGGTAAACAGTACATCCTGTGCAATTATTGCAGGTACTTCTCTTCTTTTTTGTACATGATGAGAAACCAAATAGCTGGACAAAATTAGGGGACATTCATTAACCTGCACAATAAGTTCAATGCATCAACTAAAAAAAAAAACCTGCTAACAGCTTTCCACCAGTACTGTGTTTTAAAATGTTATCAGAATATATTTATTTCTAAAAGCAAATATGCATACGATGAAAAATTCCCTTCTTTAACAAGCGATCATTAGTAACAATGTGGGGACCTTGGTCTCATTTAATATTCTCCTATTTTTAATTATGCCTGTCTACATTTTTTGAGCTATGCAGCAATTAGTTTCTATTGTGTCGGCTGTAATGGTTCAAAACTGTTATGTTCTTGACCCAGTCAGTGATATAACACTACACATTCAAATTTTTATGAATACACTTGATTTCAAATACGTAATATAATCAAAGCCCAGGATATCTGTATCATAATATCCAGAATTCTAAACTATAGCTATGATTTTTTTTTTTTTTTTAAGCAACAAAAATATACTTCTGCTACTGATGAAAGTTCATATGTTTTTATCAGTGGAGTAACTGACAGAGGAATGTATAAATGTGATCTCAGGACTATTTCTTTTATATATGTGGTATTATCCCAAACCATCTTTCCTGTCTGAGAAGGTGACATTTAGTAGTCTGAATAGTATTCTAAGACTTATAAACTGAGGAAGATAAGCTCTATTCACAGCTATTGTTAAATGATTTGCATACAAAAATAAGTAAAAAACAGTACTTCAGTAATTTATCCAACTTTAGTCAGATAAATTGAGTCTCCATTGTGCAGTGACACATATTGCCTCTGAAGAGCTTGTTGACTGTAATTGTTTGAATGACATAATCTAACTGATCTGATAAGGAAAATGGAATTGTAGTTCAAATTAAACTGAAAAAGATCAGCTTTCTTAAACCATCAATTAAAATAATAAAAATAATTATTCTAGAGATTTTTAAATTAATAATACTCATTAAATGCTAATTTCATAATTCCGGAAATCAACACAGTCAGTATATTGATTTTGAAAGTTCTGCTTCTCTAAGAGTGAAGTAGTTTGATACTGGAGTGTTAATGTGTACCCCTGTCAAAATCTGCCGACTTTTTTCATGAGGTGCCATGAATCTGAAGTAAGAGTATCCTAATAAGAAGGGACAAAGGCAGTTTTTAATATCGTTGTGGGTTCCAGCATGAGACTTCTGAAAACACGTTAATGGAGGAAAACAAGATTTTGTGCATTAAGTTGCACATTTTGTGCATTAAGTTGCACATTTCTAGGTGCACATTAAAGTTGTCCAGGGACATTGATATGCCTATTGTCTTCAGGTGACTGAAATCTACATATATATTGCACATACATAGTGAACTGAAAAATAAAGAATTTTTTTTCTCCAATTTTAAAGAATTTGCATGCACAGTGTTGTTATATTTCCTTGTAACTAAGCAGACGTTTTCTTACAAGTCATAGATAAATTGCTTTAAAGGAATTGTTTTAATATGTCTTTAATGGAAACATGTAATTCTTCAATTTAATAATTTTAACCATTCTGGTTTTAACATTATGAGTGAATAGATAATTGCCGCAAGCAATTTGCCGATGTAGAGATTGTTGTAATAAAAATTAGTAAAAGTCTGAAGAGTAGAAGCTTACATAGCGAGAAATATTTTGGAATAATTTTTTTCTCAACTGCAATAGAATAAATCCCAGAAGACAGCTATAAATACATTTTTAGAATAGAAGGCACAACCTAATTCCTCTTAAAAATGATAGTCTGGTAATACAAGGATCCCAGAAGACAGTGCTCTATAAGAATAAAATACACCAACAGTAAGCCATTTGTGACGCAGCTGCTGAAACATGGAGAACTCTATTATTCTCTTTCTTCCTGAAATATCTATTAATTTAAAAAGTGCATTAAATACTATACATCTGCTGAGCTATCCCAGTAAGCTGATTCCTAAGAAAGTTATCATGTGGACTCATACCACAGAATAACAAGTGGGGGTTCGTGCCAAGGAGGAACAATCAAGCAGATGTTTATTCTATAACAACTAACTGAGAAATTCCTCGAGCATAAAGAGAAGGGAACTACAGAATGTTTTTATTGATTTTTAAAAAACACTTGATATAGTGTGTCAAAAGGATTATTCTGCATGTTGGAGTATTGCAGTATCCTACAAAGCTAAAAACACTTACCCCTGACTTAAACAAGAATATGGAAAGCATAAAGGAAGTTAACAGTTCATTCACCTTTTTTTTTTTTTTCTCCTCAGACATTTCTTTTCACTTCACCTAGTTAACTGTATTTTATGAGTAAGTGTGAGAAGGCAGCTTTAACAGAATTGTCAGGGCTGATCTCTGCTTTCTAGACTGTATTAGCCCAGTAACTCAAGCTTTTAGAGTCAGCTCATCAAATCCTTGAAGAGTTTAAGATTTAGATTTCAGATTAGGAAAAGGCAAGAAAATACTGTCTGAACAAAATGAATAAGCTGAGTAGGGAGAACAGTAAAATAGAAGTAGAAACTGATGAACTGCTTCAAGTAAAAACGACTACATGCAGTAACGGTATAAGAAAATAAGAGTCTTCACTTAATCGACCACACAGTAGGGAAAAAATAGGGAGCCTGTAAGATATATAAAACTCACAGTCTACGATGTAATAGAGAAAATTTAAACTTGCCATGCTTTAGACCTATGTATATCAATCTAAGATAGAAGGCATTTTAATAGGCTAAAAACTAGATACAGAATGCATGTTTTGGGACATTAAATCCTGTACACCCTAAAGAAGGCAATGTGCCTGCACCTACTAAGGCAATTCAAACTCACTTCCTACATTTAATAGAGACTCAGAAGACAAAAAAAAAAAAAGGATCTCCTGGGAGAAGGTCTTTGTTTTGCAAAATAATTATCTACTAGGAGATAAGTGCCTCAGATTTTACTATTTTACACAGTATTTCTTTTGCGTTTATACAGGCAGTGGGATATTTTGGACACTGAGAGATCTGCCTAGGAGAATCCAGATCTACTATCTCCTTGGAAAATATTTGAATTATTCAGATTGAGTAGGATATATATATAGTTCTCTTTCCTTATATTGAAGTTTGTGTGTATATTACTGTACTTTTAGCAAGAACGATGGGACCTGAAGGAGGACAAGTAAAAGAGTTGAAATCTCTACACTTGTGGTTTGTCTCATCATGTCCTCACTTTTAAATTGATTTTATATTACATAATTATTGAGCATAAAAACAGAAGCATACAACCACAAAAATAACTCATGGACACATTCCTCTGTGCAGATCTGGATCCTCTGAAACTGGTCTATGGTGTCAGGAAAATTTGGACCAAGTAGCAATATATTTGTTCTCTCTGTTCTTTGAATTCTAGAAATCAATGTGAATCAGTCTTGCTGAGAAATATGAGAATTTTATTCTATTTTGTGTATGCATGCTGCTTGGACTACCATTGCATACATATTTTGCCCTAAGAGTGTGTAGCTGCGATTGTAGATACAGGCTGTGAATGATGCTGAGATACAGCTTCTTAGCCTTCTTGTGTCTACCAGTCTCATTCGTCACTGTTCATGACTGTCTCTAGGCTCAAACAGTGGAATTCATGCTTTAATAAGCACAAGTTCACTAAACTAAAGTCAGAAAGACATGGGAAATATTATTATTTTAGAATTTTTAGAGACATTTGTCTAACATAGATAGTCCATTTTGAGAAACATGTAAGATAAATGCAAGAGAAGTGGTGTAGCACAGTGATGTAAGTCTATGACCAATACTGTTATATTTCTGCTGCAAATAGGGCTTTATTTTCCAAATGGCAAAATTAAAATGACTGGGTAAGAAGCTAAATAAGATTTTAGCTGAAAAAAAACTAACCCCTTCTGTAAGACAAAAGCACAAATACCTTCTAAAATTGCACACCTTATTAGGAAATGAGGAGGCATGACTCTAGGAGAAAAAAAAAAAAAACACACTGACAAAAACAGAGGAATGGTCACAATTACGAAGGCTAATGGGGCTCAGAAGAGAACCAACAAAAAAAAAAAAAAGGGGGGAAATGGACTCATCAGCAACAAAAGCTACACAGTACTTTTAGATCTGAGGGCTGGGGCCAAGGGAGAAGGAATATCAGCAAAAAGGACAGAGTATAGATTGAAGATAATCAAGATGTAGATCCTAAACAAAACAAAGTTATTTTTTCTGTTTTCAGTAAGAAGAATTTTGTTAGCTGCTTGGAATGAAGCTGCAGAAATAGTAACTAACATATTGCAGCAGGAAGCAGATCTTAAAGTTTAACTTTTTCAGCAGTAATCTTTTCTCTGTTACAGCACATAAGTGTAAATCTAAGAGGCAGTATATATATATATATTTTTTTTTTTTTATTCTGCATACTAAGGATAATACCATATGACACCAATAGTACATATGAAATAACAAAAACATAATCTAGAAAAGACCAGACAGACAGGATTACCTTTAACAGAACTTCTGAACAACTTTGGCACAAGGAATAAGATCTAGAGGTCTCAAGATATAAGGAAAGCATACATACTGTAGCAAGGATGTGTTTACTATAGGATTCATTTATCTTGAGAGGGAAAAAGGTATGTGAACTGAAGAAGAATGCTAGTCAGAAAAAACAGTGAGCATAAACTGAATATATTTAAGATATAGTTGGGAAAATTTCCTAAGTACCACACAACTAAAGTTTTGAAATAATATTTATAGATTACCATCTTCTGAAAGTATATTTAGAAATGTTACTAGTTTTTAGGAAAAGGCTAGAAAGTTTTAAAAATGGGATCATGTGGTAGTTGTTTGCAGCAGTAGCAAACGACCCTTTCTTACCTTTGTTTCCTAATTCTGTTTCCCTAAGGTGAGAGACTGTCATTACAGAAACCATCTGATTTTTATAACCAGAAATATTTCATTATATGCAGAGGCAGAGTTACTATGAGTATTTAGAAATTTCAGTGATATTGTATATTGCTTAAATTTTATATATCATGCAAACTATATCTTGAAGAGATATTTTCTAATAGAAAATATTTCTGAACTAGAACTCAGAATATCTTAATTGCATTATTGACTTGTAGCCTTTTACTGCAACTATATAACCTGTGAAGTGAATGCAATAATTGCTCCAAAATTTGAGATTACAATGATATTATTAGTCTTATTTTTGCATTTACTTAATTGTATTTTGCTTTTGCAGGTCATGTATAGCAAGACAATACAGTAACTGCAAAACAGACATGAAGAGAACTGGAGATATAGTAGGTTTCCATTAAACTGATTCATTCTGAGAAATTCTGGAAAAATAAATTTACGGCTGTATTACTAACTATATATTTTTTAAAGTTACAACAATGCAATTTATAGTGCTTCTGGCAAGCTGAATTCTTTCTTGAATTTGAAAAGGAAGAGATACTGAAATCATATGAGCCAATTTCTTGCATTTATTATATACATATTTGTTTATATCAAATGCACCTCATTTTAAAAGATACTAACTGATTTAGAAAGCATAGAGTATGAAAAAGAAATTTAACATGGCATCTATTAAGTTCATTTTTTCTACTTTAAAGCTTTATGTCTGTACAAAATTAGCTATGAATATTGCTGCTTGCTTTGCTGTTTGTTATAAATTAACTCCACTTACCTGTAAGTAATAAGAAAATTAAGGAAAATTGAACCACTAATAGTTTCCACAATAGAAATTGCTATGATGGTGACTATGTATAAATTAAGCCTGTAGCCTCATTTAGTGTCTTGCATGTTGATAAAGCACCAAGAATAAAATAGTCTGGTCACTAGGTAATTATGTTTGCCACTCGGCAAAAGGGAAAAAAACCACACCACCAAGAAGAAACATTTTCAGTGTAAATTGTCTCATAGAGAATTCCTGTATCAAAGGGAAAAAATGTCAAAAATTTCATGGACTTCCTGTTCTTAGGCAAGAAGTAAGTTTGTTCTTGAGACATCTGACCAAATACCACAGTCCCCAGAGAAAGCAATTGTTCATGCACACACCTGACTAGAAAGACAAGGAAAGAAAGCACAGCTCTTCTGAATATCCCAAGTGGAATACTAGTCTACTATTTTTTATCTTTTTGCGGGAAAGTGGTATCTATCCATCTAACATTACTGAGAAGTAAACAATATAAGTAAACTGATGAGGTAGAAAATAACTAAATATCAAATACAACAGATCCTACGGCCATCATTTTATTATTCTTTTGAGAACAGGAAGCCACAAAAATTGTGCAATTGATATAAGGAAAAATTTATGTTCCTTTCCAAGAAGCACTGTGAACAGAAACTACAGTATATGTGATAAGAAATTGAAAGTATAAAAGCCAGAGAATCATTGGTAACTGCAAAACGTTTCAACACAGACAGCATAGTATGCAACATGATTAAATAGAATTTCCTCAAAATTAACAAAAATGTTCCTTTCCCTGTTATTTTGGATGTAAGCAGAGCAACCTGGAGAATTATTAACATTCTAAGTAAGCAAAATCTAAAGAAGGATAAGCTTATAAAATGGAATAAAATAATAACATCAAGCAAGTACAAGAGAAAGTAGCTTGTTACTTAAAATTTGTAAAAAGCACCATAATTGGTGCTGTTGCAGTAGATGGAGTCTGTGTGTTCAAAAACAGGTGAATTTTGCCTTATGACAATAATAAATACGAAGTGCTTGATAATAAAATGCTTAAAATACATTTAATGAACTAGGAAGTTTATCCTTGCAAGGGAAAGGGTGGTTTTTTTTTTTTTTTTTGGGGGGGGGGGGG
>WHYT01017780.1:235354-310117 GCA_009806455.1 Tetrax tetrax | reverse complement strand
AAAAAGAAAAAAAAATTTTCTTAGCCCAGCATGTCTGGTTTGCTTCTAAGTTTCTTGCACTGGATCTATTTGCCTTAAGGAAATTAAAACCTCTGTAGGCTCCCCTAACAGAGCAGATAAACCCTTCTTAGAAGTCTGAATACCAACTCAGACTCACAGGAGCTCTTGGAGGTTGGAAAATATAATTAATAGATAAACATGAATTACAATCACAAACTGCTGTAATACTATCAATTTTTTTCTCTTGACCTTTTCCTCAGTTTTCTGAAGAAGCAGAGATGAAAGCCTTCCCAAGCAACTTGTAGGAAGTAATGACTGGCTGATACATTTACTGGTACAAACAAGGAGAAGACCAAAATCTCCTACTTAAAGGTTCAGACGGTGTCATTTCCTCTGCTTAATCACACAAAGTCAAGTACTTTGTTGTGCTGGAGTTTCATATATAATAGCAATAGGAAAGGAGACTTGAAGAACTCTTTCTGTATGTTGGTTCATTGGAGTCTCATGTGATAATGTGATTCCTGTACCTGGGCCCTTAAAAAAAAAAACAGCAAGGCCCAGGAAAGTTGGTCCACATTCAAGGAGCACCTCCTCCAAGCTCAGCAGAGGTGCATCCTGATGAAGAACAAGTGAGGCAAAAAGGCCAGGAGGCCTGCCTGGATGAGCAAGGAGCTGCTGGACCAACTGAAAATGAAGAGGAAAGCCTATAGAGGGTGGAAGCGGAGACAGGTAGCCTGGGAGGACTACAAAGAGGCTGTGCGAGTGGCCAGGGATCGGGTGAGGAAGGCTAAAGCCCTGACGGAATTGAATCTGGCCAGGGATATAAAAAGCAACAAGAAAAGCTTCTACAGGTATGTAGGGGACAAAAGAAAGTCCAAGGAAAATGTAGGCCCGCTCCTGAAGGAAACGGGTGTCCTGGTTACCCAGGACATGGAGAAGGCTGAGGTACTTAACTTTTTTGCCTCAGTCTTCACCAACAAAGGTTCTTGTCTCACTGCCCAAGCTGTAGAAGGCACAAGCAGGGACTGTGAGGATGAAGAACCGCCCACTGTACTCGAAGAGCAGGTTCAGGAACATCTGAGGATTTTGAAGGTGCACAAGTCCATGGGACCTGATGAGATCCATCCACAGGTCCTGAGGGAACTGGCGGATGAAGTTGCCAAGCCACTGGCCATTGTATTTGAGAAGTCGTGGTGGTCTGGTGAGGTCCCCAATGACTGGAAGAGAGGGATTTTAAAAATGTTCCCCATCTTTAAAAAGGGGAACAAGGAGGGCCCAGGCAACTACAGGCCGGTCAGCCTCACCTCTGTGCCTGGCAAGGTCATGGAGCAGATTCTCCTGGAAACCATGCTAAGGCACATGGAGAGCAAGAAGGTGGTTGGTGACAGCAAACATGGTTTCACCAAGGGCAGATCATGCCTGACCAATTTGGTGGCCTTCTATGACGGGGTGACAGCATTGGTGGACAAGGGACGAGCAACAGATATCATCTACCTGCACTTGTGCAAAGCTTTTGACACTGTCCCGCATGACATCCTTCTCTCTAAACTAGAGAGGCATGGGTTCGATGGACGGACCACTCGGTGGATAAGGAGTTGGCTGGATGGCCACACTCAGAGGGTGGTGGTCAACGGCTCAATGTCCAAGTGGAAACCGGTCATGAGTGGCGTCCCTCTGGGGTCCGTGTTGGGCCCTATTCAACATCTTTGTTGGCAACGTGGACAGTGGGATAGAGTGCACCCTCAGCAAGTTTGCTGATGACACTAAGCTGTGTGGTGCCATCGACACGCTGGAAGGGAGGGATGCCATCCAGAGGGACCTTGACAAGCTGGAGAGGTGGGCCTGTGCCAACCTCATGAAGTTCAACCAGGCCAAGTGCAAGGTCCTGCACCTTGGTCGTGGCAATCCCAGGCACAAATACAGGCTGGGTGGAGAATGGATGGAGAGCAGCCCTGAGGAGAAGGACTTGGGAGTGATGGTGGACGAGAAGCTCAACATGAGCCGGCAATGTGCACTTGTGGCCCAGAAGGCCGACCGCATCCTGGGCTGCATCAAGAGGAGCGTGGCCAGCAGGTCGAGGGAGGGGATTCTGCCCCTCTACTCTGCCCTGTGAGACCCCACCTGCAGTACTGTGTCCAGTTCTGGAGTCCCCAACATAAGAAGGACATGGACCAGCTGGAGAAGGTCCAGAGGAGGCCATGAAGATGATCAGAGGGCTGGAGCACCTCTCCTGTGAGGCCAGGCTGAGAGAGTTGGGGCTGTTCAGCCTGGAGAAGAGGAGGCTCTGGGAAGACCTGATAGCGGTCTTCCAGTACCTCAAGGGGGCTGCAGGAAAGATGGGGAGAGGCTGTTCAGTAGGGCCTGTTGTGATAGGACAAGGGGTAATGGTTTTAAAATAGAGGGAGGTAGATTTAGATTGGATATTAGGAAAAAGATTTTTACAATGAGAGTTCTGGAACACTGGCACGGGTTTCCCAGAGAGGTGGTGGATGCCCCATCCCTGGAAACTTTCAAGGCCAGGTTGGATGAGGCTCTGACCAGGCTGATCTAGTCAGGGATGTCCCTGCTCCTTGCAGGGGGGTTGGACTGGATGGCCTTTGAAGGTCCCTTCCAACTCTAACCATTCTATGATTCTATTGTAAAACTTATGGAAAAACAGGTGAGCTATAGTGATAAATATTTCTGATGAGCAGTACCTGTTGCCAGCCAGTTTTCCATTGGAGGAAAAAAATCAATCCTGTGGACTCATATAATGTGAATCTAATTAGTTTTGTTTATCCACTTGAACTAGCCTGGAACAAATCATCTCAAACATTATCTGAACACACCCCAATTCTGAACTCCCAGCCAAAACCCAAATGTCCTGTTCTCAAAGAGAAGTGACTAGTGACATGAAGTCAGAACATACCCTGCCTACTCTCCAGACATCCAAGCAGAGAAAAAAACATCCCTAGTTCAGTATTTTCTTCCAAGAATCAAAACATCCCTGCACACAATGACCTTGCAAGGCTGAATGCAGCAGCACCATCTGGTGATGGCTGCACTGAACCTCCTTGCACAGCTCTGTGCCAGGCAGGGCTGCAGGAACACGGCTTCTTCTCCACTCTTCCCCAGTAGGAGCTGGCAGACCAAGCTCCAGACATGGCAAGTTGAGTCATTTTGTGCCCTCAAGTGTTCAGGGAGGCTGAGCTCTTCCTGGCACTTCTTGCCAAGCTGCACGGTTTCCTGAGCCGTCAGCCGATGACACATAGTTGTCCAAGAAACCCACTGAGAAGAACGAACAGATCTCATAGATCTCCCAATGTTGTACCTGAGCAGCAGCGTGGTGGATGACATGCGGTGGCAACAAATGCAAAAAAAAAAAAAAAGCATGTGAGACAATACAATCTGAATTACGGGTAAATTACAGGATAAACGAACAGGTAATAGCAATCTTACTAATCTTTGTCCACTCTAGAAGAAGTTTTAGCCTAGTGGTGGAGAACCTCCTGGAAAAAACAGCTTAGTGCTCACCGACTATCAAAAAGACAAAGAGACTATTAGTAATTATTGGAAACAAAACTGAGAGCAAAGCCAAAGCTGTCACTCAGGCACTGTATAAATTACACACCTGTACCATTTATATTGTGTGCAAGTCTGCTTCTCCCTCCATTGCAAAAAATGCAGAATAGAACTAGAAAAGGCACAGAAAAAAGGTGACAAAGGCCACCAAAGGCATGAAACTGGGTTGTGAAGGGAGAGAGACTGCCTAGCTTATGATTTCTGGGTCTGGGAAAGAATGACTGAAGGGGAAAATGTGAGGGAGATCTGTACAACCATAAACCGTACAAGCTGGATGAATGGGAAAGGATTTTCCATGCTTTCCCAGACAAGACCTAAGGGGCAGTCACTGAAATTACGAGGTAGCAGGTTTAAAGCAGACAGAAGCACACACCTTTTCACAGATGCATAGTCATAATACAGAATTAGTTGCCAAAAATGGAGGCCAGAAGTATAGCTTCATAAAGGGCTAGACACTGATGGAGGATAGACTTACTAGTGGCTACTGACCATGAGATAAACCCTGGCTCAGGAACTTCCTAAACCGCAAAGTGCCAGCTGAGAGGATTCAAGAGAGGAAGGACCACTCTGCATTTCTCTTATTTCTTATCCTTTTCTGCTTAAGCATCTTATTCTTTACTCTGAAGCCTCAGTTACTGGCTACTCTTTGGAACAGCATGGCTGAGGTATGATGTATCTAGGAGGGATTCAGTGTGCCTATTATGTTTCTCTGGATTGTAATTTCCATCTCTAAGTAAGAGCACTCAGGAGAGACATCTCTTTAGACTGGCTTAGGCATCATTCCCTGCAGGTGGGTGAATGGCCGGAGACTGGAACAACTCTCCAAATTTACTCTTGCATTCTTCTTTCAGGTCACAGTAACCTGAAGGATAAGTTTATGTAAGTTCTCTCTTATGTTTTTGGAAGTCGAACTGGAAAATTTGCAATTCGACTCCACAAACAAAGCCAAAGAGCTTGGCTAAGCCCTGTTGTGAGTTTATGATTTAAGCCTGGCCTCGTCTCACACTACAGCTATACACAAATCAGAGCCCATTCACGCACCATTTAAAACCTCCACTTCTTTTTCCTACCAAAGTGTGCATTATTCCCCTCACCACTAACCTGTAATTCTGTAATAATTTAGTATCGTCCCCATTTGGCAAGTTAAGGGCAAATGCTTAAATTGCTCCACTTTAAATTTCTACCAAACACTGGTTACATTCAGAAGTGAGTCTGTAAAGTGATGGAAAAACTTTGGCTTTCACAACTACCATTGCAAAAATGCTACTGACATTTCTTGTAAATGGAACTGCAGTTAAATATACTTTAAAACTACAAAAATTAAAAGAGCTGTAGAGGCTAGTGAAGCAGGAACTAACTCTATTTGGTTCCTCTATTAATTTTAGCCTATTTATACAACTTCCCTTTTATAGTTCTTTCTATAAGAGTGCTTGTTAAACCTCTAAATAACGACAGCTGCTAAAAACTGAATATCCCATGTGTGGAATCATTTGTGGTCTGGGAAAAAAAAAAAAAAAAGAAAAAAGATCAAATTCCTCTCTAATGATAATAATTATGGGATCAATGCAAAACTCACTGAAGTCAAAAGCAAAGCTTTTGATTCAAGCTATACAAGAATCAGCCTTGGTTTGGATATGTCTGCTGTTGCTTCTGATTTATTCCAGTGCAAACTAGAAAAAGAGATTTAGCCTAATATCAGCTTTTCTTAGTTAGCATGCATACTTACTTTCCACAAGTAAATTGGAGCTTACCTGATCCTTATTATTTTTTATTTTTTGGAAAACACCAGGTCATTTTATAAAGTGCTGGTATTATAAACTGCAGAATATAGTTTATAAGAGCACTAACTCCTACAAGCCAACCATTAATACAACTAATGGCCTGTTTGTTGTATTAAACTGCTCTCATTTGTCTGGGTCCATTAACAAATGCAGTGGTCATTAACTGTTAACAGCAACTCACTTATTAGATTTTATTACTTGTACAGGAAACAGTGGAGAACAAACTGATTGTTTTGGTTTACTGGGGTTTATTTCTTTCCCAGCAGTCTTGCCTTATTTTTTATAACTTAGCTCCTCACTTATTCCCAAGCATGACTGACACACTCAGAAATGGGTTCAAGCCATCCATGTAGACAGTCCGTTCCCATGCCAGCCCCACCAGCCTCTCCTTTAAACTAGAGAGCTCCAAGGCACCAAGCGTCTGGAGTGGCCTCTGCTTATCTGGTTTTTCTGTATCTTGCTGTTGGGCAGCAGTTTCCGCCCACGTATATAATAATGGGATTTAAGTAAAAGATACATTAATGTGTATCTAGGAGGCTGTAAAAATCTTCTGCTTCATTCATGGTTCTCTCTCTCTAATTCACTGAAATTTAACATTCAAGTTTAAAAATAGCTTTTACTTCCTCTTCGTGGGGACTGATGCGTCAAGTGAGGGTGATCTCTTTCTGTCATACACAAACATGTAGTCCAGATAATTTTAGAAGTCTCTTCTGGCCTTGTGGTTTACAAATAAGCTTAGAGCCACAATCTGGGAAACCCTTGTATGTGAGAAATATTACTCAATATTATCAAGATCTGAAAGACCTTCACATTCTGAATGCTGAAGACCCCTGATGCACGCCTTACTTGCTCTGCTTTCTTCACCATGATTCATTTCAAAGTCATGGAAAAACAACACGAGTGTCAAATTGTCATGAAGGACCGGCAACGGCTTGTCATGGAAGTGGCTTTCATCAAGCAGTCTGAGCAGTTTTCTTCAACCTGCAGTGCCATGATACACAAATGAGGAAGGAGACACCCAGAAATGTCTTGTTAGTGCTCTTTGGAACAGGATCTTCCGGACTCCCACCAATCAGTGCTAGACCTGACTGGTGTTGCAAGACAACTCAGTACTTCAGAGGTGGAGATATGTGAAGTGCCTGTGGTTTACTGTCTTTGGGCATGGGTATACTTAACAAGATTGAAATAACACAATTTCTGAGCTATTGGTCTTTTTCTACTCCATTGCAGTTATTAATGGTACTTTTAAGTTCTTCTCTCCTCCTACAAAGGTGCAAGGGTACACCTGGTATAAATGATCCTACCTGTTCACTAAGGCTTGGGTCAATCAGAAAGACAGGGCCACAACCACCACAGTGGCCCAGTGGCACATGTGGTGCTTAACTCTCTGAGGAAGAAAGGCCAAACTCCTCCAAACAGAGTGATTCACAATGCGGTATCTGAACGTGTTGCATTGGAGATGCCCCACCAACCCTCTTCTCATCTGGCTTGTGAAATAGGGTCTTATCATTGTTTGATTATGCACACAGTGGTCAGAGGATGGTCATGGAGTGCAAATTTGGCCAAATTACATCAGCCCGGTGCTATCTGCAAACCCGTGTGGATGCTACAGCAGCCAAAGGATCTGATACGGGATTGAGAGGAGAAAAGGTGAGAAATTTTGCTAAGAATAGGCTCACAACACTGCTAGTTTGTGCGACCAGCACAGGTGATTAGAAAGTGCTTCTATCACCCTTGGGGCAGAGGTTAAAGCCTCCTCTGTATGCCCATGCCTGTGTCTCACGTGGTCTGTGCATGGGGATGTGTAGTGTTGTGGTGCTGGGGATCGAAAGACATGAGTCAGCTTATCTGCTCCTGCCTATAAACAAGGCACTCCTGATACAACTTCCCTCCTATCAGCATCTGATAATAACTTCCTTCCTACCCTCTTTCCCAAGCTAGCACGTGCTAACATATTGTGCAACAAAACCAGTCGGACAAGAAATTTAAAAGTATTTAAGAAGCCCAAGGATGTGTACATGATGCCATTAAGAAGCTGACGTCAGCAGAGACCTGCCAGGAATGGTCCCAGATCATCGGGCATGTATGCATGCTCCTTACCTTGCAGAGACAGGGGAGAATTAAAATAGCATCTCTGTCTCTTTCAGCTCCTGGCACAGCTCACAACATATTAAATCCTAGGGTTTTCTATGAACAGCAGGACTTTTCAAACACAGAGGAAACCCCACAGTCCTTGCTTTACATGCAGAAAGTAGGTGCCAGAGCTGTGATCTAGACCCCTGTTAAAATAGGCTGAGCATTCCGTTCCCCGCTCTTGCATGAGATGCTGTGCTGCTGTACCAACCTCCCTCTCCTGTTCCCTTTCCTTCTCCCTTGAGCTCCTCTTGCAGAAATGAGTCTTTCTATCAAAAATGATAGAAAAATACTTCATGCAGCATTTTATTCCTTCTTTTTGCTCCCACTGGATCACTTTTCTTTCTCCAAGGGTCTGGGTGTCGGCTCAGGAAAGGAGGAGATTTCAGATCAAGGAGACTTAGTCCTAGTGTTCCCAATCAGAGAAGCAAGATTCTCGTGAGGATGAGCACTCAGCTTTCAAACCTGTGGTTCCTTTGTCTCAGCAGCACACACCTAGTCAGGCACAGATGCACATCTCTGAGGTAAAAGATGCCAAGATACCCCGGAGGAAAGATAGTTTCTGAAAGCAGGTACATGCCACAGCCAAATAAAGCTTGTGTGCCTCTGGATCAACAGGACAAACTGGAAGCTGTGCTAGACCTTGTGCAGATGCTGACGTGATGTCTCTAGGAGAGGAATTCTGCTCGCTGTGGAGAGCTGGGGGCTGCATTGCTGAGAGATTCAGAGAAGTTTGGCAGGCAGCTCCAAGGGCTGCTGCGCTCTGGTCCTGAGGAGACAAAACGACACTGCCTGCTTGCACTGAGTGAGGAATAATCTCTGCAAGAAACCAGCATGAAATAAGCCCACCTGCCTAGTCCTCATGGGAGAGTCTGAAACTGGGATAGGGAAAACAGCAAATGATGGAGAGCTTGGTAAACAAAACCATTGCAGTGGTTGTTGGAGATCTGTTTAAGAACTAGCACTCCAAATGTTCTCAGAAACATTTATCTAATATGGATATTATTCCTTAAGAAGTAGGATGTTATTCTTTTCCTGAGTAGTTTAACTTTGCATTTTATTAAGTCTTCAAAAGACTGAACTATAACCTGTGCCAAAACAAAAGTAGGTATTGTTTAACAGTATGTAGGCTAAAGAGGAGAGAAAAAGAAATGTATTAATGTTATGAGACTGTAATGACTACATGTGCAGGCTCATTATATTAGCTAATAATAATTTACTGGCTTGACTCCTTTAACACTGATAAAAGATCAGCAAGCCTTCAAAGTTCTTTTTTTTTGGTCAAGACTTAACCTGATCTTCAGTTTTCCTGCCATTCTCTCCATTAAAAAAAAAGTCTCATCTGCTAAGAACTGCACATTCTTTTCTTCATCTCAAGTGTTGAACTCTGTTCCACTGAAGAGCAGGAGTTCACCAATAATCTCTATTTATCTGTGCATTTTCCAGTAACCACAAGAGCTGTCATCTTTGATACTTATAGAGCAGATGGAAGTAGAAAAGCCAGCAGGAAAGGGTTAGAATTAATGGAGTTATAAGTATACTGAGGTGAGTGTACTATAGAGAATAAAATGATGATGAAGAATGGTCAAAGGGAAAAAGGAACAATTACCTGGACCAGGTGACTAGAAGAAAAAGAAACACATAGGAGGTATTGGGCATTATTAATATATTGCACTGAGAAATTTGAAGATGTCTGCGGAGAAATAGGAAGAAAGAATAGTCAAGACCTCTCCATCCATCCCATTTCTGCTGAGAAGCCCCAAACTCTGCATGCAGGCAGCAAACTGTCCACACGTGGATGCTCTTGGTGAGCTACAACTCACTCTGAATAATAATGAGGGGAAAAAAAGGAATATCTCAGGATTTCTCTAAAACTTCGATGCCCTGCTCCAAAATCTTGGAACTTATAAACCTTTTTAGAAACCAGAAGGTGTAGCTACACTGCACAAGAGAAAGTACCCCCGTGTACAAGGCGCTGCATCAGACAGAAACTCTTCAGTGCGGAGCTGTGAAAGCCAGGTTTTCTTCTTTATCAAAAACCTCTAGATGGAGCTACCCGTTTTGTTTTTAAACCAAGAAACAGCTAGTGAAGTGCTGCCAGCCACGAGGCAAGGCAGCAGAAGGATCATGCTATGTAAGGAAGGAAGCTTAAGCATTTGCAGCACGAGAGCATCCTTTCGCATGCATGTTGTGCTGTCGTTAGATATTCTAAGTTTTTCATAATCCTTCGAGAAGCCAGCTGTGTTGCCAATGCCCTTGTACTGCTTAAAAAAGTCAGCCAGCCATTCCAGAAGAGTAAAATTTGGGAGTGAGGAGAGTCAAATTGGACTGTAGACTGCCGAGATGTGAATGTAAACAACATGCCAGATCCCCAGACAGACAGAGACCAGCCAGACTAATTTCTCTCAGTGCTGTGGCACTGATGTAGAGAAGCCTGGGAGCTGGACTTCGTAGGTCCCTAGGGATTAGGTCCCTACGAAGAGGAAAAGACGGCAAAAATTGGGACACCAAAGAACTTCTTTGCCTCCTGTGATGAGGGGGATTTCATTTCTAGAAAGCCTTTCCCTTCCATGGACAACAGTACCAATTTCCCCAGAAGGCCCAGCCAATCTGAAGAGAACCTACGGAAATACTAATGACGTTGTGTCCCTCTTTGCACTGCACTATTCCCACCAGAACCACAAAGTCCTAATTTTGGAAGGATTCATCCAGCACACATCTCCCTTTAAACGTGACCCCTAAACCCATCTGCACCCTGTCACCCTTGCAGAGGGTGAAGAGCACAGATGGGCAGGGTCCAGAGTCAGCATTTCATTTTCCCTTTTTTCTCACCAACCCTAAAAAAATACCCTGGGAAGGCAGGGCATCCCTACCCTCCCTCAGCAGCCACTTCGGCGGCCCGTTCCTCTGTGGTGTACCCTCACCCCGCAGCGGTGCCACGCAGGGAGCTCTGCTGAGCGCTGCTCCTAATGAAACAGGAAGGCCAGGCCCAGGAAAGTAAAAATCAAACTTTACAGAAAAGCATGCTGTAATTTTATGATGCGCTTTAATTTGATTCTGTTTAGTTAGAGCAGCCCCCTGGGCAGGCTGGGACCGCATCGTGCAGCGTACGGCTGTGCTTTCAACTAGCAGCTCCAGCCTCTTCCAAGGACGTAAATGTTAAAGCCTCCTGTGCAATCAAAGCAGAAAATGACTCTGGAGAGTAAATGAAAAAAAACCAGGAGGCCCGCAGGAGCTCATATTTAAAATACATATTTAATCTTATTAAAGGGATAAGAGCAAAAATGTTCAGATCTCTAATATTATTTGCACTACAGCAGTGCCTGAGGGGAGTCAAATAAGCATAGGACTGCCCTGTGCTAGGAACTGGACAAACACCTGGTACAAAGCACACAGCTTGTCCCACATAATTTGCCATCAAAACAGACAAGGCATAAGGGAAGAAGGAAAACAGACCAAAGAGGGAAAATGTGGTGGCCCGATACTACCCTGCAGATGGGACAGAGCCAGGAGTAGGACTTAGGTCACCCAGTTCCCCTGCCAGGGTCCTCCTCTGTGGCTCTCGCTATCTCAAATGCTGCATGGACATAGCGTGCCCTGGTTTCGCTGTGGTTTGTTTTTTCCGGCTAGTTTACAAAGACGGATGCACTGCTTCTGAAAGCCAGGTCCCCTGCAGTCCAGTTTCAGATAAACTAAAGCAGGTCACAGGAAAGACCTAGCATGAGTAAACATTAGCCTAAACTGTGACCTAGTGAAAAGAACCAAATATTTGGAATTGCCATCTATTTTCATGTTGGTGGAAAATACACCCCACACTTGAAGCCCTGCCTGTTCCAATATCTCCCGTATCCCTGGAGATTGGTGGCTAAGTCTGCATCTGCCCTATTCTAAGGGAAGCTCAGAAGGACTTAGTGAGCAGTTTGGCTCAGGTAACTGGCTATGCTAAGGGTCAATTTTTCATCCAGATTAGGGACATTGTCCTGAAATTCATGCAACTCCATGTCACTTCCCACAGAAGTGACAAGTCTTGGCTACAGCGAGCAAATTCCCTGCCCCTGTTCTGCTCCATGTTGGTGCAAGACCTGGTGTGCTTTCTTCTAAACTGGGATCTTTCCATAGCCTCAAACTAATGAAAATGGTGGTTTATGTGAATATTTGGAGTTGCTGTATGAGTGTCACTGATGTAATGGGATCAATTTAAGAAGGAAATGTAAAATACGTAAGAGCCTGACATCCCTCACGCAAACATGGTAGAAGAATCATTGACCGGTATGACAGAAGAGAATTGTCAAGCAAAATGGATTGAAACATTCCACGGAAACAAAGCCCTCTGATGGGAAGGCTGCTGGTTTCCACCCAGCTCCCAGAAGGAAAGTTGGCTCAGCCTAGGATGGGTTTTTGGTCAGCGTTAGAGATGGGTCAGCAGACAAGGCACTCTCATGGGATGTGGCCCATCAAGGTGTAAATCCTAGGTTTGCAAAAGGACTTGAACTTGGGTCTTCAACATCTCTAGGGACTGCCCTAACCACAAGGCTGTTTGTTGTTTTCGTACCAGCTTTTTTAGTCACATAGCATTTCTGTAGTAAAAGGAGAAAAGGAAAAAAAATACCCTGAGTTAATAACAGAAAAAAGTTTTCTTCAGAGGGCTGAAAAATTATTTGCTTCCCCATGCTAATTACTTGTCATCTACCTTACATGCTTGAAACTGTTCCTGATGTCTAAAGAGCAAATTGGATGGAAGGGATTTCTGTGAGCTGAGCACTACTGGACTTGAGAGCCAGGAAAATCTGTATGCAGGTACTTCTACCTGTCCTTACTGAGAAATTGTTGAAGCCCCATTGACACTGCTGGGGAACTTTCCTGTCTGAAAAAAGGGATATAAGGATCTGTCCTGCAACATTAAACGTGACTGTTACAAAACTTCTGCAGATAGAGGTGGTGGTTCATTTTTCATTCAAGACTTTTTTTTTTTTTTTTTTTGGGGGGGGGGGGGGGGCGGCACAGAGGGAGAATAAACCATGACAGATTTCTCACATAAAATTAAAATTATGTGATGTGGTTTTGACTAATATGAACATTTCTGATGTATGTGTCTACACAGCTCTGCCTGTAAAACATTTTAGGAGCCTTGTGCACAAGATGTGTTGTGATATAGGTGGATTATACACAAACAAGCAGCACCATGAATGTACATTCGCACGCTCCCCCAAACCCCTGTGGGTTGGTAGATATCAGAAACAGAACCTGAAATTCCCTTTTGGAAGCCTTACATGTGTGCTTGGAGCTTTCTCCTGCATTCACTCGACTGATTTACAGAATGAATAGCAGATGAGTGGCTGCCATTTCCCTGCTGATTTGGACAGTGGCTGCACCCTTGTAGCAATCAATGCTTTTAAACGGAAAATGCCGTGTATTTCGATGGGATTGCTTAGCCATATTTTGGCATTCTGTTTATGACAGAAAATTATTTGTTATTGAATCCTTAGTGGTCCATAGCATCAACTTCATTCTAATTAGCAAGGCAGCCAAGAAAAGTTTTCTCCATTTACAGATATTTGCAGGACTATAGCCAGAAAGCAAGCCATGAGTGGCTAGGCCAGTAAACAGTGGAGTTCGCTGACTAGTGTTTGTTTTATAACCTTTGGCACATCTTGATATGTACATAATAATAGTTCTTAACCCATAAATAATATTTTACAGAGGTCACACTATAGTTATTTAAGTTCAGGGGTTTATTTCCCAGAACACTAAGTAGCTGTGAATGAATTATGTTTAGTCTGATCTGCCACAGAAGGGTCATAAACTTATAAGTTGTAGCAAACCATGGAATATTACTCCTGTATGTCAGGCAAACTGTAAATGTAAAAGAATAATGCTTGATAAGGGGAAAGTCTTTTTATTTTGTTAAAGTAATATATGTTCCTAGGGAAGAACTATAAAAAATTCATGTTAACTTAAGTGACAATTTGGGCAATCTCTCCACATACAGCTTGTGAATTCTGCTTGCTACAGGGGACTCTCTGCATGTCTGCGAGCCTACAAACTCCATTCTGAGCAGGCGATAGTTTTCTTTCTTGGCTCCCTTTGGCTTACAGTGTCCCAGAATCCACAGGAGGCAATGAGAGAAACTTTTGCGCCTCTGCATAGGGCTAATAAAAAAGAGGGTCATTAAACATTGCCAACAGCCTATTCAACTGCGACGGCCTTGGATGAAGAGAAGGCTACTGCCTCATTTATTAAGTCTGATAAACACATAAGGGACAGGGAGGGAAGAAAACTAAGCTGCTGATCATCAGGTAGCAGATTTGGATCACTTCAGAGGCTGCTCGGGGTGACCTGATGAAGGAAGGTATAGCAGAAAACAGTGCCAGGGACTTGAAAATGAAGAGACCAAAAGGACTGTACCGTCTCGGAAAGACGACGTGTGCAGGAAACAGGACATGGGGCCATGCTTTTATAACAGAAGGAGAGTTGTTAATTGAAAGACCAGCTGAGATAAAGAAATCCAGCCAAAGAGAAGCGGAAAAGCCTCCCAAGTCCTGAACAGAAGATAGGGCAGTAAGAGTGAGAAAGAGCCAGACCTGCAAGAGCTCTGCCTTGATCCCTGAGAGCACACAAAAATGAGGAAAGCAGGGAAGTCCATCTGAGTCTGTATGGTTTTGCTGTCGATTATAGTAATGACTTCGAAAACATAACTGAACTTAGAACCTGCTGCAAAACCTGAGTTTCTGTGTGCTTCTGGCATCCCTTGTCCCCACAGCAGTGAACTGCGAGGTTAGAGCCTTTGTAAAGGGCAGCTTTAAGCAAGGAGGAAGAAAAACACTGCTCCTGAGGCTGTTCAGCTGCTGTACCCTCCTACTGCAGGGAAGAGGCGACAGATCCTGTGCTGGGGTTACGCCCACGATAGAGCCCTCTGAGGAAAGGATGCAGGGGAGCCAGCTCACTGCACAGGGGCCCGCACTCCTGGTCCCAGCAGCAGCGGGCACACGGATGTCCCCATCACACTTCCCTTCCCAGGGCAGGCCCTGGCTCACCTGCGGCAGGTACAGCGCTGTGCTATCCCCACCTTTCTGTTACCGGATAAACAGGAGAAAGCCAACGGCTCTTAAAAATCCGAAAAGTTTCATGAGTGACCTTTAAGGGATGATGTACTGAGGTGCTGACAATTTCCCAAAACAGAAATAAAGTATGAACCAAGAGGATCAATAATGATGAGATCATTCTGGTTTTCCAACTCCAACCAACTACTTTGCTCCTACTGTCTGCAGGGGGGCTTGCTGTGGCATTCTAGCCAGCCTGGAGCCTTTGAAGAAGAGGAGATAAATAAAAATAAAACAAAAAGTCACTAGGTGCCTTTTTCAAGTTTGCACTCCTCGTGCTGGATGTCTCACTCCAGGATTAGCTGTGGTGAGAGTGCTGGGGCGTGGTGAGATAGGGCTTAGTTCACCTCCCAGCTGAGCCCTCTGCTATTTGCAAGTTGTGTTAATGTTCTGGCACTTTCTTCTATACAAAATCAATCCTGCCTAAATGAATACTCCCATACCGGCGGGGGAGATTTTGAAAGTAAAAATATGACAGTGAATTGTTGAGTTCCCACTGCAAGCCAGCAGGAGATGCATGCCTAACTTGTTCATTTGCCTTGAAGAACTTCAGTGAATATTATTTTGAAATTTATTAACTACTAAAAAGAAAATAAAATTTGGGTGATTTTTCTTGACTTTAAGAAATTTAAGAACAAATTGTTTCTTCTGTGTATAACCTTTGAGGGAACTTTGGAGAACTCACAAAAACAAGACTTTTACATAAAATAAAAACACTCTTAAGTGTTCTCACCATACTGCAAGTATTCCAATGCATAGACGCTTTCTTACGATGCTGATTTCAAACTGAATTGTGATTTCTGGGGGTGAGGGTCTAAAACCAAGGGGTTCTGTGAACAGTGTAACTTGTGAAGCCCAGTTTCCTGCGGCTGTGCCTCATGCTTGGACCATCCCATGTCCAACATAGCATGAACCCCAGCAGAGGCTTCTCCTGTTCTTGTGGTCTTCAGTATGAAGACCCAAGTTTTTCCCATTTCTATTAATAAGTAATTTTGTTTGTTTCCTTATCCATAACTATATGGATAGTTTCAGCCATATTTTATCACTGAGTTTATTTATTATCATAGAATCATAGAATGGTTAGAGTTGGAAGGGACCTTCAAAGGTCATCTAGGCCAACCCCCCTGCAAGGAGCAGGGAAATTATTGTGAAATTTCAATTCAAAATAATGGGAAAATAAAATGCCAGAGAGGTTTAAAGAACAGAGACCTTGGACTTCTTGGTGATCCAAATAAGTGACGTGTCGCAAAGCTCCTGGCTGTGTTCTATGACCATCCATTTCAGAGATATCAGCATGAGGTCATGTATTTTTTATTATCTGTATGTTAATTCAAGCATTTGAGATTACAGCAAACAGCAGCACTGTTATATAAAGCATAATAATTGCTCAGTCCTTTACTTGCCACCTCAGCCACCAGACAACAGTGGGATATTAAAAGTTTCATAGATATTTCCTAGGCAGTGAAATGTCCTCAAACGACGTAGTACAAAGATTACCGGGTTTCAAGGCCACTTTACACATAAGTGCCATTGCCCTCGACTGGACAGAAGAACATAGTGACATTCCTATATTGCTAGGGCTTACACAGCAAAATAGGACTGTGATTTCAATGCATGAATGTCTTGCACTTAATTTCTGAGTGCAATACATTTTGTTTCATTCTACTAAAGAGGATATTTACAAAACAAGGCATTTAAAAACCTGACATAATTGTCTGATCAGAAGGAAACATCAGCTTATTGCATACTCAATACATTGTATTTATTCAATGCTTTGAATGAACAGATGATGCCCTCAGGGATGCTGTTATGCCAAGCAACATACAAGTAAAGAATGAAGAATGGTCATCTCCCAAGAGGTCTCACGCCCATCCCTAGTTCTGTTAAACACATGGGAAGTTGGGCATGTGGGCCCATGGGCACATTTGTGACCATCAGTTCCCTGCTGCCTACACCTGCCTGTTACAAACACAGCAACACCATGTTGTTCACAGGAGACAAGACTTTAAGCTGCAGTTTTCCATGCCTGCAATTTTTGGTGAAGCAAAAACCTCCACTGGCATCACTGCAATTTCTGAGGAGAGCTTAGTCAAGCAAGCAAAGTCAATAGTTGTTGGTTGCCTAAATAAAATGGCAAGTGCCCTTTTGAAAATCCTAGCTCTGGAATTTTCGATGCACCAGAAATACAAAATGAAACTCTGCTCCTATTACTAAATACAATATTTAAATATAATTAATTTAAAAATCTGTATTTATTGTTTCTAGACATGAATCATTTCCTAGCACCACAAAGCATCACTCAAGCACCTTCTTTGCTCCCTGTAATTTACAGTGTAGTCAACCTTGACTAATCATCCTAATTATGTCTGGTACTTGGGACTGCAGTGCACCCCCCCGCCAAATACACACACAGAGACATGCAAGATTAGCAATACTTAGAGCATATCATGTTTTCTTACCAGCTTTCAAAAGTGGCATTTCTAAATTACCATGAGATCATTATTTATTAATTATAATACTGCCTAAAAATCCCAAATATTATTTTTCAAACAGAATAAGGATAAAGACAGATGTACAAGCCCTGTAGATGAAAGGCCCAGAGACACAATCAAGTTCCAGCAGTTTAAATCACCACAGGTCAACAAAAATGTAGTTACTGAGCACGTTCCAACCCTAACCATTCTATGATTCTATGTGTATATTCTTAATCTGTTGCAGGTAAGACACAACGTGCATTAGCTCAAGCCTCTTTCATTGGGATGTAAGCCAATGTTTTACTTTGCTTTTGTTGCAGGACAAAATCATGGCCCCAGTGAAGGAGTACGGCTTAGCTGTGGTGTTAAGCCAGGGTGTTAACCCTAGGGCACCTGAGCCCCACGGCAGTCCCAGCATCACCGGGGCAAGGCTGCATCACCCCTGCGGAACCGGGAGTATACGGGGTACTGCGAAGCACAAGGCCAAACCCATGTGCTGCCTACTGCCCTCTGCAAAAAGGGCAGATGAATAGATAATTAACATGTATTGACTTGTCTTGTGGTGCTTATAAAATGTGTTTTGCATTATGTTTTTGTAACAGTTGGCTAGCAAGCCTTGACCTGCAAGGGTGAGGATGAATACCTGCACAGCGGGAGCCTTCGGTGGCCAATCACAGCCCCGCTCTCATCGTTTCCCCGTTTTATAAATGTAAATATTGGAGGTCTTGTTTAAACCTTCAGAACCTAAACATGTCATCACTATTAATAACATATGTTATAAGACACCACATGCTGGCAAAATAACCTGCAGTAAACGACACCAAAAATATTGAAAAGCTTAGCATAAAATTGAAACTCGTTAATGGTACACTGTGCAGTTTGGCATACAACTAGAGGCAAGAATTCCACACAATGGGACTGTGTGAGTGCTAGCAGCAGGCTCCCACAAGATAAAATAAACTTGTTTTATGGACATGAGGAATTGATTTTTAATGAGATTCTGCTCGGCCGTAACATCATCCTGGGAGAGTGAGCTGGTTTTCCCCTTGCCTCCGGTGCAAAATTATAGTTTGCAGAATAAAGATACATTTAAATTAGGCCTATGGATTTGCACCTTCATCGTATTAAGTGAAAAGTAGGTGTTATCCCAGGTCTGAGTATAAAATGGTTGTTAAAATGCCTACAAAGAAGATCTCCTCTTCCCCGCAGTACCTATCTGTAGATTCTGGGATCAGGAGGTCAGCCCACAAGCAGAACACACACTTCTCAAGTTCTTTAGGAGATAAATTATCTTGCAAGCTTATTTCCTGAGACAGAAGAAGAGTTAAAAAAGGGATAAATCCCTCTCTTCAGAGAAGCTGAGTCCAGGCATTTGAATTTGTCTTTTCATGTTCAGGTCTCAACTGCCTGTTAAGAAAACACTAAAATCTAAAGAGGTTATCAAGCTTGCAGTTTGATATCAAGTCACTGACACATTCAGTCACAGCACAAAAGGACTGTCCCTTTGCTGCCTGTTCACATTTGATTATCTTTCTTATTCATTACATCAATTAAAACCAATAGTAAACCTCCTCTTTGAACCCCAGAAAGAAAACACAGTCAAATAGATGGAAAGTGCCTTGTAACCAGGCAGCACTTGGGGAAAAACAGGATACAAAAGCAAGAACAACTATCAAGCCTTTTCAGCTTTAAACTCAAAACAATTTCTTTACACAGAAATCCCAGTTTTGCTTCCCAAATGAATGTCCCTTGGCGCTGAACGAGCTTAGCTGCACAGTGCTCTTGCTTTTCTTTCCTCTCTGCTGTTATCGTTTGCGCTGTTTGTGTGCAATCATTGGCTTTTAATTGCCTTCTATTGCCTATTTCATTTGTCAATAAATAGAAAGTGCAGCCCTATCACCAAAGGCCTTACATCTGTTTCTCATACAGCTGAGCCACCCATGGTGCCTTAAGCTAAAGCTATCCCCTACTGCTAACTAGGCTACCAGTTTATTAGGTTTTTTTTCCCTGCCCTTTTAAAAAGATGAAAGTTCCTAAAAGCTTTTTTTTTTTGTGCAAGTGACGGTTGAAGTTAATGAAGTCAGCATCTGTTAGGTGAGAGAAGGTCACCCTGGGGTTGGGCACCTCCCAGCGGTGGAACTGGCATTAACCCAGCGATTAGTATGTGATGACAACACCTTAAAGATAATTAGTTGACAATGAGTTGAGAGCCTGTTAACCCCTTTAACACCTTATAGTTTATGATGATAATGAAAGAACAAAATAGATCTAGTTTTCCTTAAGTTATTTACCTTTTTTTTTTCTGGTGTTACATTTGTCATTTTTGTGACATTCTTCCAAAGAAAGAAACAGCTGCCAGCAGCACAGAATATGTCTCTTATCTTCACCAACTAGGCTGGAGTGTAGTACCAGCTTTCTGTCCATTTTTCTCCACTAGCTGTGAGGCTAAAGACTCCTTGGTCTGGGGTGGGAGCCATTGCTGGGGCAGACACATGAGAACAGGTAGATACAAGTGAATGGCTTTTCTCATGTGACTGAAGGCTGAAATGTCAAGCTAAATTTTTTCCAGCTGGTTTTTCACACCAATGTGGACCTGCCCCTCCAATTTTAATGGAGGCCATTGGGTTTGACCCACCTGAGTGTTACAGCAGGGCTCACTCGGGCTTTCCCCAGACACAAGGGCTACATAGCAGAAGAAGGGAGAGGCTTTTATAAACTAAGAGGTAAGAAAGGCAGGATCAGGCCATATCTCCATTGGAGTGAAGCAAACAGGAAACAGCGTTTATCATGGGTGTGGGGAGAGGAGGACGAAGCAAATGGAGAACAACTGGCAGCCTGCTGTGATTTATACACCCTGGCATTCCCATCTCCAGTCATTCACCCAAAGTGTTTAATCACAACATGAGAGCTCAAATTAATTATGACTGGCAGTAGCTCAAGAAATTTGGCAATAGCAAAGGAAAACAAATCTGTGCACAGCATTCAAGAAAAGCTTGTCTTGAGATTAAAAATAAAATTCAATTTAATTTAAAAAGGTGTATTTCTCGCTTCCCTCTTCTTTTGCACTTTCTAGTTCAATGTGATACAGGAAGTCCTGGTGAGAGATTTTTCTGAGAACATGTCCTCGCACCATTTTTTGACACAGACCCAGAACAAGGACTGGTCTTACTTTCATCAGGTTTAGCACAGGACAGACTTCTATTGATTTCCTCAGGAACAGGCTTTAAGTTTGGTATGTATCCAAATATATGGCTATCTAAACTATTCTGTAAACTTTCTAAAATGTGCCCATGATTAACAGTTACCCAGGTACTAGGATGTACAATATTTCCACACAATTCTCATTTCTCCTGTGCCTCCCATTTCAGTCCTTTAAAGTGCTTTAAAAACACCAGTAAATTAAGTTCCATTGTGGCAAACCTTCCCTGGAGAGGCTTTTATTCCCAGGTGACAGGCAAAGCAAGGCTTGCAAAGGATCCCCAGAGCAGTTACAACCCAGACCTCCTGGCTCCCAGCCTTGTGCTTTACTGCTAATTAAATACATCTAGCTTAATGCAGAAAATGTAGAGAGTTTTGTTATGCTTTTTAGGTTTAAAGGCAATATATGGATTCAGCACTGTATCAAATGTCCATAAATTCAAAAATAAAGTATTTCCAGCAATTTCTAAGTCCCTTATTAACTAGCTTGTACTACTAGGTAATACTGAGCTTAAGGAAAACTTGCTATCATTTATCTTAACAGAATTCTAGTTATAGAAAGACGGTCCTCCAAAAGTCAGGACTCTGTTATCCAAAACTTATTCAACTCTCTGATGTTATGACCATCAGTTCTTTTAGCAGTGAATAGAACTCATAATAATTTAATCTAAAATACAGTTAGCAAATGTAATTTGCTATCGTAGGTAAATGGGTCATAAAATCAGAATTTCTGGAACATATAATTGATTGTTTGATGCTTGATTATTAAAAGTGATTCAGGGTTAATTAATCAATCTGCTCCCTGAGACAGCAGAAAAATATGTTTAGAATGCCGTGCAGAATCAGATTCTCCTGCCTGAGGGGTATTGCTTTTATATTGGTCTTTAGATTTACTGGTCCCTCTTCCTCCAACCCTTAAATCATAGACTCATAGAATCTTCAAGGTTGGAAAAGACCTCCAAGATCATCAAGTCCAACCATCAGCCTAACACCACCATGCCTACTAAACCATGTCCGGGAGTGCCACATCTACACGTTCTTTAAACACCTCCAGGGATGGTGACTCCACCACTTCCTTAGGCCAGTTCCAGTGCCTGATCACTCTTCCAGTAAAGAAGTGTTTCCTAATATCCAACCTAAACCTCCCCTGCCACAATTGAGGCCATTTCCTCTTGTCCTATGTCCTGGTTTTGGCAGGGATGGTGTTAATTTTCCTCTCAGTAGCCAGTGTGTTTTGGATTTCATATGTGAAGAATGTTAATAAACACACCGATGATATAAGTTGTTGCTAATGAGACCAAGGACACTGTTCGGCTTTCCAAGTCTTGATAATGTGCAGATGCAGGAAGCTGGGAGAAAGACAGACAGAATAATTGACCCAAACTGGCCAAAGAGAGTATTCCATGCCATAAACGTCATGCTCAGTATATAAGTGGGGCTTGGCTGGGTGGGTATCTGCCTTCCTGGCATCCATCCCTCTCTCTCGCTCGCTGGCATCGTTCCCTCTACCTTGCTGGCTCCTTTTTGCTCCTTTGCTTGCTGCTTGGTTTTTTTTTTCCATGATCACTGCTTGGGATGGGCTGTATCGGTCATTGGGACATCAGGTGGTGAGAAATCATGCATTGGTAATTTTGTATATTTTAATATCCTTATATTCTGTTATTATTGTAGTTTTCCTTTGCTACTTTAGTAAACTGTCTTAATCTCAGCCCATGAGTTTTCGTTCCTTCCCAATGCTCTCCCCCATCCCGCTGGGGAGGAGGAGGGTGAGCAAAAAACTGTGTGGTGACTACGACTAAACCACAACAGTTAAAATCCTATCACAAGTTATCTGGGAGAAGAGACCAACACCCGCCTCCCTACAACCTCCTTTCAGGTAGTTGTAGAGAGCAATGAGGTCTCCCCTCAGCCTGCTCTTCTCTAGACAAAACAATCCCAGTTCCCCCACATGCTCCTCAGAAGACTTGTTCTCCAGACCCCTCACCAGCTTTGTTGCCCTTCTCTGGATGCGCTCCAGCAACTCAATGTCCTTCTTGTACTGAGGGGCCCAAAACTGAACACAGTATTCGAGGTGCGACCTCACCAGTGCTGAATACAGGGGCACGATCACTGCCCTACTCCTGCTGGCCACACTGTTCCTGATACAAGCCAGGATGCCCTTGGCCTTCTTGGCCACCTGGGCACACAGCTGGCCCATGTTCAGCCAGCTGTCTGCCAGCACCCCCAGGTCCCTTTCCGCTGGGCAGCTTTCCAGCCACTCTTCCCTAAGCCTGTAGCATCGCATGGGGTTGTTGTGACCCCAGTGCACGATTAGTCACAATATTAAGTACAGAATTACTTGTCCGACTATGAATTTCAAAAATATGGCTCATAATTAATGATAGAATTGAAAGGACAACTTTACGAGCTGAATTTCCAGCTAGTATAAAAAGGCCTGGCTCCACTGGCTTCAGCAGAGCTACAGAAATTTATGCCAGCTGAGGATCTGTCCTCATCTCTGCAAAATCTTTTTTAGCCAGTTATTTCCTTTATACATTTGTAAACAATTTTAGAACACTGCTCTGGGGAACCCATCTAAAATTGCTATTTGATAATGGGATTCTGTGTCAAGTTGCACAATCCTGTTGAATTCAGCTCTTACCTGCCTTTCTTGTTATCTCATCAAAAATGATGAAGACTCATGCTGATTTCAGCACACCTGAATCCAGAAAACACACAACTTGGACAGGTATGTTGGAAATCAGAGCTACGCAAAAGTCTTAAGAATAGCTGGATGTGGAATAAGTGAAATTATCAAGAATGTCAAGGAACTGTGCTCTTTTTTTTTTTTTTTATGATTCACAATTTCTTTCAAAGATGCTTACAGTATTGTTGCCACCACCCTGGTCTGTTATGGTCTCTTTAGGGGGGGTCCATCCAGCACACTTTCCAGCTGGATTTGCATTATCCCAGCAAAATGGGAACAGCTGGTTTCGTTTTGTTGATCATAAAGTATTTTCTTAAGAATTTTCAAGCCATATAGTAAGATGTCACAGACATTCTCAGCTCTCAGTGAGAAAAAATTGTCAGTATACAAGGATTTGGGTATTAGGTATTTCACCCCACCATCTAATCTCACAAATAGGCCAAACCAAAGCTTACAAGCTGAATAGGTTAGGTATTTTGATGGAGCAACAGTATGTTAGCCATGTCTTATAACCAGGAAGGAGTAGAACAAGCTGGACACTTTGACAGACATTATTATTACTACTTAGTTTCACAACATTATTCTACAGAGGTGTGACCACAGCCAAAATGTGAAGCCACGCAATGGCTAATCTCCTCAAGAGTTTCTGTGACAGCGTCCTTACTAACCAGCAAAGCTCTGCCAGACTGAAGAGAAGCAGCAACAGGATGGGCAAGCACATGAGTCATGAAACATACTCAACTGGCTGCTCAGCAAAATGGTCACTGCTTAAGCAAACATCTTCAACTAAAGAGGTTACCAGCATTAAGCCATTTGAAAAAAGAAGATCTCTGATGAGCAGCACTGCAGATGGAGAAACTTTCCATTGGTATAGAACTAAATAAATATTCCTCTCTCAATGTCAGCAAAATGCCTCCGCCAGCACAGCCAAGAAAAAGAAGGAAACCAGCGTGGGAGCCAGCACACAACCTTGTTTGGGGCTGCTGGAGACAGGAATGGAGTCTGATATGTTGCCATTTTCCATACACTGGCCATCACGGAAAAATAAAGTGACAGAAATAAACTTTGTGAGACTTCAAAAAGATGAACAAAATTTTCCAGACCCCCTGATGATTTTACAGTGTTAAAAGCTACTGCTAGATGAACCAACAAATTTGCTCCCAAGCCCTTTTCCTGAAGTTGACAGAGATCTTATCTACAGAGCATGACCAGATCTAAACCACTAAAACTTGGGAAAACGTTGAGACTATTTGAGGATCTTCTCAGTAACAGACTAGGAAAATGCCAGGAGAATTGTCATGGTTTGCTTTGTCACCTTTATGTTTAGATACGTCTATAAGTTGCAAGCCTGTGTCATTGACTTTTGCTTTCAGGTAATGCCAAAGATTTAAGCAAGCTTCCTTCTAGAAGGCTAACCACGTGCCTCCAAAGGTCACTTGTCCTTACGTTTATTTAATAGCAGCCTGTGTTTGTCATGTCCCATACCACATAGTTATCTGTGGCCTGGGTTTCAGGCCAGCAATGTCACTGCAACACCACCGTGTCTTAATAGTACTGCTGCCTGTCTACCCATGAATGCCAGCTTTGAGAGATTTCCCTATTTATACAGCAGTTGGTATCTGTTCTGGAGGCTCTTCCAGTATCCACAGCTCACAGGCACATTCAGTAGCAAGTAACACCAATCCTGTCATTTTCTCTCAACCAAGTTGTCTAATTCATTCTAAATTATAAAGGTAAGTGACTTAAGATCCATAATAAAGAGGCATCAAACCCTAATGATCCCCTTTTCACATGAAAGTTTCCATGGATAAAGACCCTGCTTCTGCCCAGGTCAAACTAACTTTTTATAGTCTGAATTTAAGGGCAGGAAGGGACTTATGCAGCATATTGCCTCATGGGAGACCTTGGCTATTTGACAGACCTGTCCAAGGGCCATTCGGCATGGGAGACTGGAAGTTATTAAAAGAATCTCTTACCAGCCCTTTTAGGGCCAGACAGATACTGACTTCATTTTCTGGAGGAGAAGACGAGAGGATTTATCCTAGAATTAGAAGGCTCCAAGCTTGGAGCTCTGCAGAGGGTACTCATACTAGCTGGAACGTCTTTGAGGCTTTGTGGAGATTTCAAGTGGACAATAAGGTCCATTTTTGTAGAAGAGAACAGGGAAAAGTCACCTTAGGAAGCAGATCAGATAGAGGAGGACTGAGGCCATGTTATCCCAAATCCATACCAAGGGAAGATTATGGATAAGCAGGCCTTGTATGGTGGGACCCACACATAGGAGCCGGCTGTGTGTCCTGCTGGAGAAACTCTACCGGGGCCATGTGACATGCAACGTTCAGTTTTTGTTAACATCTGTGTGGTCTAATTTTCTATTACTGTCAGCAAGTTATTTCTAGAAGTGCCAGGTTATTTTGTCCATAAACATTGCCCCATCACACATTTCTAATTTCAACCCTATTTGTCTCCAGTTGATTTACATTTGGCCAGAAGCAAACTACCTATTGGAAGCATTTATTGAAAATTAATTAGGTGGCTAAAATACCTCCAGCAGATTCTGTTAACAGTGTCTGCTCCTTATGGCTCTCCAGAATTCAGCATTTTCCAGTTAAAACACCTAGCAATTAAAAAAAATCCATAAAGTAAATGATGTAATTAGTTCCAGAATGGAACTTAGTCTCTTTGAAATCAGATGCTTTCTTCTAAGGCTAGAGTGCCGTACAATACCAAGAGGTTTATAGTGCCAGGGGACTTTCGATAGAGGAAAGACCAAGTACTTACAATAGCTAAGTCACTGCACGAAGCAAAATGAAGGCGTCCTTGCTAGCTTAAAATTGGCCAGGCATGCAAGAGAGCTGTGCAAATACCAAAGTGGGCAACAGGACAGAAGACAAGATCTATGAAGTGAGATTAAAAGGAAAAATCCAAGATCAAATCTGAGGCAATCACAGCACCCAAGAACATGGAAAAACACACTGCATCTCTCTAAAGAAAAGCCAGGATGTTAACATGATTTACTGCAAATAGTTCCACAACATTAAAATGAGTTTTTATTTTCTGTGTGTGCTGCTTCAAAGAACAACTCTGTGGGCTCATAAAAATGCAGAGAACAAATAGGGGCCTCTAAGACCAATTTATATGCCATGCCCACTGTGCACTGAGACACATATAATCTGTAAAATGTCAGCTTCAAAGTTCCACAGAGATTGGTGTTAACCCTGACCCCTGACCTTGCCGACTCTAGCTGGGCCCTCATGCTCTCTTAACCAGCTGTTTTAGATAAATGCTCTCCATTTTTAAAGAGATTGTCTCAGAGTTTTACGTGAATAGTAGTAATATTATTAACTCTCACTGAAAAAACCACCTTAACTGAGAGTCTTTACAGATGGGCCAATCAAAGTCTTACCCCATGCAGAGGGTGGTGGGTTAATAAATATGTCATTGGACTGAAAATATTTAAACAACACCGGGAGAAAAGAGCAAGGCATACGACAAAAGGAAAGCATATTAGTACTGTTTCCTGTCAAAACACACAGAGGAAGCACTTTACTTTGACCATTTTCCTCATAAAGAGACACGGTAGGCCAAAACAAACAAAGCTAAGGAATCTGGTTTATCCCACTGTTGGATACCGAGGACTATCAACTGAAATGAAGTAAGGTTGAGTGACCAAGACCAGGTTCTCCTTGATAAGACTGTTAATTGAACATATCAGCAAAGGTAATCACACCAGCTGTGGCCCCGTTGATCAATACTCCCATTTTATAAGGCCTTGTATATGTTTTGCATATTTTACTTTACATATCTCCAAAGATAGGTGGGGGATTAGCAACTCATGGCCTGTCAGAAGTCCAAAAGTATGATGTAGCCTGCTGGTTTGGCAAACCATGGACAAAGTCTAAATCATCCTCTTGTAAGGAAAATGTCAAAGTTCAAGGGCAGACAGTATATTTCAGACAACAAAGAAGCAGCTGGTGTCCACTCATAATAAATAAAAATAAGTTGGGGTCAGAAATACAAGTCAACTGGCTCCCCACTCACTGGACATGAGCCAAAGACAACTGGAGTCAAAGGGAAAGCTCAGAATGATTTCACGAGGTTTTGACTCAGACCCACTGTGAATCCAGACCTACTTTTCATGTAGATGAGGTGAGAATATATCCACAGAATTCCACAGGACTTGGGTCTGGCTCTTCAGCTTTGCATTCAGAAACCACCCACCCTTCTTTTTTTGCTACTGACATGTTCAAAAACTTTCTGAATAGATAAAAGAATAAAATGTAACTCCTTAGAAGCCACAACAAACACAAAAATACCGCATGTAGGTTAAAAAATTAGAAGACTTAGAAATATGCCTGTCTTTTAATAAATAAAAAAGTATTTCAATTCAAGCCATTGTTTAAAATATTGCAGCCAAATCGTTTTCACGCTATTTACTTTCAGGGTCCACAGTACAAACCAATCTTCTCACTGTACTTCTAAACCCTCATTATAGTCTTTCTGGGTTAGCAGATAACCATAATGTTGAGAAATCAAATACACAACTGTCAGAACATGGCAAGTCAAAACTGAAAGCTCAACTTCGGCTCTTCCCTTCAGTACCTCATGACTCAAAAAAGAAAACCTCCATAGCATTAGCGGTTGTTTGGTTGTTACTGTAATACAAACAAGAATCTTATTCACTCACATTCACAGTACCTTGCCTGCAAAATTGACTCAGTTTTAAGCATCAAAATGAGATTGGCAAGAAAGGGGAGTTTGAAGAATAAGTCATGATCATCCAAGCTTTAGCATATTTAAACATTTGCTTTCTCAGCTGTCTTTACCTTAAAGTTGAAAATTTTCCAAATTCTTTGACAATGCCAATAAATTAGGTTTGAAAGTTATTTTCCACATTGTTGGATTCATGTTTTCTAAACAGAGCACAATTTCCCACTAGAAAATGCAAAACACACACAGACACAGGTGCGAGAAGTTGACAGAGACACAACAAATGAAAAGGGAGAGAAACAAACAGAGGCTTCAATAGATGTAACAAATACAAACATATAATTATTTAATATTTATTACTGCATCTATATAATATCTAATTTAATATTCAATGTCATATAAAAATCTAAAATACTTTCCAACAGAGGAAACATTAGGATGTGTGAGAACAGGCCATGCAGAAATCCTTACACAGGACTGATCTGTGGCTGCTTTGCTTTGGTCAGCCTCATTTAATACCTAAATTGGCTGCCTAGAAAATCTGTTTGTTTTTGAAATGTAATCTCCTTAAATGGCGTGGGAGAGAACATGAGTTTAAATTACAGGCAAAACAAGTTGGTGGAGGTAAACATTTTGTTTTCTAAATCCCCAAAATAGGGTAATAGTTTTGAGTTCTGTGAACTTCAGGAGGTTTGCCTTTCCCCACATGGAATATTTACTTCCCGTTCCCACTTGCGTCTAGAGAAATTCTGTTGACTAACAGGGGAGCAAAAAAAGGACACAATCACATGAAGCAACCTCAATAAGAAACATGTTTCTCAATGCTCGTTTATGGTAAAAATCCAATTACGGTTCCTCAGGATGTCTGAACAGTATAACAAAGCCCTTGGGAAGTAGTAGATTGTCTCGATTTCAATTACAGCACTTTTGCGGAATAAGCAGCTGCTCATCCTCGAAGTTGATCCTTTTTTTTAAACCAAATATTGTTTCTACTAGAACCATGAGCCTATCTTTGCCTCTCTTTAGGATACTATGAACTCTGTGTGGAAATCCAACAGGAAGCACATCATGGAGCAGCAGTAACCCTCTTTGCTTGTAAACCCCCACAGATTTGTAAATCTAACCTTACATTTCTTTCGGCACCACCTCTGTACTTCGCACATCCAACGCACGGCTTTGTCCTCCCCCTCTTTCCCCTTGGCACAGCTTGCTCTTTGGTAGCACTACCATGTTACTGGTTCTCTTTTAGAACTCTCTTTGGGGAAAAAAAAAGCTTCTCTTGCTTACTCTTAATCTGGTTACTGCCTCTCTTGTGTTAACAGAGATATTACAGCCCTGCGTTAAGGTACTGGCCCCATATTTGGCAGCCTCGGGCTCACTTCCTTTCTTTCCTGTGTGGCCTTGGGTGAATCCAAAAGGCTTAATCATAAAGCACCTTCTGGTGCCCAGCTCGCAAACGCAGATCTTCAGCACCCTAGATGCAGTGCTACTTGAGCCTATATATCTGCATTGTCACCCTCACAGACTCTTGTTGCTGGGCACGTATATAACCACTACAACACCGAGCACATGCACAACTCCAATTGTTCAGCCACAGGAAACATTTACCAGATCCCACACAGCACAGAACATGAGGAGGAGAGATGTGTGAAAAGGTGTTGCTTTTATATATCCCGTATAGAGAAGGTGGGAACTCTCCCCACAGATGTGCTATGCTTCCCATTTTCTCCTGCCCAATTCAAGCTTCTCCCCTTCCTAGAGATTTTCCTAATTACTGCAATAGAGGATAATTGGATGTAGGACTTTTTCAGTCTCTCTTGTTTGTACAAAATAATTAAATGCTTATTGGAGCAACTGTTGTTGCCTGGGTGATTGTGCTAACCACCAAGCTAGAATAATTCACCTTCTGATCCTTCACACATTTAAATGTTCAGAAAAATTACTGTTTGTAACATTACAGAGCTGCAGCTTTCAACAGTTTTCAATTTACAAGCCCCCTAATTTTTTTTTTTTTTCCCAAAGAGGTATGTATCCCTGTATAGAGAATCTAAACCAACGGACAATTGACTTGCTTCTGGTAGTTGTTTTTCATGGACCTCTTGGAAGTATTCTACAGACTCTCAGAGGTACACAGACCACAGGCTGAAAAACACTGTTGCAAAGGAAAAAAAGCACAGTTTAATAACATTGGCTCATTCTCCTGAGGCCTTAAGACGCTGCCCTCATAATGCATGTTCTGCAGGCCTTGGCTCTGAGAAGATGGAATATGAGACACAATTGAGATGTTCACCTGCCAAGTGAGGAAAATCCTTTCTCTTCCCAATGAGACACAAGTATTGGCACAGGAGGTCACTAAAACCAAGTGTTTGCTGTTGTGGTGATGTGGGTTTGAAAAAAACAGATGTGTGTGAAACAAGATCCTCTGTTCCATAAGATCCCAGTGTACTGTAAGAAAAGTCATACGGGAACTCTGACACAAGTGGAGGCTGCTAAGTTTTGAATTGCAGAAGACATGGTTTTCTCCCCTTCTCCCTCCCTGCAAATAAAAAGGAAGGGAAAGAGACATATCGCTACCTGATGTTGATGGAAAGCACGTTTCAGCTAATCTGGAGGAATTTCTGAGCTACAGCTTATGGTAATAATGTCACAGCTGCAACACCCGATTGTTCGGATCACACTAAGATATTTGTAACAAGTAGAAGCTCAGCTTAAACATGGTGAAAAAAATGCAATAACCAAATGAACAAATTTGCAAACATTTTTCTAAGGAGTTAGAATGGATTAAGTGCACTTAAAGGTCTGGTTTGTTATCACTTTATGCTCCCTTTAATCACCGGAGAGAATGAAGATGAACTAGACTGCTTCCAGCTCTGGTTCATCTGAATTTCTTCAGACGTCTTCAACAAGATAAATCACACACTCCCTGTGCTTCTCTCTCCATGGACTATAAAGAAGCGCTGAATATTAGCACAGTGCAGAGGACTACACTGTAGGCACTTCCATTTGGACAAACAAAACCCATCCCTCACATTTAACTGGTGCTGATTCAAACTTTCTAGTGGAACAGCAAAAATCAATGTCATCAGCAAAGAAAACATCAATTTCTGTAATCAACTTTGCAGACACGTTTTTATTTTTCCGGTTGGGAGCCTGGAATATTTATCCTTGGTCAATATTCATTTCTGCACACATGACTCACCAAAATAGGGGCTGCAAGCCAAGTATGTCAAGGCCCACAAGTAGGTTGGGATGCGTAGCTGGACTATGTTTCCTGTGATGAACTGTGGCAGTTTTGGCAACTGGGAAAGAAAAATCCAGCTACCACTTATCTAGAGCTGGAACAACCTCCTATAATCTGGGCTTGCATATGAAGGAGATTGGGGTAAAAATGCTGAAGAGCTGGAAGCCAGATTGCTGAGGAGCAGACTGAGCTTACTCAGAAAGAAAACTTCGTGGAAGCAAGCAGGGAACTGAAGCAGCTCAAGAGCCCACTCACTGTGGTATAATCAAAATGAAATCCTGCTTCAAATCAGTTACTTAAGTACTTTGCCTTGGGCAAAAAATATAGGCATTTTAATCAATTCCAGTGTATTTCTGCAGCACATAGACTACAGAAGAGTAATTAAGACCACAATTAAATTTTCAGTAAAAGGATAAAGCACAAATATGAAGAATAATGTAGTTATTGGTGGACATTGCATTGCTGTGTTTTTCCACTGCATTGGTTATGGTAGGTGTTTGCCAGTTGGCATGAAGCAGAATAGTGGTCAGGTGTCAGATGATCACCAACCATGACATTGTTGGATCTTCTGATTTCTAACCCCAGAGCAGCTTGCCAAAGAGTAATCACAGTTGTACTGTCTATGGAACGGGAAATCTGTGTGCTCATAGTTTGTCTATTTTTTCTACCTGAAGTAACACTTCTTCCCAAAATAGTACTTTGATAATAAGTTCTTCCTTAGCTACATCCCATAGCATAGCACAGAGTTAGGAGAATGAAAGCAGTATGCTGATGGCCATAACATGAATATAACGTAAAGTGGAAACAGTTCTTTGGGGAAGAGAGCTTGTCTTACTCTTCTGGGTTTGTGCAGAATAGGAATAAGGACAATTACAGACAGTAACAGAGATAGTGAACAAGAAATAATAGCAGAGACTTGAGATCTTTCTTCCTGGCCATTCAAGATGCAACTCCTGAAACTCCACAGAGGTCCAGAAACATGACATCCAAATGAGAATCAGAGTGGCTTTGTGGCCAGCTATGGCTCTGAAAAACAATCAATGGGAACAGAATTTAAGATTATCAGTCCATCGGAACAGAAGTAGGAGTCAAGGCTATGTTTCTCAATGCCAAAGCGAAAGAATGACATAAAAAATATATCTGAAAACTAAGAACTTTCTGTCACTCAGAAACCAGGTCTCAGAAGCTCCATGTCAACAATAACCTGTTTTTTTCAGTAGCCAAAGCCCAGGCAGTGATACATTAACAGATTTTTAGGCCATAAGGAATCATTGTGATAACCAAATTAGATGTCCTGCATAAGAAAAGCACAGAACATTTCCCTGACACTCCCATGTCCAGAACAATGACATGCAATTCATCCAGATCTCAGATGCAATTTCAGCAATGCTATGTTGCGATTTTTCAAAAGTGAGAAGGGCACACAAATCTAATGAAAAGCAAGCTGGGCCTATAGTAAAGCTGTTAAGCGTTCATAGAAACACTACCTCTTCCCTGGAACAGTATCCAGTACCAACTTTGAAAGTACAAGTGATGGAGGTTTAAGCATCCTTAGGTAATGTTTTTGGTGTGATATCTCCTCGGGACTACTTTATTCTTTGCAATGACTTCCCTGCTGCTATTTTTCCCATGGTAATTTGATTTTTTTTTGTTAAAATTCTCATGCTTGGCTCTACATTTGAGAGCTTAATGTAGCTGCAAAACCTCTTTGCTCTATCTGCCCCCATCATTATTCTTGCAAAAAGGAAATATCTTTGTGTAAGTCAGAGTTGCTAGAAAAACAAATCTTCATGTTTTGACCACTGGTTTTATATTTATTCTTCCTTTGCTAGGTATCAACCCCGCCACTTTTTAAATAGATAATTTTAGCTTTATTTCAGGAAGAAAGAAAGGTTGTGCTCTCATGGTGTCTGCGGTTCAGCGAGCATTTAAAGCAGGCGCTGCCAGTGTAAAGAAAAAATACTTGCACCCCTTCAAGCCACCCGTCCTGGCCACCCACTCCTGCCTCTGCGGGAAGTGTTTGTGCAGCCTTGCAGCAGATCAGATGAGGGAATGGTGCTGGCTGAAAACAGATAAGCCGTGCAGTCTTATTAGCCCAAAGCTAATATCCGAAGCCAATCATTCACACACTTTTAAGTATGATCAGTTCACCACCCAGCTGTGTAAATGCCTGTGCCAAGAATATTCAGCGAGGAGCAGTGGGCAGACTGCAGTGAGTGTGGAGAGACAGGAGTGCTGCATTTTTCAGTGGCCAGCTTAAAGGGTCACCAGACTACTCCACGTGGGCATAAGTTTGTGCGCACATGTGTTCTTTGCTATTCACTCGCTCTCCCTGTCTAGCTCTTAAATCTGTCTGGTAATTTCAACCAAATCTTATAGCAGGACTGAGGACTCAAATACATCGAGCTCCTATACACAGACATTGGAAAAGGGGAGAGATCTCAGAGGAGAAAAACCACAGTGTGAGCTCACCTCTTATCAGCCGTAAAAGAATCCACATGTGCAACCACTTCAGAGACACTGTTGTTATTAGACACCAGAGCATCCACACTGGAGAGGCACAGGAAGCCTGGCCTCACAACTTCCACTGCTCACTGAGCAACTTGTTAGATTTACTAGCTTTTATTCAACTGGTTTGGGGTCTCCAAAGAATCTGCAGTGCTGACTGTACAAGAACAACTCACTCTGGCACTGGCAAGTAATTAGAGGGAAAAGAACCAGAACAGCCATTAAAACAGTAAAGGCAACTTTTTGATCCAAGAACTTAAAGAAAAAAAAAAAAAAGAGAGAAGAAAAAAGACTTAAACTAAGAATCAGCATGCAGAAGGAGAAACACTTCCCAGTCTGACACACATGTACCCCTGTGTCGACCATCTCAGGTTTGGTCCTAGGCGTCCTGGAAAAATGTTAATACATGCTGGACTGAGCTTCACCATTGTGTGACCTTTAAATTCATAGCAAAGTATGGCCTGTCGTAGGGCCAGACAACCACTTTGCAAGGAGCTTTTCACCCTGAATAAAACTAGTGGCAAGAGTTTAATATCCTTCACAACCGTTCTGTGCATCAGTGGGAGCAAAGGAAACTGCCTTTGAGGAGAGGCAGAGCTCACACAAAAATTTCATCTGCCCCTTTCTGTAAACATACACTATGAGCTTGACTCAAGAAAACAGGGAGAGAGGAAAGACTTTCTCCAAAAAAATGGGAGAATGCTTACGTTTAATTGCTACTACTGCAAGCCACAGTTCCACTCAGTCCAGTTTTCCTTAGGCTTGCTCCACTTTGTCCTGCAGAGGTCGGCCTTGCCTGCAAGACTCTGCAAAGTAGCGATCCCCCTTGCTCTGCAGAGCAGGTCTGTTCCAGCCTCTTAAACCACTTCAAGGATTAGGAGAATCAAAATACGGGAACGTTTCATCCCCAAAAAATGTGATGATGATCCTCCTAAATTAATCATCTATCCCAAGAAAAGCAAAGAGCAAAGGATAAATTTTATTTCCCCTAAAATTCTGGTAACTGAAGAATAAACTAGTCATAGTTGATGAGTTTTGATATAAATACACTGAATCAAGGGGGTTTATTGCCTTCTCCAGCCCAACATTTGCACTTGACTAACCAACATCTCTGGACATAAGATAGGAAGTAGAGTAAAACCTTAATGCAATCAGCTTTTCTTCCCTTGTAATGAGCACACACGTTCTCCATGTTGGGATGCAGCCTTGCTCCTGAAGCGGTACCAGAACACAATCTCAGAGACTACAGCACGCTTAAATCCCGCTCTAACTCCAGAATTCTCAAATGTGTGACTGTAGACATCATTTCCTGACATTGCACCCCTTGGGTATACTGCACAAGATGGACTGTCCTCCTTCTGGAGGGAAAAAAAAAAAAAAAAAAAACCAAACAATCCCAGTTCCAAAGCAATGAAGCACTGCAATTTTGCTTATTTACCCTAAAGAAGATTTGAGATACCAAGTTCTACAAGCTCCTTGCCTCTGCACTGTGCAGGGTGGGGGTTCTTATCTCCTCTATGCCACTGAAACATGAGCTGAGGGTCAGCTCTCTGCTAAGCTGGTTTTGAAGATGATTTCACTAACATTTTCCAAACCAGTTTAACTTTCCCACCATCTCAGGACCAATCCCCAGCTAGAAGTATTTAGTGTGGCAGCTGCTTCCTGAGACATTTGGCCTCCTGAATGCATTCCTTTGGGACTAGGAAAAGGATTTGAAGGAAGCTGGAGGTAGTTCACTTTTCAGCATTTTGTGGTCAGCCTCCTTTCCTCATCTGCAGCCCTGTCAGTAGAGATACTCCAATTAGAAGGAATGAGAAATCCCTGTCAGCTTAAGTAACCTGGAAAGAAGCAGAGGCTCAGGACAGAGACGGGTCTTCAGTTTGCATTTGTGTGAAGGCCAATTAAGTCAGGAAACTTGTTTAAGACCCAATTACTGTCAGAGAGAGGACAACATCTTTGATTTTTAGTAGGAAGATTAAGAATTCATGAGTAGGAATGAAGGCAAAAGTTCACCTGAGGAAACAAGGGGTTTGTGTGGAAGGCAGCAGGGTCCTTTATTTAGACTCTATCCTGCCTTGTACATTCCTATCTATTGCTTCATATTGTCATGTGCTGGTTTGGATGAGCAGCTAATAGCAGCTGGCCTGATTTAACCGACAGCTTGAGATTACCTTCAAACCAAGCGGTAGAAATGTGTGTTACTGTAGATGGGGATGTAGACGACCTGACTCCTACCTATGCCTTCTATTAACAGGCAGGATTTTCTTGTAACCTCTCAATACTTTCCAGGTGAAATCATTAAATCTCTACTGGGGATTACATATAGATGGATCACCAAAAAAAAAAGTAGATTTTTGTCCATAGTTATTATGTCTCATTATTATTGCCTGGCAAATGTATGCTCTCACCTTTATTTGTCACCTTTCCCACTCTTACACTTGTAAATGCTCCCCACAAGTTGAAAATATTTCTGAAGTGACTAGTCAAATATATAAAACAGATGCACAATTGCATCTTGGGATGAATTAATTCTGTCTGTGTGTGAGCAAGAGAATAAATGTGTGCGTACATCAGGGAATACAGTGGACTAAGCACACCAGCTGATTTTTAAATCTCTAGATCTTGATCACTCTTCATTTGTGTCTGTTTTTCTGCCCTCTTATGTAGAGGGAGATTCAAACATAATCCTATGTCGAGTATAACATTTTAACTTAAATCAAACTACATTAAGATAAGACCAAAATGTATCCAACAGTTTTAATTTCTGGTTTTCTGTCATTTGAAGTATAACTTAAAAGCAGCCAAAGTGGCAGGAATTTTCCTCTAACTGTTAAGGCAAGGAGTCAGCTCTGTAGGCCTTCTTTCAGATCAGTCCCTGTAACCCTCACTATCAGCAGGCAGTACAAATACTGGGATTTGTAGGTGTAAAGTAGGTGACCACATACACTGAGGAGGACATTCCCATGCAGAGATGCAGGTTCCCTCAGTGTATTATAAACAACTGTTCTTTGTCTGAGAGTTTGACAACCCGGCCCTATGTCTCAAGTGTCAGGGCTGCAGTGAGTTTTACGGCTGAGCTCAAATCTTCTCAATTACATATATCATCTTGTAGTGAGAGAGACAGACAGTTGGACGTTGCTCTTTTGAGAAGGCCAGCAACACTTGTGTAATTAAATCCTCACCTCTGAAAATCTGCGTTACATATTCACATCCTCCACAGACAGTACTTCATGACAGAAATATTAACGTAGCCTCCAACAAAGCTATAATAAATGGCAAAAGGTATGGCTAGTGAAGGAGGATCTGCATAACCATAAGACCTTCTAGGAAACTGGATGAGGCATTTGGATCACCGAATCTAGTTTGGGGTACCATAAGCAACTTGTCATCAACTCTTCAAAAAAAATTAAAAGCCGTGTGCCGAGGACAACAGCCCCAAGCCACTTTCATTAACTATGGAGCATGACTTGCCTTCACATCATCTGCTTTGTTACCTTTAGTAGGACAAGTGTTAAAGTAAATGATGGCTTGTGTGCGCAGTATTAGTTGGAATCTCAAGAGAACTGGATTCATTACCTGATACTGTCTCACACAGCCCTTGGGCATGGGAAGCCCAGATCCATCAGATACAGTTAGTCTGTTTATGTCAGTGGAAATTGTGCACTGCACTATTTTGAAATTATTCAGTTTTTCAGTTTTTGGTGATTCAGTTTTCAACTTACAAAATTCCCTGTTTGTTTATTAACTGTGATCTATTTTCACAGGAAGATTATGGGGAAGAACGTATGTTTTGACCTATTTCATGTACGTTTGTTTTGTTCACATGTTATACTGATAAGGCCAGGACAGGCAAACATCTTGAAAAGTAAAAATAGCCATACATATTTGGTCCCCTTTATGGAAATTGTTTCTTCTGCATTCTGTGTTAGGAAGGAGATGTGAAGGGACCAAATCCAGTTTATTTTCTCACACACTTATTATATAGTTGTGTGTAAATATCCAGACTCATACAATCTAAAATAATGCATTAATGCCCTTGTAAAAATTCAGCCCTTCTACTTTTCTAAGGAGCCTGCTAAAAGAAACAGCTACAGAGTCAATCTCAGGTATAACAGATTTTTCTTTTAGGCTTCAACAATAAAATAGTTGGTGGTCTCTAATGCTACTGCCTTTAAAACATTCCTGGGTTTTATTAGGATAACCTATAAGTCTGAAAAGTCCCACCCTAAGAGCAGCAGCAGCTTTTGTTCAGAGAACACAAGTTTCTTCTTGTACAACGTTAGACTCAAGGGTGTCTGAACTATGAAGGGGTGGCTAAGGGCATAATAGGCAACAGGTTTCAGACTTTTATGAAGGGGGGAAAAAGGCAGCCCTACATTGTGGTGCTAATATATAACACTACCTGAAACATGAAAGGACTTCATCCAGCTCCTGTTATACATGGTCAGATCCTCAATGGGTATAACATAATGAAGCTCCATTGATCTCCAGGGAGCTGTGAGGATTTACATTTCCAGATCTGGCCATAGATCTACACACCATATGTTGTCCTTAAGCAATCAGAGAATACACAGATTTCTTCAGCAAACTTTTTTTATGAAACCACATACAAATGAACATGGTTTCTGAAATGCATTAAACATACCTGTGCAGAGCTAAAAGACAATTTCTGAAATATACACAGTCATTTGTTCCACTGCAAATGACCAAGTTGTTCTTTTTCTTTCTAAAATGCCTGGAAAAGAATGCCATAGCTCACTGTTTTTATGAAACTGCATTTCTTCTTGGTTTATTATTGCTGACTGACCTCATGAGCTAACTTTTCAGAGGAGCACATGTGAATTTATTTACATACGTGCCAATTATATTAATAGAAGTTGCAATGACTCATCACTGCACGTTGCTAAAAATCCTCCCTCATCTCATCCTCACAGTGAGATTTCTGTTCCATGTGAATTTCCTCAGCTTACCTTGCTAGAGGTTCATATATCCTTACTCTCTTGAGAAGAAAAGCTCACTTTTCTTTCTGAGATGGCAGGCACTCAGACTGCCATCCCAGTGTGCAGACCTGCAGCACCTTGACTTTGTTGCAAAGGGCACTGTAAACTATAATCCTTTTTGGGATTCAAATCCCAGCTATCTTCCTGGCAGAGAACAGCTGCTTGCTCCACCGTCTCTCAGTCCTTTTTCAGTGATGCTCTAAGATCACACACACACAAGCAATAAGAACATATAATTCAAATTTAAAACTCTTTCACAGTATCATAACATTTGTATAAAATCAGGTGTATCACTTGAGGCTGGAGCTGGCTAGGCTGTTATAAACTTGATATAGATAATATTTGTTAATTAATACCTTTTCTCTATTGCCTTTGTGTTCTTTCACATAGCTCCCACATCTTTGTTTTCCCCATCTTCCTGCCTTCCTCTTTCTCAGTCCCACTTGATTTTTCTCCCTGTTCTTTCTTCTCGTGGTCTCGCCTTTACAAAATTCAAATTTAGCCACAAGCAAACTGAACCTGATAACCTTACAGTGTTTGAATATGTACAAGATTAAGCAAAATGCTCAGTATGTGTAAACACCTGCAGGTAAGTAGGCAGCATGACTCTAAGTACTCATGGCAGGCTTTACAAAACTGCTCTGCATTAGCTCAACACAGCTTCCAAAGGGAGCTTTTGAAAATCCCACTGCAGTATGTTAAACCCCTGGTCTAAAGTTTAGAAACTATTCCTAAGGAATAGCGTGGTCCTTGAAAAATGTAACTGATGGTGGTGGTTAATAGGCCAGACGGAGGGTTCTCCTTCATGAGGACTATGAATGTGTTCACAATTTAGAGGGTCAGTCTGTCTGAGTGAAAGATTGAACTGGAATAGCTGAGGTGTTTTGCATAAAACTGTCTTGACGGTCGTATTTTAGATACGCACCCATGCAGGCAGCTGTTTCAGTGCCCTCTTTTCAGTTAACTAGCTGCAGGTAACCTTAGAAGGTAAGAGCAGTATTTCTCAAGTGCATTTTGGCAAGAACTTCTTGATTAGAGCTAATAGATGTTAACTGTAAGGTACATCAATAAGCAGATTTGTTGATGGCACTGCTGTTAATGGAACATTTCAGAGAATTTTTACTTTCTTATAGAAAGGAATCAAATGAAAAAGTGGTCTCTGCCCCAAAGAACTGGCATTCATGGCAGACCAAAATAATGATCCTTTCCACTTCTGTAGTAATGCACAGGGCAGCTAAGGGTGTGACTTTTTAGCACAAAACTGAAGGAAAGAAAGTGTGTGAGTGCGTGCTGCAATCCAGGACCACGGTGGAGCACAGCCACAGAGCCTGAGAGAGTGTAAGCAGCTTCCCCCGAGAGCTCACCGGTCACATCACAGAGCTGGGCTGAGCTGAACTGAACCCAAGTCTGCCAAGTCCCAAGCCAGTGCTTTAACCATCCTTCCACTTAGGCAGCTTTACCCAGGTAGCCTCAGAGGTCCAAATTCTGCCCTGGGGTACGTGTTGGCCTCATTAACTTACTCTAAATAAGAGCTGTGAGCAGAACTTAGCCCACAGCAAGCAAGATTTATGGACTGAAAATGCCACATACTTTGCTTTTTATTCAGTGAGGAAAAAAAAGCTTGAAACAAGCCGAGCAAAGTAAATGAATCAAGACTGCATATTTTTCATTCTGCAAACAAGAAAATATATACATTTGAACATAAAAAACACAGGTGCTCAAATACTGCAGTCGCCTCCTAAATCTGCTATAAAGCACCAATGGCTAAGTTATACTTGTCTCCAGACAGATACATAACTTTTTTTTTTTTTTTAGAGGGAGAAAAAAATCTTTTTTTTTTTTTTTTTTTTGGCATCTTTTCCCCTCAGGTCTTGTGGCCCTTTTACTTAAATGTGTATAGGTGCCATGCTCTTTGAACATAAAGTGCACAACAGTTTATTCTCAACAGGAAAAGGCAAAGCTTTGGTTATGCTGCATTCCTAATATTTTTTGCAGTTTATGGAAAACTCTCATAAACAGAGTGCAACACAGTAAGCTTTCTCAGCTAATATGCTGTCTAGACTGCTTAAAATATGAGTTCTCCTTGCCTACCATGTATCATGGCTTAAACTTTTGACCTTGTTTCTTTTCCCTTTGACCACTTCATAGGTTTTGACCCTTTTCAAGTATTTAATACCCAAATGGCATGTCACCCAAGCTGCTGGGGATACAAGACCTCTTAAAACCTCTCCTTTATTGTGAAGTTGAGAAAACTAATAGCATAGAAAGTTAGAAAATGTCTTCCACCTTCGTACAGCCTCCAACATACGGCACCTTCCCATGCTGGGTGCCATTGATGCATTAGAGAACTGACAGCAGACTATCCTGTAACACCATCACATACGTGCTAGAAGGGGCAGAGGGTTCGTTGTGGGACCATACAAACACTGGGGCATTGCTAATGCATGCCTTTGATTTCTGTTTATGGCCCCCAAGTTGAGTGATCTGTCTTGTTGGCACCAACCTGACTATTTTTAAATGATGTAGCAGCTGGCTCAACACATACTTCAAAGATTTATGTTCACGTTGCAAAGCCTTCTTACTGAAAGGGAAACTCTGGAGTTCTGGAGTAGCTTCTACTAGCTTATCCCATGTGCAGATACAGTCTACATACTTTATCCCAGGCCATCATAGCACACATTTTAAATAAAATAAAGCAATGAGATATATAAGGGAAGGCAAATATGGAACAACAAAGGAAACAATGAAACACTTGAGCATTTACAAACCTTGAAGTTCCTTAATTACAAGACATAATTCTGGAGTTCTCATGCTGCAGAGTCAGACAAACTCTTGATGGGCATTAAGTGAAAGAAATTTGCCCTTCCTATGAAATGAAATACAGAAATTGAGTTAATTTCCACACTTGCAGAAGTACATGGATAGACACACTCAAATGAACTTAGATGTGCTCATATTTCAGTAACAGATCTCCAGTGTGGCCGGTTTGCTCTCTGTGCTGATATTTTGTGCTGAACCAGGTATCCCTTTATGGAGGAGATCTAGCAACACCCATGTCTGATGCAGAACCACAGTGTATTTCATCTAAGCTTTTCACACGCCAGCTCTAACAATTACTAAAGACACAGTTTTGCAGATAGGCACTTAATACGATATTTGGCCTACAATGCCTCTCCATTACAAATAGTCTGAGTGAAATCCTGTGGTTAACAGTCATTCCAGAAGTGGCCGATCAGCCTTGCCTTTGCAGAGGCCTAGAAATCCAAGGGTCCGTAAGGGAGTATTTTTCACTACTGACTAGAAAAATATACGTAATTCCTGGCACTGTTTTCCTAGCTAACTCAAGATGGACACTTGTATGAACCAGAGATCTGCAAATGTGTTAGCAGTGTCCCTGCACAAAGGCAGGAACCTGCCCCAGTACAATCTGCATATTTAGGCCTGTTGTGATGGGACAGGCACCTACCAAACAAGTTTGAGATGTGAATCCCATCGTAAGAGACCCATGATGGTGGGGTGGGGGTTCTATTGCTGTTGACTGTCACAAATTGCCCCCTGTTTATTGCAGTTCTGAGGCTACAAGGGAGGACTTCCCTGTCTCTACAACTCGAGGAAAGAGAAACAATGATCCAATCTGCGTTGTGTATGGGTTAGCTTTGATTCAGCTGTGTCTGTTAACCGTTGGTTTTAACATAAGGTAGCAAAACATGGCTGCCTTTATTTGGAGAGCAAAACCAAACAGATTGAATGAAATTGTGACAACTCGACCCCTTCCTCCACATTACTACAAAGCTGAACTTGTAACACTGACTTAAGAAAGCTGCACAGACCATGAGGCAAATTCCTGAGCCTGAGAGAGTTTAAGCGAGACTGATGTGCAGCCTCTTACCTCGTTGTTGAATCCTCCCAGCAGGTTTACACAAGGCGATAAGCTCTCCATCCACTTTACTGCAAGGAAATTTCAGCCCTTTGGAGCCTGGCATCACCCTGCCTCCTACCCCACCCTCCCAATCCATCCTTCGTACCCCACACACCCCTCTCCATGTCAGTTTTGTCCGTCCCTGCTCTCCCTCTCAACAGCTTGGATTGGCTGCTCTGACTCCCCTGGAGGTGGGCCTGTGGGTTGGGCAGCCAATCAGGGGAGCTGTTTCTTGCTTTTCCTCCCTCCCCAGCACAGGTGGGCTCTCCTGAGGGTGGTCATCACCAGACAAGATGGCGGTGGGAGGCTGTGACTCTCTACATCCCATTAAATCATGTAATGGCTGCAAAGCTGCCATTGGAAGAACAGGCAAGAGCCGCACACACAGAGAAGGACTCTCCTCTAAGACGAGCTCCCTTTTGCCCCTGAAGCCTGTCCTCTCACAAACCTCAAGCTAGACGAGCTGTAGGAGGCCATATAGCCCTTTTTCTCCCTTAGTTTCTCTGTGTTGTTAATCATGGCAGCAGGGTTTAATCCTTTTTCCCCTAGTTTCTCTGTGTTGTTAATCACGGCAGCAGGGTTTAATCCTTTTTGCTCTATTTGAGAACTGAGAGGGGCTGAGAGCAGAGGTGAACTCCATCCACGCCGAGACGGGGACATCCTGAATTCAGAAATTCCTTCTGTGCTTAGTCTTGCTGTGGAGGTAGGGCTATAACTGCATCTAATTTTGCACCTTCAGCTGCTCTCTAGCTGTTTCCTGTGCTGTCTGGTTCACCATCCTAAAGTAAATCACTTTTAAAAGAGATATTTCATTAAAATATCCAAAATCAACTGGTGTTCAAACACTTGGATTATGGAAAAAATTTAACAGTATAAAAATTTAAACCACAAGGAACACATGCAGGAGATTTTTCCTCCCTCTCTCAGAGTTGGTGTTGGACCCATTTGGACCTTGTGTTGAATTCCTCACCCAAGCGACCTCTGGGATTTCTCAGGCAGCTATGCTGGTGATCACAGATCAGCACTGCTGGGTGGTGTGTACCTGGAGGGTAACCAGACCAGTTGTATTCTCTTCCACGCTCTTCCTCTGCTCCAAAAGCATTTTCGTTTACTCACAGGGGGTTTTTGTTAGCAGAACTGCTACTGAGAGATTCCTGCATACGTAAACTGAGTCCTCAATCTGCCTGTCAACCGTAGCTTTCTCTCCTTCACTAGCACCTTACTAATATTTCTTCTCCACAACTGTTCAAATGTCACTGTGTTAGTGGCTAAGCTTTAGCTTCTGATCTTTGACAATACAAACAAATAAATCTTTAGTTTCTGTTCTTCTCTGGCCACATTCTGCAACAGGCTTTTCCTTTGGTGGAAAGGGAACTATAGCTCTTCTTCTTTTTCATGAACTCTTTTTCAGGGGTTTTATATGCTAAACATGGACTGAATTTGGATTTTTTTTTTTTCCACAGTTCAGGAAGTTCCACATCTGAGAAGCCAAACAAGCTATAGCTCCTTGTACTAATATGAGCAGTTCAGGCAGTTTTCCTCCTCTCTGCCTGAACAGGCATTTAGCTCCTTCTCAGCAGCCTGGGGCCCAGAAGTACACCTAGCCCATCACTCTTACTCAGGGCTGGCAGCTTGTAGGGCCGGAGCATGCTCCTTTCCAGCTTCAGAGCGAGAGAGTAATTCCATAAAACCCATAGTAAACATATATAGCTAGATATATATGCACACACGTACACACATATATTGTCCATATGTCTGTCTCAGCTTTATTCAGTCCTAAGCAAAAATCCTAATCTATATCAGGCACTGTGGCTGTCATCCCTGTGATATGTCAGTGCCTCACTGCCTCTAATGTTTTTTAGCTGATATTAGGAAATATTAGCCAAAAGCCTTTGAGAACAATAGGAATCTTCCCATCAGTCCCATTGGGTTTCAGATCAGGACCTGAATTCCTGGCCTAGCCAAAATCTGTACATTGTCCTCTCTCTTTTCACTCTGATTTTCCCATGTCTGCTGCAGTTCCCTGTCTTTCTTATAACATCTGGTAGAGTTTTTAATGCATCTGTATCTGAGGGCTGAATTAGACACATGACTTTTAAATTGCTTAAAATATTTTGACATCTTCCAACCCACTTCTAAATCCTACAGATGGGTCAAATTATCTACTAAGATCTACTCCGCGGGTCTCACTCTAATGTTTTCTTGTCTCTAAATGTGCAAAACAATTATGTGAAAAGGAGTTCCTCCTACCTCAGCTTAAATTTATGGTGCTGAGCTGAGCAGATAAGTTCAGCTGAACATTTTGTCAGCATGTAGCAAATCAAATACGAATACGGAATTTATATTCTCGATACGTCTTCTTGGTGTTCTTCTATGCCTTTATACTTGTACATCTCAAGAGCTAAGATTGTAGTGGTACATATTTCAGGCATCTATTGAATATGTGCACACCATAATATTGATACCTTTATAATGGTCTTCACATGGAAAATGCTAGCAAGTTCAAATGATTCACTAAGATTTTGTTTAGGTATTCATGTCTGAACCAGAAACTCTCCAGAGGGTCATTTGCTTTTTGATAAATCAGAAAAGAACACATTTTTATACAAGTATTTTAATACAGGAAATATGAGTCTAGTCAGTATCTTTCCAAATACATGTGTCTGAGTGGTTTTTGATGTGAAATGCTGCTTAATGTCTTTTAAAGTACTATTTAAACAACTTCACATGAGCAACTACCAATCAATACGTCTCCCATTTTCTAACACTAAAAGACCAATGCTAAATAAATGCTTTTTAGAATCATATATAATGAATAAAACAGAAAGAAAGTAGGAGAGGAGGAAAAGAAAACAGCAACAAGACGTTATTTAGAATATGTATTACCTAAAAAATGTAAATGGTCACCTCTAGTTTGGCTCTCTAATGGAAAAGAAATAACATGAAATTGGGCAATTACAGACCTTTTGTGAGGTATGACTCAGCCTGCTGCGTTTTGTGAGGGCTGGCAGGAATGGCACTGGCAGTACTGAGCAGCATCCAGGCAGGCCAGAAGCGGCTGATTTATGACATAAAGAAGGGTGTAGCCAGAGAATAATTTCTAACAAATGCATCTGAAAATGAGCTGTAAAGAAATGATGGATTGATAGCAAAGAGCAGCCCCCCAGGAAATGCTGGGGCTTGAAAGCTCTCATTTAGCTCTGGTTTAATTCTGTTTTGAGTGGAACCAGCAGAGGGAGAGAAGGCTTTTCCCAGAAACCATATTTTTATATTGTAAAGTGCAGAGCAACTCAGACAAAGAGTCCCAAGCATCTCAACAGAGGAAATGGAAGACGAAGCTGCTTGCCAAACATGCACTAGCTATGTTTGCAGAGCTTTCCTTTCAGAAAAATAAAATCTAAGCCTTTTGGTAGTATGGCTTATCAGGAGGATTTCTGAACAAGCATCCATATGTGGGGTGGGAAGCGTGGTCTGTAATGCAGTAAGCCACATGAATGGGAGTGGTCACTTAATGGTTTTGATGTTGAGATTTTGTGCAGCAAAAATGCTGATCAAGGGCTGGAGATAATGATGGACAGACACTGAAACAGCTCAGACTGTTTTGCTCATCTAAAACAAACAAACAGAAGACTGAGAAGTGACTTAATGACAGTATATAAGTCTCTCCATCAAAATACCAAGTGCTGAAGGCTCTCTAACCCAAAAAGGAATGGCATCATAAAAGTGCATGAATGAAAGAAAAAGTTTTGACTCTTGGAAGGAAATATTGGACAGCCAGAGCAGTTAGTTGCATGGCCTCATCACCAAGGAAAGTGAGAGGCTTTCTGTCTCTTTATATCTTCACATCAAGACACGAAGCCTTTCTGGAAAAGAGGTTGCAGCCAAACCCAGTTTAGTCTCGTGCCAAACTCAAATTACTGGTCTGAAAAGACAGTTACCCTTAGTAAGGGGATTAGTTTTTGCTAAACTAGACTAGATAATCTAATGGTCCCCTCTGACCCTAAATTATCTCAGTTTCTAAGTCTTTATCCACCCACTTCAATGTGTGTGGATGCAAATGGTAATGTTAATTTAACATGCCTATTAAGATTTGCATTAGCGTATGATTTCTGGGTTGGAAAAGCCTCAATCCAGTTTAAGGGCATATATTAAAGTTCCACTGAATCCACCAGAACTCAATCTCATGCCCCAAAGTGCATTCCTGAAATACACTGTAGAAAAAGATATCCATGTAAAGTGAAATACAAAGCACTTGGTCACATAGCATCCATGTTTTCCACTATTCTTTTGCAGTGTTCTCAGTGTATGCACTTGTTATTTTAAACCTTCTCCCTTTCCAAGTACAGGTAGCTCCAAAATAAGAAAAAAAAAAAAAATTGCATAATGATGTTTATATTAATTGCAGTACATGTGGGACCAATTGCACTGCCTTTTATTATAATTGCTCAGCATTTGCCATAGTATTGTCCTGATTTTGATTGCTTATAATTTATGGAAATGCAATTGCATGCACCAAGATTTCCCATATATTCCAGAAGCCTCAGGTTGACTGTTTGGGACTTTTTAAAAGATGCATTTATTCAAAACAAAGGAGTTACCTCTTTCAAAAAAAAAAATAGGGTTGGGAGAAACATACTGTTTTATTTATGTTAAAACAATTCTAGTGCCCCTTCTATTAATAGCTTCTTACCTTCTAAGTGAAGAATTCTAGAGCTGGTAAGTTCTTGAAAGGTGACTTTTGCTGTGCCTAGGAAAATCTCCCCATACAGCACAAAAAAGAAGCCTCTGAAAAACTCAGCATTCCCACATGCTCAGAAAACACTTTAAACAAACAAAAACAAAAAAACAAAAACAAAACAAAACAAAAAAAAAACCAACAATGAAAAAAAACCCACCTGCTTTTATTAAGTTCAACTACCCTACAGGTCAAACTGGGCTGGGACCTCCCCGCAGGGCAGTTATGGATGACTGCAGGGACTCAGGACGGCCTCTGTAATTATTGCTCTGACATTTGGGTACGAGGACATGGGCACTGAGAACAGGTCCTTGTCTCTTCTGTGGCTTCTCCCCTGGTGTTCAACCAGCACAAAGTAGAGAGCAGCCTCATTCAAATGTAGAGGGAATGAAAGCTGCTCTGGGCACAGGCAGAGGAAATGGGATGTGTGGGTTAATTTTGCAAAAGGATATACTTGAGTAGTTAGACTGTAAAGAACAATAAGGCTGAATTAAAATTGCACAGGCAGCCTTGGTTTGGGTAGTTTCTGAGTTTTGTGGACCCTGTTTTGCATCTGTGATGTTGTTCCTCCAGTTTATTTATATATGGGACGTGTAATGCCTCAGCACAACCAATAAGCACTAATGAACTGTCCCAGAGAATTGTCATTGTGCTGTCCCCAGCATATAGCTCGCTCTCCTTGGCAGACAAACAGCAGACTTTCCTTCCCTGAATATTTCTCCCCTCACATTTTACTTTACTTTTTTTTCCTCTTCAGCAGTTTCCAGTCTTCATGGTCCTCATTCCCACCGGTATGTACCTTTGTGGCTTTCTCCGTTTTTTCTTCACATCTTTGGTCTGTGTCCCTGTACCTGCCGTGTATATTTTACAGCCCTTCTTGTGCAGCTTGCAAGTGCAAGTAGTCCTTTTCCAGATCAGTTCTTCTGTCTGCCCTGCATCTTCTCTCATTTCACTTGCCCTTCTCCTTTGCTATTCTCTTCCACTCTAGATCTTTTTTCTGATTTTTCTAGTTTTTCTTTTCTCTGGCAGTATTTTATCTCACTTATATCTCCACGTTCCCTATCTGTTGATCTCTTCTAAGTTCTCATCCATTCTCCCCTTGAAACCACTGAACTACTTGCATCCATGACATCCTCCAGTAGGGATTTTCACACCTCTGTTACCACCTTGTGAAGAAACACTTCCTGTTATTTTTAACCTGGCTCTTACGAGCTCCATGTCATGCCCATTAGTTCTTGTATTGGAAAAGACAGTGAACAGTTGATCCCTGCTCAGCCTCTCCTTACCATTTGTGGTGCTGTAGACCTCTGTCAGACCCCACTCCCAATTTGTCTCTTTTCCAGATTCAATCATTTATCATATGGAAATCATTCCAAACCTTTGATCATCCTTTTTGCCCTTTTTTGAACCTTTTCCACTTTACTGTATCATTTTTTTCATATGAGGGGACAGAAAAACACACATTATTTGAGGTGTGGATGAACCATGGCTGTAGAGTGATGAAGTGATTTTTGGTTTGCTTTCTATATTCCTTTCCTAATCATTCCTGACATTCAATTTGCTTTTTTTTTCTGGTGGCTTCTGAGCCCTGAGCTGATGTTTTCATTCAAGGTTCACTTCTTAGTAGTAATGGTCATCTCAGAGCCCGTTGTTTTGTAATGACTCTAGGATTGTTTTTCCCCACATGCATCACTTTATGTTTATATACACTGAATTTCATCTGTCATTTTATTGCCCAGTCACTCAGCCTCATAAGGACCTTCTGCAATTCTTCACCCTTCACAATCCCCACTGTCAAAAACCAACAGGAAGCCTGCGGCTCCTTTTTCTCAGGAAAGGTTAGCAGGGTCTGAGCAATGCAGAGAGGCTCATCTTTGTGCAAAGTCGTCTGGATGAGCTGCTGTTACATTTTTCTCAGGACAAAGTGAGCACTCTTAGGGAGGCTGGGCAAGAGCCTTCAGGCAAACATGAAGACTACCTAGCATGCCTCCATGAATGTGCTGCAGTCTTTGCCTAAACAGGGCCTGAAAGCACGGGTATATGAGCATGGGGAGGAGCACGGCAGGCTTACCTTGTACAGCTGCACATGTTGCTTGGGAGTTAGACTGGCTATGGTACAGCCACACGTCTGCTAATGTCAGCTCATAAAAGAAAAAAAAAGAAAAAAAAAAAAAAGAAATCGCCTTTGGTTTAAAGTTTGCCCCCTCTGTGCCCCACTTTTTTTTTCCCCCCTCTCTGCTTCAAAAGAAAGACAAGTTTGAGTCTGACTCTGAAGCACCCTCCGCTGCAGTATGTGCCATTTACTTTAGTAAGGCTGATTAAGTCATGCATTTACAAGTAGACCTTCCATCAGAGCTAATTTAAAGCAGATGTTCTGGGTTCCACAGCCAGGGAGGCATCAATCTGAGAATTGCAAGGGTCTCTGTAAGAGCACTGTTTTTACTGCACTTTATAGCGCACTGGGAGGAGGTTAATTGGTGTAAAAGTTTAATTTCAAATAAGGATCCCCTTTTAAAGTTGCATATATGCATATACTTTTTATGGAGCGTTATATTACAAAGTCAAAGTGGGGGAGAAAAATCATCCAAAAACATTTCAGGATCAAAGACACCCAACCTGTCAAATGCTAAGATATTTTTATGAGGAAATAGGACTCACATTTTCTCCAGAAGACGCAGAGAGAAGTAAGGAGTGGAAAAATATTTAACTAGATTCCATGGTATATTAGGAGAAGAAGAAAAAAAAACACCCATGCCAATATGTTGGTTTCAGAACCTTCTGGCTTGGCTTCTGCTGCTGAAAATATTGGCAAGAAAATGCTCTGTGCTGGGTTTATTTATTAGAAAAGCAATACATTTGTACAGTTTAACAATAGAGGGAGGATTCAGAATTGTCCATTTGCTCTGTGTTCTAACTTTCAACTACTTTTGTTTTTTATTTGTGAGCCAAAATAACTATACTTATCCCTTGAAATGATCATCAGCACTGGCTTAGTGTAATTTTATTATTTGATTAATTGTATTGCCTACGGAGGGGTTATAGCCTGTTTCTTACACTGAAAACTGCACAAGCTACTCCAACAGGAGACCAGTTTTCTTATGAATCCTAAGTAATTTAAATTTTATAATTTTCAGAAGTTATCGGATTTTTGCTTTTAGTAAAGACAACAGCAAAAGAAACTGTATTTACCTTGAACTTTAGTATAGTTTTGCAGGCAATACAGACTATGGCAGTATTCAGCCCTAGAAAGGCTTTCCCCCTCTCCTTCCTGAGGAAGAATCTCATTAAATTTTGCTGCTCTCCCTGCCTTGTATTACAGGAGGACATACGGGCCTCGACCCAACACACTTAGCACTTTCCATACCATGGCCTTGACAAAGCACCTTAGAGTCTACCAGGATAAGACAGAGAAAGACAGACCTACAAAATGAGTGATTTACTCAACACTGTAGGAAAACTATGCCTGGAGACTTTCTACACACTTCTTATATCCCAGCCTAGAGCCCCAGTCACAGCCGGTTCAGTTTCTGTTCCTGGTGAAGATTTCTCATCAAACGGCAGCAAAACATGACAGCAAAGCTCTCAGCTCTCCTTCTCCTTTCCCACCTGTTTGATGTATTCCAGACTTATATGATGGAGGGACACTTTTGTGGAGTTCAGCCTAGAGGATCATTTCAGACTTTCTAGGTTGAGGGTGATTTTGATTTCTGTAACCTACAGATTGAACTCAGCCAAGTCTTGTGCCCTGGGTGTAAGACACACACCTCTGCCCTTATCTTGTGCTCCTCTTCTCCCCCTTGGCAGGAACTGTATTTCAGGCATCTATAGTGTTGTGCTGCAGCAAGATCTCCGTGGTCACGTTCAGACTCGTGTTTGAATCTGCTACGTGGGATGCACATCACATTAGCCAAAGTACCCACCGAGCTCCTCACCTCTGCCATTTGTCCATAAGTGGCACTGTTGGCTGCTATGGGGAGGGCACCGTCTGAGCTTTGTGCAGCTCAGGAACAAGGAATGTGCGGCACCTGGGAAAGGGAAGGCAGGAGTTTACTTTGGAGAATTCCCAACAGGAGCTGGACACTGGGCAAGCTGGAGGTGCAGACATGCAGGACGTTTCCCAGACAGCAGAACAGTGCAAGTGTTGTAACTACACCATCTGAATGGGCACTTTTAATATGGGCAGTATGGTGAAGGGATTGGCAGTATTTTATTGTTTTTTTAAAAAATTCTTTTCCCAAAATTAAGGGTAGCTGTGTAGAAGGACTCAATCCTAAGAGCTTTCATACTGGGCAGAGCACACCAAGAACATCACTAAATATATTCTTTCAAAGGGTAACTCAAAAAGGTATTGACATGATCAGTGAAGTTCCTGCGTAGGGTTTGCACCTATTCTTTATAGTCTAGTTTAGTGATACACAGAGACCTGCGTGAGCTAGTGCCCAAGCAGGAATATGGGCAGGGGATATGGAACTAACAATCTCGTAATGTACTGGAGCCAAAACAAGCACCAGTGCATCCTGACTGGAAATCTCGCGATTTGAGAAGGCTACAACACAGACGAATTTGACCTAATGAAGTCTGAATTTAGAATAAATGCCCAGTAGTAACTGTTCCCATGTGAAAACAGCTAAGATATCTCTTGGAGACCAGCATATTCCAATGAAGTGCATAAACTTAAAGGATTTTTTTTTTATTTCCAGGTGAATAATGCAAGAACAAATTAAAACACTTATCAGGAAATCCTGATAAGTGCTACAAGGATGTCCATGCTACTAAAACATCAATCCGCATCTTCTCTGGCTCCCTTTTTCAACACCTTCTTTGTCATTAATCTCACTTTCAAAGTTCTGAAACAAGTTGCTGCCAAACCTGGTATCTGGGGCCAGGCAAAGTTTTTTATAGTACAGCCATTTGGAATATGTATTGCAGCTTTGTTAAAATACAGGGAGACTGCCCAAAAAGCAATTACTAGCCAGTATACGAGGCAAGAGTAGGCTTCGGGTTCTTTACCTTTGTTTTGTCTTTAAAATTCACCTCTGAAAAGATTGCTTCCAAATTCCATGCAGTAATTTTCAGGCCCGCAAATGCAAACTGTGAAGTCTTCCAGTTAGTAAATACTGAAATTTGGAGTCAGCTTTTCTAAAAGGTCTTCTGGAGCACGTCAGAGTCCTTCTGACTTTAACAGGGCCTTTTGGTTTAGCCCTGGCACCAGCAGGTCCCTACTAACTTGGGATCTCTTCACCTTTTAAACCCCAGACTTGCAGTTCTCCAAATATCTATTTTCCGAGATAAAATATGAATACTTAGCAAGACCTTTGAGAGATCTGTCACTTGCATCTAAATCCAAACTTGAGATCCCCAAACTCCTGTTTATAAACTTCACACCCTGCAAGTGCCTAGGATCCCTAGTGCCCACCAGCAAAGTTCCCTGGACACCTGAATTCATGCCTGAGGTTAGGTGCCACCTCCTCCTTCCAGATGGCGTTAGACATTATCAGCGTCACCAAAGGAATGCTATCTGAACTGGGAATGGTAGACAGAAGAAAGTGCTTCTCTGAAACCAGATTTAGGGGCCTAATTATTAAATCAGAGGAGCGACTACTGCTGCAACCTCATCTCAGTTTCTCCCATTGACCGGTCAATGCAACTTCCAGCTTGATAAACTCCTTGCTTTCTTCATCCCATTTATGGGTGCATGTGTTTCCTCATGAGTTGTCAAGGAAAAAAGTTAGTAACTAACTTTGCTTTGTGGCTTTTTCCATGCACTTTAAAGTATTGTAATGTCAACCTAAGCTTTACTGCCTCCCTGAAATGGAACAGAAAAACTGACAAATATCTTTCAGATATTAATACCATGCTGATGAAAGGCTAAAGCCAATAATTCCTCTATGAGATGCCTTTGGTACAGAATTATCCTGCAGAGGGTATAGACAAGGGTAAGCTAGTACTGTGACTTTCCCAAAACCATGGAAAACTAAAGATAGATGTAAGCTGGATGTTCTCTCCTCTTTTTGCTGCAGCGAAGGCTCCAAGTTGCCAAGAATTGGTCAAATCTGCCCAGCTGGAAGATTTCTCCATCAGGGGTGAAAGATGATGTCCTGAGACAGCTTTCAGCCATGACATTCACTGTTCGTTAGGGACAGCTTGTGTTTTATCCTAATTTTCAGCTGCTCAAATGTCCATGAGGGACTGAAAATATCTGAACTGCTCATGTCTAAGCCAAAACTTCAAGATCTGAATACAATGGTGGGGCTGACACTGGAGGTCTAACATGATCATTTCCATCAGCTTCATCTTTTCCCTTTCTTCATGTACCTGTTACTTGTCTCTAACATCTGTGGGAAACTGCTTGCCTAGAAATACCAGCATGGGTAGGACTTCACAAACAGTGAGATAATTCTTAAACCACTCAACTTTTATAGTGAAACATGCTAAATAATCAGAAACGCCACCATGCTATAGATGTATATTTTCATTATTATTTTCCTTCCTCCATTTCTAAATACACAGATCAGTATGACCTTCCTAAAAACAGAAGACAAAATGCAAGACTCTGTCCTTGGATGCATCTCTGTGGATCCTGGAGTCTGGCTGCTGGTGCCAAATGGACTCTGTGCACAGCACCCCATTCAGCTCTGCCAAGCCATTTCTTGCTCCCCACTAACTTATGATGTCACTTGGAGCAAAACTCATCTCAATGTCTTACTTTTATTATGGTAACTGTGTTGAGAAGCTGAAAATAAAAGCAGCGGTACCATGGCTTCTCAGCTGGTATAAAAAGGAGAGATGCATCAGTTTATGCCAGCTGAGGATGCGGTTCAAGCTCTTTGGGGAGTCAGTTTGGGTTTTTTTCCATGCAAGCTGTTTGCTGTAATCTCAAGGACGTTAGAAAAATGTTAACATCAGCCAGTTGGGGGCGGGAGTGAAAAAACTCTGAAAATTTAATATAGTTGCAGAGCACTTCTTGTTTTTTTCCATTAGCTGATATTCTCAGGTTACCAGAAAGGAATTCATTGTACTTCTCCACATTCACTGCTAGTGAAACAAGAGTCTGAAAGATTTTGGAATAAATGACCAGGCTGAAAACTAGCAGTGCTTGTGCTGGGGTTTGGGTTAGGGCCTTTACAAGTCCAAGGCTGATTAGGCATCTATTTCCTGGACCTCTGCAATCGGACTAGGAAGTGCAGGAAATTCATTGTCTTCAGCTTGCCGCTGCTGGCTTGCTCCAATAGCTACACATCACACAAAGGACTGACAAGCTTAAAATGTCCATGTCAATCTGCAGCTGCCTTTAATCATATACAGATTTATGAGACACCCCCCGTGCCTCCTGTGGAGATCTAGAAACTCTGCTTTATTTTGACTTGACATACATTTTTCCGTTTAAGATTAAGAAGTATGAGCCCTATTAGACCGCATTGCAGCTAGGAAGCAGAAGGGGTAAAGCTCTGTCTGAAATGGAGGAAATGATGATGTAATTTTGAACCGTTAAGGACTGAAGGGATTAAAAGATTTGGAGTAGGATTTGGAAAGTCTCTGGTGTTGCATACAGTAGGGCTATATTGCCTGCCTCACCATCTGGGCAGTGAAGGCCTTTTTCCTATTTACTGGTTTGGGGGTTGTTGTTATAGCTGTGCATCTCACGAGCACCACTGCACTTAATACTCCATCATCATTTCCATCATAAACCCTTTTTTTTTTCCCCTTGAGGGACTACAACATCACAGCAAATATTTGCTGCAGGGTAAAGCTTGCCACTAAGGTCTGGTCTCAGGCTTAAGAGCAGCAGGGGCATGAGGCAGGATCAGGCTTGGAAGCTTTCCACCTTACAGTAACATTACACTTACCTCATTTTCTAAAATGAACATTTCTAGCCATTATCAACAACCATGGACCAAAAGCTGATGCTCCTTTTCCATGGGTTTGGATACCTTGCTGTCCAGTCCATGCAAGGATTTATAACCTGACCGGTTTGGTGGTAGGACGTGGGCCCTGCGTGATCCTAGCCAGCCACATCTCAGCAGCACGCGGCCTCAGCTGCGTGCTGGCTCAGCAGCGCTGGTGACTCCAGGCAGCTGGCCTCTTGATTCAGTTTTCTGCTTTCTGATGCACCAAGCAGGAGCTGTATGAAGAGGGAAGTGGCTGTTTTTCCTCAACCTCCCCTCAGCCGTTCTGCTCTTACAAAAGAGGTCCAAGAGAACAGGGATGAAGTCGTTGCGTGCTATAGAAATAGCACGCAATTGTTCTGTGCTGCTGAAGTCCTGTACCTGGTCCTTGCAGTGCTATCTTCCAGCAATTCAGTAGTATTTGGGATCTCACTAGTTGTTTCCGTTAAGAGAAGAAATTAACTTTAATTTTTGTTAACTCCATAATCAAAACCTTTTTATGAACTCAAATCCTCTTTATTAACCAAATCTAGTTTCTCTGAGCAGAGCAGGAATCAAATAACAAGCGGGGCAACACCTGGCCCTACTGCAAACAACAGCTCACCCATATGCTCTCTCCCTTTCTGTGATATTTTCTGAAGGCCAGGCTCTAAGCACACCTCGGGCTGCAGCTCCGGTCCCTTGCTGCCTTTTCTGTTTGCTTCCTTGCCCACTGTGCTGCTCCTCTCCTTTACAGACAAGTGATCACAACCAAAGCCGTACCCTGACCCGCTTGTGTTCTCAGAAGTGCTTTTGTTCAGTTTGTCATGGAAATTTGAATTTTCCACTTACAGATATGTTCATATCAAGTGCACAACTTGGATATCAAGCTAAGAATAAGTTAACAAAGACAATAAATTATTTCTTAGTCTCTAAGAGCAAAAGTGACAGCTTGACAAGTGTTCTTGCCAGGCTTTAAAGGCTGAACAAACCCCATCAACACACTGAACAACAGAGAAAGTAAGTATACGTGCAAAAAAGTGGGGATATCCCCTAGTAAAAATAGGATTGAGAAACTGCATTGCAAATATATTTTCAAAGCCTGTTCTGTAATTACTCTGCTATATGGAAACACAGCATGAGTTTGTGGTCTGCTCCTATTAGTTTTAATCACAAACAAGCAAATAAAATCAGCCATTTAGACATGCTGAAATAACTCTAAGGGCCTGATAAATTTGCAAGAGCAATCACGGTTGCAAATCAGAAGTTATTTAAAAATCAAAGTGCATCAGTTGAATCTAAGAGGCTTCCAAAGATCTGCTTTCTTATCTGTCTCCAGAGTCAGAAAAAATTGAGTGTAATATGCTCTGATAACTACTTTCACGCATTCCTTATCTGCATAGAAATAGCACAGGAACTGTCTCACTAAGGTGACTGTAAATCAAAAATGAAACAACAGTTTTAGTGGAGCCTCTGGGATTTACATCAGCTGAAGACCGCACTGTACCATTATAGCATACAAGCTGGTCATAAAGGCAGCGTTAAATGAATCTTAAAAACTTTAAAAGAGATACAATTTACTTTCAGAAATGGCTGGTGATTTACAGGATTCATATGCCTGTATTATTTTTAGTATTATTTTATTACATGGTTCGTCCAGGGTCAATTGAGACTCCAGAACTCTCCAAACCTGAGCTGTGCCTGATGCACTGGATAATACAAGACCTAGTGCTGAGGAAGGGAAGTCATTTCTCTCTGTCCCATACCTGGGCATACATTTATGCTGCCAAGAGGAGGGCTGCTTGGTAGGGAAGAGGGTACAGCACCGAGCTGCAGGCAGGCTGCTCTGGGGATAACTTCTCTAGAGCATAGCAACCTTCGTGGGTCCCAACAGGAGCATTTTGAGGTTGCCCGAAAAGAACTGTTTTCAGCAGCGTAAAACACTCTTAGCAAGTCCGTCCTGCTTGGTCCCTGAGGTTCTACTCTGTGGCAACAGAAAATAATCCTATGTGAGCTAGATGGCATCTTGTGGGCATTGTCCCACATTTCTGCTTGGGTTTATATGAATCTGGCGATCATCTTAATTAAAAAAGCAGGACTGGGTGACACAAGTACACACATGGATATAATATTCTTATTTGGAAAGGCCAGAAAACCATAATTCCCCAGAAGAAAAATATTGGGCCAAATCCAAAAGTCCTCTTTGCTCAAAACTAGTCCACAAAGACAAAGAGAGTGTCTGTTGAGGGATCCCAAGCCATATGCCTTACTAAAGCTGAAATAATATGGCAAATAATAGGCTGCCCCACCGTATGCAGTTAGGAAGTAACGTACACAACCAAAACCAGTATTGCTTGCCAGTGGCTGAGAACCAGAAAAAATGCAGGTTTGACTCCTTTTTTTTCTTCCTCTCTCTGTGCCATCTTCAGAGCAGTTATAAACAACCATCCAGCAGAAGATTTCAATTCTCAGACCGAGTTCTGCAGCCTTTTGCAGTTCTGCTCATTAGCAGAAAGAATGGTGGAAAAGTATCTCCATACTTTTGATCCTTTGAAAAGTATCTCAGGATACCTTGTAATAAGTGATGCTTTCCCAATTATAAGCAGTAGTTGACTGGTAGGCTGAAAACAACAAGCTGTTTTACCCAAACTGTGGTTTTGACCCACAGTTGCCACCTGGGTAGATATACTGCACCATGAGTTAGTCCTTAATCCTGGAAAGAGTTTGGTCCCTCTTTCCATAAGCCCTGACAGACAGATGGACTTCTGCCATCAACCTGGGGGGAAGCTCCCCTTCAATTCCAGATGCATGAAATTAAATCTGTAAGTTCTGGTCAGTATTGCCATTGCTGGCTTTCACAGGGTTGTTTAAAAGGGCTTTCTCCCATTGTTTTTCCAAGGACCTGCCCAAAAATGTTTCCATCCAAACCACCATCATGCAAGACTCCAGCAGAGGAGCAAAGAACAATAGCGTACAAGGTTCCAAGTTCAATAGCAATTTCAAGGATTTCAGCTGTCACAGTTAATTAGAAGCGGTTTCTCTCAGGCCTCCTTTGCTTAACCCATGAAGGACAAGGCTTGGAAAACTGCTGGTTGAGAGGGCAGGAGAGGTGAAAAGACCAGTTTTGTAGCAGCCAGGAATTGTTAAGAAAGCAAAACTAAAAAGCGGAATGGGTTGTGAAGTGAAAATTTCAGACAAAATTGAGATTCAATTTCTATTTCCACTTTTGCTAAAGAAAGAGGCATGAGCCTGGAGGGTGGGGTCCTGACTCTGGATCTTGGGCAGAGTTATTTTAGAAAGCTGAATGCAGTCCAACTGTTGTTCTGGGGCAAGCACTTCCCAACTTTAGGGTATTTTAAAAAAAAAAAATCTGGATCCTGCTCTAGAATCTGTGGCTTGGGCTTGTTTCTAAACATTTATTTTTCTTGCAAAAAAAGAAAAGGCCACTGTAGAAAAGCACTGGAGCTCTGCTTGCTTACAGGAAACTACCTTGGCATGCCTTCCCTTCCAAAAAGTGTGGTGTGGTTGCTAGATACAAGGCTGAAAGCCAGAAAAATTGGGAAATACGACATTCCCAAACACTGATACACAAACCACTTCAAAATGATATACCAGAGCAGTTCTTGACTCCTCTGTGTGAAGACCCCTGACATCCTGAGCAAGCATCTCCACCCGGATCGCATCAGAGCGGTCTCTCTTCCCTCACAGCTCAGGGAAGCAGTTCTTCCCCAGCAGCTAACAACGTGCACCATGAGGACTGTTGGCCTGTTGTGGTCACCACCTCCAAAATAATAAGGTGCAGGATACAATACCCTTGCCCTAGTCCATAGCGAGTCTCATAACAAGGTGCAAACCCCATCATGTGGGCTGAAACAGGACAAGCATCACCTGAGCCAGCCCAGGTCTCATGAGAGGGCCATGTCCCTTTGGTTGGATCAGGTGGTCATGGGGATGCCCCTTACTTCAGGTCTTATCACACAGCGCACATGTCAGGATTAAAACTTGTCCCCTCATGTAGCCAGGGGACTGTGAGAGCTCACCAGGCCAGAGCTTGAGAGAGGGGTCAAATGGAGGCAAACATGCTGCAGGGAAAGATGCAGGATTTCAACCTGCAGTATGAGAAAGCCCATATTTTATGGGAGCAGCCCTGCCAGGCGTTGCTTGCTGTATACAGCCCTCTGAGACAGTTTGTTACTCCTGCAGCAGACAGAGAGATGGATTAAACCTGTGGGACAGAGGGAGCATCTGAGCAAGAGGGACACAACAAAGTGTAATGCTTTTGCCTCTCCCAGTGCTGAATTCAGCCTCTTGCATTGTTTAAGCATCCAGACACACCGCTACCCCTGCCCATGGGCTTGGAGCCCTCCTCCATGGCTGCTCCCCCTTTCCCCATGCTCACACACATCTCCAAAGCAGAAACAGCAGCTTCACACAGGGGATCAGTACAATTCTCTGGCACGGTGAGACTGGAGGCCTCAGCCCTGCTTTGTCACCAGTCCCCTACCAGAGTGGGACCAGGCAAGTCCCTTTGCCTGACTGGTGAAACAGGGCACCCTGCTGCCATCTCGCTCTGCTGCGCGGTGTGTCAGGAGCAGGAATCCATCAATGCACAGACAGCACCGTCTCTCCAAGAAGCAGCCTCAGCTGACTCTTAGCCCAGGTTGCTTTTATCCTGAATGCACGTGAGGGCAGGGGCAGTCCCTTAGAACATGTTTGCGTCGCATTCCTGCACCTCACTGGGGGCTCGGGGCCCGCAGCACCCTGGTTTTGCTGACCCCACACAACATTGTGCTTTGCTCCCTCCGCCTCCGTTGTAACACATCCATGCCCTGTGAGTGCAAATGGTGTCACAGGTGTGAACAGACTAAAATTAGGGGTTGTCCTGCGGGACACAGCAAAGGTCGCTCAGCAGAAAGCAAGGACCTATTCAGAATATCTGTACGTTGGTGTTACCTGAGATACATCATTTGTAGTTGCTGGTGGTACCCCTAAGCCTTCTGTCCATCTTGCAAACAGCAGCAGCTGAAGCGTGGGTAAATCCTCCAGTTCATCTCCAGACAAAACAAAACAAAAAGCCCTCTCATTCAAGGAGAATACTTGTCACAGTCTCTGTGACAGCTCAGCATTTGATATGAATGAGGAGGAAAGCTGACAGCAGGTGGAAATCCTCGGGCCAATTACCTTAATTAATTTGCCTGCAGGTGCTGTGCAGGTGGTCTGAGCCCTTAGGCACTGACCTAGGAAAAGCAATGGGAATTCTGCATCTGCCACAGCTCCCATCTGAGCTGCAGGCCTGGGATTCCGAAAAAATCCAGATGCCACATTTTAATCCACAGTGAACAGTTTGGGGTTGTTTCCCTGAGGAAAATGTTTTGAAAGAGTTTGATCCTATGGAAAAGTTTAATTCTGTTCACTTTATGAGCTTGCTACATGTCAGCTTCAAAATAACCCCAAAGCGGAGAACTTTCTTGCAGATTAGAAGAGCATTCAGCAGCTAAACCCAGTAAGCATTTAAAAACCAAACCAAACCATACATTCTTTCCTGAGGCTGGCGAGGCAGTGAGTGGGAGTCACACCCTCTTGAACAACTGCCCTCTGATGGTTTAAGATATTCTGGGGTTTCAGTTAGTGACAAACACTTCGCTTCCTCATGAAATAAATATGCTCAAATTCTTCTTCTCCAGAACATTGACTTGAGGGCTACTGTGACTGCATTAAGTTTTACAGCTATTTAGCAGCTCTTTATTTTAAGCCAGTTTCTCAAGATGTATGAATCTTGAGAGGCACAGTGGTTCCTAAGGTGAACTAGTAATTTATACCAGTGAGAGCTAGACTCTTGGATTATCAGAAAAATCTCATTTCTGGAAACAAATAAAAAAGCTACACCAGTGTTCTGGGATTTGACATACAGGAATGTGTTACGAAATAAGTTTATTAGTTTATGCTACATGCTCCACTGATTTCTAAAATCAGATACAAGTCTGTGATCGAGTTAGAGTTTTATAATGCATTTTTTAATGTTGTGTGTGCAATACTTGGGTTTTATCCCAATACGCAACCCAGGGAACACATTGGTCAAGACTCAGTATAGGCTGATCCCAAATTTACCAAGAAATTAAAGACTTCAGTCACATATTCAGGGCCAAACTTCTGGATAGGAGTAGGAAAATACTTCCTGGGGCCTGCCCATTCAGATGGCAGAAGATTCCCTTAAACCCAGCATGGACTGAGGATGTGAATATCCTCCCGTGAATTTTAGGACGAAGAAATTCAAAGTATTCAGAGTTTACTTCAAAATTCACTTTTTTCAAAAAGTTGTCCTCTGGTATCAAAAGCTGAAATGCAACAAGGAGGTACAGAAAAAGATCAAAAGAAATTACTGTCCAAAGAAGGAAAGAGCAGGACTTCCAGGCTATTCGGCATATCTTGAATTCATGTTCCTCCTTTACAACTGAGAACCTGCCTTACCATAACAGAAACCATTATTCTAGCACCCTCTTTGTGATAGAAGGGGCACCTTGTGCACACAGCAGGCCAGATCCGACCCAAGAGGCGATAGATTTTTAAGACCTTTGGAGAGGATCTGAAAGCAAATGGGGTTTGCTTTTGCTGCAGTTACAGAGCAATTCTGTAGCATGTAACTTTTAAAATAATAAATATGTGGAGAGCTGTAACTGCTAGCGGATATACACGTGGGTGTCTTATCACCTCCCTTGACCCGGATGGTTTCGGAGTGTTTCCGAAAGGAGAGTACATATGCTGAGTTGTAGTCAGATGCCACTTCACTGCCATTCTGTTTATTTTTAGGAAATGCAAACCGATCCCCATTTGTGATCAAACGGCAGGAGGCCGTTGCTTTGCTCACCCTTTAGGCCTTGCGCTTGCTACCACACTGCCCCAAAGCTTTTGTTCTTTGTTCTTTTTCAGGATGTGCCTTATGTTTGCTTTGTCCCTTGCTGCTCTTGCCCACTATGCTCTATTAAATACCATCAGTCCCTTTATGATAGGAAATAGAAATGTCCTGGGAATGTCCTGGTGTCCTTCTCGCCTCACAACTTGGGTTTTAACCATTCGCCCTGTGTTCTGCTCTGTGTTTTCTTCAGATGCTGCTAAATGAAGGAGCCATTTCACAGGAGAAGGGAAGACAGCAGCTTTGCCACCACCACTAACCTGAGACCAAGCACGCTTTTGAGAGCCCGTTTTCCAGGGGAACAGCACGCCCTGCCCATGTTCTCCTGCCTCGTGCGGGCCCACACTTAGCAGAGAAAAGCACCCTGGACAGATTACAAATGGCACAAGCATAATCAGGCAGGCACTATTTTTTGTCATGATGTTTTCATACCACAAGCTCAGTCGGAGCTCTCTCCTATGCAAACCTCCTGGGGGATTTTTAATCTTCCTGCCTGTTTTTGTTCCATCTGTCTTTTCAGAGAGTCCCTGAGGAATATTTATTCTCGCTTTGGAATCTGCTGTCTCTTTCATAAACTCTTTCTTGCTTCTCCTATAAAAACATACCCAGGACAGACCTCCTTCCAGTTTCCAATTTAATTTTATTCCTGAGCAGTTTATACCCAGTTGTTTCCATGCTGTGGTTGTGCCTTAACTTGAGTAGCTCTTTTCCATCCCTGGTGTTCTCCCCCACAATGTGCGAAGAGTAAATTATTTCTTTTCAGGGCACCTCACATTTCTTTTTGTTTCAGATGGGCTGCCTTGAGCTTATCACAGACCGCTTATAAACAGTTTATGAGTTCCCCTTCAAAGACCTTGGCATACATCAGGATATCAGCTAGATACAGTACACTGGACAAAAGACACGTACCACACAGCAGCCTCCTTATTAGTGGATGGTGCATTTTCAAGCTAAAAGCCGTCTCTTTAAGTGAGTACAAGCCTTGTCCTGTTCTAAGGGCAGGGCTTTTCTTTTCCTGTCTTTAGTATCCCCCATTATTTCTCCAGATCTAATAAGGAAAGCCCAGCTGAATCCACTACAGCATTCTGAGCACCTTCCCTTCATGCAAGCAACAGCCATCTTTCAAAATAATTGAATTTAACTTGCCAGCGTTCACTCAGAAAATGGTGCTGCCATCTTATTTCATAGTAAGAACTGGATGAAGGACAGAGCTTGACTGCAGGTTTAATTATGCTTAGTTAATCCATTTTCTCTGTAGTGTATAAAGCCTTTTCTCCTTTTGTGACTAGTAAGCGGTAGAGTGATTGCTTAACGAGCCCGTTTCTGCCACTACCTGGATCAGTTTTAACACCTGTATCTCTATGAGATCTGGAAAATGAATCCCGATTCCTTTGCAAAAAGTGTCTTAGACTGTTGTTTTTGCTAATTTGGAGGTATAGCCCTGTGCTGGCACTAGTCCAAGGACAACTCTGAGAACTTACTTGCACTCCACCTTTGTCTTCACCCTTTGCCTTTCCACGGACACATCTCTGATGGCCGTGTTTTGCAGTCATTCCTCAGTTTATAATATTCTGCTGATTATCAGAACTGCTCAGTAGGTGAGCAGGAATCCATACTCGCTCCACAAAAGCTCAGATTCCCTGAACTTCTGTGCAGCTCTTAACCACGCTGCACTTTTCCTCTCTTGGAAACCTATCACAGGAGGAAGTTGATAGGATTTGTTTCTGTCCCTGGAAGCAAAAGGAGTCTTGCCCAGCAAATGGGGTGCATCTACCTGTCCCCCCAACCCTGAACCACATGTTTAAAGGAATTTCCACCAAATTGTTGTGGACACTTTTCCTCACTGTGACCTAAGGAAATTCAAAGCGGTAATTCCTTTGCTACCTTGGATAACCAGTCTTTAGGCTCAGACCTCAGAGACTCAGTTTTTAATCCCTGTTTAAGCCCTTTTTGGGCAGATTCTGCCATCACTGACACCAGTCAAAGAATTGGTTTTGGATCCCTTGATCTCTACCTGTTTTCACATGCCTATGTCCACTGCCTGTGCGTGCTCCCAATGGTTACGTTCAGTTGCCAGCACACCTCTTCTCCTGCTGTTTGACTGCCATGACCTAAACCTCCATCAGCTGACTCCTCAGCTTTGTGGCACCTCCTGTGCTGGGGAAGCAGCTTGTATGGGGCACTTCTGAAATTCTGTTCTGGGCTATTTTGTATGGTTAAGGCTTTTCCCGAAGCCAGGATTTTTTTTTTTTCTTTACTTGCAAAGTGAAAGACTGTAACAGAAATATTTTTCCTCCTTTTTATACCAGTGCATTTTTTCTTGTTTTATAGGGATTGAACAATGTTTCAAGTCACAGGCCATCAAGTGTCCCCTCTCAGCAGCACTACATTCAGAATGATCTGTTTGCATATTCCTCTGTAAAAGGTACTGCTGCTTCTAATGAATAGCTGCAAAGACCAAGTCGTGTTCTGTAAACCATTTCCACAGCCTCTTGGAGTGGCTTTTTTTCTTTTGCTGGTGCTGAATGTCAAAGCCCACTTGTGAATTTATAAATAGATCCATTGCCAATTCATCCTGGAAGACCTCACTGTGCCAGGAACATGCATTTCCTCTGCTTCTCTACCCTTTCAAGTAGGGCATCTCCTTTTCCCCCACTTCAAGCTTATGAGTCTTCCCAAGCCAGCTTCAGTTAGTGGCTAGTGCCAAATTATATACCAAGGACTTGTACAAAGTCGAGGAATTCAACTTTTTTTTTTTTTTTTTTTTCAATCTAGCAGTACATCTTGCAGGAACATCAAAGCTGGGCTACTCAAGTTCATGCTATCTGTGTTCATCCTTCCCAGTCAGCCTTTTAGTCCGTAATGTTGAACTAAGCTGAAAAACCTTTGAGGAGTCTTCCCCTCCCAGTAATAATGCAATTTTGCATTATTTGAGAAAATAAAACCTCCCTTATTTGCACTTCTCAGAGTTACTGATGGGTACAGAAAAGTGCTGCAAATGCCTTGTTTTAGCCAAATTCTCTAGCTGGCCCAGCTCCAACACCAAGAAGGCTGACTTTCACTGTCCTCTGGGCCCTTCTGTCACCTTAGTCGGGCAATTTTTCAGCTCCCAAAAAGCAATTGCAGAATCAGGAATTCATTTGCTGCATCATCATCTTCTGCATCATCAAGCACTATATAGCTAGGGGAATATAAGAAAATAGATCAGTTGTTTTTTTAGACTGTATTTTTAGGCTTTTTCAGGCTTCAGCAATCTATTTTTAGACTAAACAACTAACGTCTTCACTCACCTTCTGCTAGTTAGTCCTGACAGCAGGAGGATTGTCAGAAGAGATGTATGTAGTGTCTGTTGAGAAGTGAGGGTACAGGGCAACCTTTTGTCCTCCACTCCATCTGCCAGTGCTCTTTGTGCTGAAGTTGTGCATGGAGAAAAGACATAGTGGAAAAAGAGTATCTGTCCGTAGCAAAGGCAGGAGAGGACCAGCAATCATCGCATTTCCTTCCACGTAAAGATAAAGTTGGAAATGTAGCAGATTGGTAGGTGAGGTTAAACGTGTGCTGCATTTCATTTGTCCAGAAGGTCCACAGTGCTTCATAAGAAATGACAATTTCCATAATGCAGCATGATCTGCGTTATGTCAGAACCAGAACTGGGTTTTGGTTCAAAGCTTGAATTTTTTTTCTGAAGAGGAAAAACAAAACAAAACAAAACAAAACACTCCAAACAAGTCAGTGATGCAGCTTTGTTATGTGGTGTAAAATGTCTCAGCAGATGAAGTGGTGGCATATTAAATTGTACTTTAACATTAAAAAAAAAGCCATTGTGAGAAGCAGAGACTAGTCACGAAAGCCCAGCAAATTCACCTGTGCTGCTCTGCACACATGTTTAGATGGGGGCAATTTAATCACTGGAGCAATCCCCAGAGGGCAGGGGTGGATTGGTTTGTCTTGTCATCTCTTCAGATGAAGGGATGAAGCTTGGGGTGGAGGTAGGGGACAGTTATGTGTTAGGCAAACACAGCATTAGCTTTAGTCAAATGTAAGCTATTTAACTCACAAAGGATGTAAATGCAGATGAAATGTAGTATCCAAGACATTAAAGTAGATGTTAAAGTCCCTCTGGACTTCAGCCTCTCTGTTCATGTACAGTAAAGGATTTTCTCAGTTAGAGCCAGTTTGAAATTTTTTTTGTGTCTTTTCCTCCTTTGGGACATAACTCAAACACTACTTACCTGAACTTGTCCACTTTGCTCTTTTCTTTTTGAGAATCTGGCAGGGAACATGAGATCCTGTAAAAGCATTGCAGGGTGTTGGGGCTCTCCCCGTTCCTGTCACTGATAGCCTGTTACATACCACCCAAAAAAAAATCAGTGCAAAAGGAGATGAGGGATTTCTAACTAAGACCATTTAAATAGTTTTCCTGGCTCCATTTTACAAAATCTGAGTCACTCTGGCTCAAGTTGGGCGGAATCAGTATTCAAACCTGCAGAGATATTATCTGCCTTTGAAATACTTTGGAAAACTCTCAGCCTTATTTGGAAAAGTGAAATCTGCTGTGATAACCAGGACATTGATTTTCTCAGAGGAGAGAGGGGTCCTAAACACCTTTACCCTCCAGATTAACTCCTGCTCTCTGTGTGGCACCCTATGGGGCTGCTGGCACCTCAGAGATCTCATACTTGTTTCCAGAGTATCCCACAACATCCTGGGTGACCTCCCCAAGGGCTAAAGCCATCTTTCCCCCATTAATGGGGGTCTTCTAGCAGGGCCAGGGCTGGAGTGGGGGAAGTGTGCCTTCTCCTGCGACACCTTTGACCACAGGGGTTTTGTTGGTGGCAAGACCTCATCCTCCCTAGCAGCGTAGTGCTCATTACTGAGGATCTCAAACACCAGTGGGGGTACCAGCAGGATTATGGTGCTGGGGCCATGGGACAGAACAGACCCCATGGTGCTGTGCTGTGGACAGGAGGAAAGCCACCCTGGGCAGCTGGGGCTGCATGATGGAACCTGGCTGTGCTCACAAGAGCTGTCGGGGCGTGCATCATGGTTCTGCATCCAGAAGACCAGCAACATATCGCTTACATTTACGTCGTCACCAGTAACAGAAGAACTGGCAGCTCCTCCAAGAGGAGCAGAGGTTTGGAAATCAAAGATATCTTTCACTCTCAAGCATTTCCATCATACCCACTGGGTGTCCTTGGTTATATTCTGCAAGCAGAGTAAGGCAACCAGAAGTGTGTAAAAATTTAACACAATTCTTTTTACCATTTGCTAGAGGATGGCTATACCTCCCCCCTTAAAATGTGAGTTTCCTTCATTAAAGAAATACATTTTATTTTTCCCTTTAAAAGCCAATGGAATGTGGACAATGAACAATTTCACATTTAGAAGCCAACTTTTCATTAGGGTTTATCCTTTTGATTTGGAAACTGGCTCATTGAAGCTGGAAAATTCTGAGAAATGTTGCAATAAAAGAGGCTCTATTTTTGCATTAGCTAAAATATGCACACACAGAAACCCAAGCGATACAAAAGCAAGCAAACAAAGAAGTGCCCAGCCTGCAAGCTCTGAGTTGCTTAAAATTTCTTATTTCAAGTACAAATGCCACATAGATCCTTGCCATCTCTAATAATAATGCAAGCTGCCACCCAACAACAGCCTAACATTTCCACGAGGCAGTATATTTTTCCCCACGAAACATAACTTAGTCAATGTGCCTTCAGCTGCCTAAATGTCATCTCAGTCTGTTGCAATCTGCTGTAAACTTTCAAGATCCCAGTCATATGTCATAAACTCTCAACAGTTTCTGGATTTGCTTTAGGACTAAAATGTTCCTGGGCAAAAGCAATTCACTAAAGAAGAAATCCTATCCTCTTTTTTTTTTTTTTCCTGATTCCCTAAAAGTAGCTTCTCACTGATTGTGTCCCCTTTCTTGCCTACTTCTGTGCATGCCTTTTTACTTTACAAATCAGATCCATCTCAGCTCCAGCGATCAGAAATGGGAGTTTTCTTGCTTTTCTGTATGGCGAAGTAGAGCAGTAATTGCACGTACTGATTGAGGAGGGAAAAAAAAAAGGAGAATCCAAACCCAGGATAGGCTTCCGGCCAAAGCAGCTCAGATTTTCCATCTCATCTACAACTGAGGCATGAAAAGCGCAGGTTGGAGCTGGGCAGCAGCCTCCAGCAGCAGAAGCCCGATTTCCGGAAAGCTTCTTTCCAAAATCTGTGCGTGTGACTGAAGTTATGGCTTTCAGACCAAATACAGTAAAACTAGGTTGAAGGATACGTTCAGACGCTGCATCAAAGTTTGAGGGAAGGGTGTTGGTTTTTTTTACATTCAGATGAAGCCCACATATACTTGCTGGCAGATATTTATAGAGCATGACTGTATGGGCTCTGATCTACAGTCAAGAAGTGGGATAAGTGACGTGAATTCAGTGCTGCCAGTTCAACATAATTTCCTTTCAACACCATGACCAAATAGCTTTGATTTTCACACCTGTAAAATGGGGATCATACTTATCCCTTTTACAGGGGATAATGTTATAAACGTTAGTGAAGTTATTTGTGAAAATGCTTTGGAGAAGCACCAACTCCTTCCTGTAAAATAACTTTATCTGTACTGGCTGGTATTAGACAGGAGGAGCTGAAATCTAAACCGGGAAAGTACAGGAGAAAGGAAGCATAATTTCCTGTCGGTATGACGTACTCTGCAAGTGAGACTAAGAATAAAAAAAAAACAAGGGACCTTGCAAAAAAAGGGTTTTTTCAGCCTGCTTCCCCCCTTTCACCAAGTTGTGCTCATGCAATGCCATGGTCCTGAGTATAGGTATTCCTCATTTACCAAGCATGCAAGGACAACCCAGTCCTTTAATCTAAAATCAATTTTCCTTAGATTCCAGAGCAGCTATGGTGCTATGTGCCAGCGACTCCCTTATCTCACGTGCCCGTGCTGGGCACAGTTGTCCCCTCTGGTTGCAGAATAAATTAGAAGAGCCATTACAGTACAGCTGAGAAAGCAATGGAAAATCCAGCCAGCCAGGAAGCTTTCTTCTTGATTTCTGTGAAGTTCTCCACATTTGGCAAGATCTGTAAACCAAGTAGCAAGAACTGAAAAGGAAAAACTATCACATACAATTTTTCTGTGGCTTGGAAAAGTGAAATAAATCAAGAGATAAAACAGCAAGGCATCTGTGATAAAAGGTTTGTTTTGTGAATGTTTAAAGCATTTCATCTCCGTCCCTCTGGCTTCCAATTCTGGTTGCTGGGACTTTATTATTTTACCTGTTTGGTAAGGTATAATCATGTGTATCCCAAGAATTTTCTGGCTGTGTTCCATGTTCCCGTCTGTTGGTGGTAGAGTATTTCCCCTCTGCATGTCTTGGATAAATCTCCATAACGTGTTCATCTCTCCCTCTTTTCTGCCTTCTGATTTATCATCTGAATTTTTTCCACGTGACACCAGTGAAGGCCCCATCATCACCAGTGGGGCCAGCCATGCCTCCTCATTATTTCCACTCCTTTGCTGCCTTGTCAGAGTTAGGACAGGTGTCTCTGAGCCACAGTTGCTCTGCTCTGCTCAGGCACCCCTATATCCCCCCATCCAAGGGGCAGGCACAGGGTGAGCTTACCATTGCCACCACGGTCCTGTCCATCCATCCGAGGTGAAGTTACCATTGCCACCATGGTCCTGTCCATCCATCCGAGGTGAAGTTACCATTGCCACCATGGTCATGTCCATCCATCTGAGGTGAAGTTACCATTGCCACCACGGTCCTGTCCATCCATCCACTATGCCATAGTACATCCCCCTTTTCCATCTCTTCACCTGGAGTGATGACAAGCAGCGTAGCTTAGGTTAGCGTGGGAGACCTGGGGAGTCACCACAACCCCAGCATGAAGCTGAGATCTGACCAGCAACGTCCCACCCTGGCAGTTCGCACAGATGAGACAAGCAAAGGGTGAAGGGGAGTTGGCAAACAGCCCGGCAGGTATTTGCAAATTGACGGACGACCTGAAAACAGACCCTGCTGCCTCCTCTTATTCAGTCCCACATGGACTCCTCTCTGTCTACAAATCCAAGTTACTGCAAGGGTCGTGCAGGGACCCTGCCCCCCGTAGGTCTCTGCCATGCCCATTATTAGATCTTAGCTACAGCTTCTTAATTCTCATTAAATAGACAAGTTTCCTTTAATCTTCTTCCAAAACAAGGAGTTTAAGCCTTACAACAACATCTCCTAGGAATTTTCAGCTCTCCTTTGGGAAGATATTTCTTTCTGTTGAAAGGCAAATTTCCCAATAACTCTCCTCTGCCGCCAGGCACCAAGACCAGAGGCAGCATCGTGCTGCTCCCTCCTCATTTCCTAAGGGACTCACACATCCCACGCTGTGCCCTCTACCTTTAGTTTCCCATTCTCATTCCAGCCTGTCTGCTTGAATTCATTCAAAGGTGCAAGAAAAAAAAAACCTCTTGGGACAGTCTGTGCTGCGCTGCACCCACCACCGTAAACCCTCAGCTGCCGCGCTACTGGTTCTTATCAGCCATCACACCTTAAAGTACAGAAGGTGTGTCTAATATTAGCCAGGAAACGTCGTGGTGAAGACCTGGACTTTTTCAGCTAATCGGTATTAATAACTTCCTATGTTTGAAGACAGCCCATAGGAAATGCAGCCTGACTCATCTACCCTGTAATTAGATGAACTCCTCGAAAAAGTGCAGGTGGCTGCACCACAAAGGCACATTAGCCAAGGTGCACAATATGCTTCTGACCAAAGGGTAGATAATAGCAGCAATAATGTCCTCCACTGATATAATATAAAAAAAGCAGTATTTCTGACAGATTTGGCATCTGGCTGAGGCTGGAAACTCAAGCAGTCATTTTCTTTCTCTCTCTTATCTCACTCAAGGGAAATCTGTAACATGCACAAAGCCTTGATTTATTTTTTTACACTCACAAATTACTGGAAAACAATTACACAGTGAAATTTCATGAAAAACAGAAGATATTTGGGCCTATTTTAATATATAAGTTATACCTAGAGAGTGATTCTTACCAAAGATATTTGCTTCCTGTGTTCTTTTTTTCCTGCCAAGTTCAGCCATATATCACTTTTATGTATCTGAAGGCCACGGTGTAATGCAATATGAAGCTATGAATGGGATAAGGTTACATATTCGCCATTGATTTTCCATTGTATCCATTATCTTTAATGCTGGAATGCAAGTTAGTGCGAGGGCCGGAAGCCTCCGCACCTCCGCGTTGGCTGCTGCTTTATGAAAACCATCCCCTAGGGACGGATAAAATCAGCTGCGAGCTGCAGAAAGGAGACAGGAGTCCCCCAAAGTGTCCGGCTTAATGGGGAAAGTGGGTGGCTCACCCGTCTGTAGGACAGAGAGACGGAGAAGGTAGACTCAGGGAGGGGGATGTGAGGGGCTGGGAGGAAACCAGAGGAGGGCTGGAAGTGCAGGCAGGGGAAGGAGAAGACGGAGGGAGAGAAAGGGAGCACGACAGATCTGCCTCAAGGCTTCTTAGCAGTGGAGAAATGTTTTTTTGTGTGTGTAACAAAGGAGAAAAAGAGAGATTTGTGGTCCATGATGCTGCTGTGATGCTGTTGTTCCCTGCTGGAAACTCCCTCAGGCACCACCAGCATCACCAGGCTGCCTGGGAGAGCAGCAGGGTGGCAGCTGAGGGTGATCAAAGCCTTTGCTCCCCAGTCCCTGGTCTTGAGGAAAGCAAGCTGAGGGCTCACTGCCGTTGCTGCTCAGCCCCACGGGTCAGGATGAGCCGGGAGGGTGTTTTCAGGCAGCACTGGAGCTTATCGCTATGGTGGCTTAAGCCAAAGGCTGAGCACCAGCGCTCCAGAGTGAGGAAGATGAGCCACATGGGGAAAGCGGGACACTCGGGAGGCTTGCTGCCCAGATGGGCCCAATTGCGCTGGGACGAGATGTTAACACGAGCTCTCTAACAAGCTTCTCAAATCGCATTTTTAAGGCCGTGTGTTAACAGAAAACAACTGTTCAAATTTAGCAAGTTCCAGCATCACTTTCACCCTTGTTACATCTGGGCTGTGGGAGTAAGAAACACCACTGCCACTTTATTTTTCATTCCACACGCAGTCATGCAAGTGGTCACCTTGGATGATCCCACGCAAGCAATCCCAGCAGGATTTCTCCGTGTGTGACTAACTGCTCCTCCTGGGAGGCCAGAGCTTCCCATTGGGAAGGCAAAGGACTCCCCATTTTAGTGGCAGAGCTGTCTGTAACCTTAGCTTCGCAGTCACCGCTGCTGCCCCTGTAATGTATTTTTAAGATCAAAATTCTTCTGCAGGACAAGTGACCTCTTCGGCTTCGTCTGGCCTTTACTGATCTGGCTACTCTTGTTGACATCTGTGACTAATCCGCAGTCTCTGAAATCAAGCTGTGCCCCATACAGAAAATCTTTATTAAAACCCTGCCAGGTTGATCGGCAGGCATTTCTAGGGAAAGTTGCTCAAGGAGAGCCAGCTCTCAGTAACTCCACAGGACGACATTTCTAGAACAAGCATCTTACCTTGAAACACATCAGCTCGCAACCGCAGACAAGCTGCCTTGCTTCACCCACAACCCTGCGGGCAGAGCTTAGGGACCTTCATGCACATTTTCCTTCAGTTACTTGGCGTGGTAGAGAAGAGGCTTCAGCTGACGGAGAGCAAAACCTTTCCAGCTAGGGCAAGAAAAATCTGGGACCTTGTTTTGCTGTTTTAGCTGGGGCAGAGCGCGCGCCAGGCTCCCTCCCGCATGCCCCCCTCGCTCCATGTGTGTCTACGTGCATGTGCTGCGCAGCAGGACCCCGTTTCTCATTTAAACAGCCAATTAAAGGCTACTTTGGCACTTAGCACATGACATCAACTTGCAGTACTTAGGCTGCCTAGCACAGTGTGAATTTAATTTGATAAAGGGGCAACTAATAAAGATCTTGGAAGGCTGGTTAAAGTTCATTAAGCCTTTCCTTTCAAGGTACACTTCCCTCCAGTGCAAAAGCTTGCTCTATTTTTTTTTTTTTTAAAAAGCTATGTTATATCCTGCCACCAGAAAAAGGTGCCTGTGTCACATCCCGACAGGGTATATTTAAAGTCTTACTGTCAAAGTCATGTCAGGCCTTGGTTCTTTGCCCAGAAATGTGCAGAAAGAAAAATAAAAGCCCTTTTCCCTGAGTGCGGGGCGAGGAGTGCAATGCGGGTTGGTGCAGGCAGGCTCCTGAGAGGAGAATTGGGCTTCTGTCACACTGGGCTGCATTCATCCTCCTTCTCCTGAGCCATCCATAATCCCAGATGGCTTTCGTAAACAGATGAGGAGGCTCCTCCGAGTTCACTGGTTTAATGAAGCCCGTATGGCTGACTCATGTAATAAGTATTTAATCATGCTGATGAAAATGGTTTTTAAAACTTCCACCACACACAGTGCTGTTCCCTGTGCAGCCCTGGAGCTGATAACACAACATCACAGCCAAGGAACCTCCATTTTTCCAGAGTGTCTCCAGGTGCCTGCCTTGACTTTCATCATGGAGTTATAAATGTGCGCACACTTTTGTGCATTGCCACCCTCTAACAAGGACCCGTTCATCTTTGAAAGTACTCATCAAATCACCTACAGAAGTACCACAAAAGGAATTTTTTTAAGCTCCACATTCCCCGTGCAGCTGTTTCAAAGGTCACTCAAGGGTTAACACTTCAGTGTTTATATCTTCTCATTAGGTTCTGTTTGTGCTCTCAAATGGCCATGCCTTAAAAATTCTCAGAGCTTAAGTGGTCTCAATTTGTAAACACAGAAATGCCACAATACCTTGCAAATATGGAATCATCTTAGGTGGAAATTGTTCCTCTCATCAGCAGAAGCCATCGTCAATGCCATGAAGAACATGGGCCTTCATCATTTCCAGAACATGGACCTAAGTGAATGCATGTAAGTTCATCATGTGGCAACTGGTAGTTCAAACCATTTCAGTACATTTCGAGCTAGCTCTAAAAAGTCAGTCCTCCTCCTCTCCAGAGAAAACCCAGACTTGACAGTCCCTTCAGAGCAGGCTTCATGCAGAGAGTGGGGGTGACCCTCCCTGGGGCAAGGCTGGGAGCCTTAGACCTGTTCTTCTGTGCTATTGTCACCCAAATGGTCCCATGTGAGCTGGAAGACCCAATGTCAAGATTCGAACTTATTCCTTGGGGGACAAAGTCCATAAATCACTACCTTGGAGGACAGGGAAGGGCTGGAAAAGTCAATGAGGTCTGAGAATGAGGGAGGCCACCTTGCATGGACTGTAGCACTGAGGAATTTCAAGGTGCTCTGCCAGGTACTGAGTTTATTTTGATGAAAGGCTGAAAGAAAAAAACATTAACTGAAGGGCTGGATTCATGTTGTCATGTTTGTCCTTACATTTACAAACTGGCTCATCACCGTTTGGTCCAGTTACTTCTTCTGAGAGGTCTGGGAAAAGGAAGACAATGAATCCCATACTGTTCTGCACAGGCTCCCAGCCTCAGACAGAGAGATGTACCCCTGGTTTTATCTACATGGAATTTTCATAGAATCATAGAATGGTTGGGGTTGGAAGGGACCTTCAAAAGCCATCCAGTCCAACCCCCCTGCAAGAAGCAGGAACATCTCCAACCAGATCTGGTTGCTCAGAGCCCAGTCCAGCCTGGCCTTGAAAGTTTCCAGGGATGGGGCATCCACCACCTCTCTGGGCAACCTGTGCCAGTGTTCTACCACCCTCAGTTTAAAAATTTTTTTCCTAATATCTAATCTAAATCTACCTCCCTCTATTTTAAAACCATTACCGCTCGTCCTGTCACAACAGGCCCTACTGAACAGCCTCTCCCCATCTTTCCTGTAGGCCCCCTTGAGGTACTGGAAGACCGCTATCGGGTCTCCCCGGAGCCTCCTCTTCTCCAGGCTGAACAGCCCCA